>VXAK01015992.1:856-19426 GCA_013399435.1 Arenaria interpres | reverse complement strand
GCTCAACTCTTCAGCTGGCTGGTACAGGCTTCCCTTAAAACTCCATGGAACCTCCCCCGGGGCTGCTTCCTACCAGCTCCTCTGCCGGGGAGAGACCGGGACGACGTGAAGCGGGAGACGGGATAGGGGGGCTGGAGGGAAAGAAGGGGAAGGAAAAGGAGAGGAGNAAAAAAAAAGGAGGAAGGAGAGGTGTGGATGTGTGTGTGAAGGACAGCAGGAACTCAGCCACTCTTGTGACTCCCATCTCCAGTCCGCATTTTCCGGGCCAGGATGACCTCCTTGGAGACCTTCTTGCGATCGCTGGCCAGCCCCAGGAGGCACATGAGGTCGATGAAGGCTGTGGTTAAGTTGAAGCGCCAGCCGAACTCGCTGGTGGAGTAGTCGTAGGGGAAGGTGTGGTGGTAGTTGTGGAAGCCTTCTCCTGCAAAACACCACCGGGGGAGAGGATATTGCAGAGCTCCAGGTGATGGACCCCGTACCTTGGCCCAAAGCACCACATTTCTCAAACAGCCTCTGGATTCAAGCCAGGCTCCTCTCAGTTAAATTTCACCTCTCTACAACCTACCCTATCTCATTTGGGCATGGTCTAGCGTGCCCAGGCTGGCCCAAATGAGGCAACGACAGTCATAGAGGACCTGTGGTGCTTTAGAGGAAAAGAAGTGCGTGGCGAGGAACCGAGACAGGCCCTGGCTCACCGACTGCACCAAAACACCAGGGGAATCCTAACGGCTTTTCCTCTGCCACCACGAGAAGCCTTCTAGTATTGGTTGAGCCACCAGCCCAACAAGCCAGACCAGTCCATACTCCCACAACACCAGCAGTCCTAATCCAAAGGGCATTTCCAGATGGGAATCATGCAGACAGACTTCTAGTAAGCCATCTACCCCCACCACCCTCTGCTCGGGACACTGTCAACCCTGGCTTCAGTGCTCATTCTTTCAATGGCATCACCTGGACTCCTGCTCCTACCCCCCTCCCCGAGGAGCAGCTCAAATCCCTCCCTGCTGAAAATCCAGGAGCAGAAAACCCTTTGGTGGTGGGAATGAGTGCAGCCTCAGTGGCATACAAATGTGAACCAGCTGAGGATCTGGGCTTGGGAGAACAGGTCAGGGCAAACGCTGACCCTGGGGTGTACTCTCCAGAATTTCAGCAAAAACACATGAGATGATGGGGCTCGCCTCATCCTCCCCCCCCCCAAAACCACCAGCTGCCCTGCAAACACGTCCAAATGCGCATCTGCGGGCGTTCAGAGTTGACAAATCTAAAGAGAGATAAGCAGAGGCTGCGGCACACACCGGTTTTCCAGCCTGGCCAACGGGGCAGAGGGACCTTGGAGCAGGGTAAATAAAATATTGCTATCGAGATAAGGAGGTGCTAAGTGTAGCAGAGTCCTTTCCAGCCTGGAGAGAGGCTGGGGGGGGAGCTGATAACCCCACTGCCCTTGTGTACTCAACTGGCCCGCCTGGGAAACACCCCCAGGTGGCAAAGGCCGGTGGGGAAAGGCACAGGGGGACCTGGGGACACCTGGAATCACAGAAGCAGCTACAGCCCCAAGGGACAGTCCCTGCTCTACAGTCTACCCCGCAGCAGAAGACAGGGATGCTGAACGTACCTAGGGCCCCCAGGCTGACCAGGGGGTTCTCCCGTGGGTTGATGTTCTGATCGTACGGCCGGTTGCCGAACATGTGGGCAGCACTGTTCACTAGCCAGGTGGCGTTGAGCCCTATGGTGTAGCGCAGGATGGCTGGGATGAAGAAGCTGATGACGATGGATTCATCCCAGTAGTACCAGGGCACCAGAGTAGGCAGCGCGAAGCACAGCAACACCACCGAGGGCTTGTAGTATCTGGAGAGGAAGGGGACCAGGAGAAAAGGGCTCAGTGGGCAGAGGCAGGACATGAAGGGTTGGTTCTGTCCTCCCTTTGGAGGAGTCATACTCAGCTTTACAGGAGAAAAAAATAATCAAGAAATACCTCACCCCTGAGCACCCCTGCATCTTTTGTCCTGGATGTGCAGAAGCCACACCTGAAGACTCCCAAGTCTTACCATCGGGCAAAAGACTCAAACTAAAGTCCAGCTCTCCCCATCTCAATCTAACACATGCACAAAGCAACATCCCCACCATCATGAGACACCAGCTGCTGCTTTTGGCCTCAAACGCCACTTGCTTCCCAGCTATGTTGGTCCCCACAAAGGCAACTCCATGCTTGCAGAGTCCCACAGAACACCAACAAGTGCAAGCAAGGGACACCTACGCCATCAAAGAGATGAGCATGTGGGGTCTTTCAAACCAGAGGGATGGGAGTAGAGGAAGCTGAACCACTCTGATGACCCACAAGAAAAATCCCAGGCACAAAAAGAAGGGAAGCCATAAACCTTGCTTGGCTCATTTGGGACCAAACTAGGGACCTCCTGAGTGAGGAACCTCCTAAACTATATGGATTCAGCCCCCATCCCTGGAGCCCTGGTGACAGGCTTGCCTCCTCTGGGGATCAGTCCCAGTGTAGACCCAGACAGTTGAGAGATACCCCATCCCAGAGGCACCAGTTAGTCAAGACTATTCTTCCCAGTTACTGTCTCTCTCATTTTCCCATTTTCACCATGCTGTTTCCAGGAGACTGATGGGAGAAGAGCAGAGGCATGGCCTGGAAGGTGCACCATATCTCCAAGGATGGCCTGAAGGCATCCATGGGTGGGCTCTGGGCCAGCCAAAGCAGCAGCTGGGCTGTGGGCAGGCAGGTGTGGAGGTGCTTTGTGGTGGGAAGCTCAGCCCAATGCTGGCAAGATGCTAGAGGACAGGCGGGCAAGAAAAAGGGGTGTGGGAGGGCGGGAGGTACCACTAGCTCCTAAATACTTCCTATTTAGGAGAGGCACAGCTCATTTATCATAGAATCACAGAATAGTTTGGGTTGGAAGGCACCTTCAAGATCATTGAGCTCCAACCCCCCTGCCCTGGGCAGGGACACCTCCCACCAGACCAGGTTGCTCAAAGCCCCATCCAACCTGGCCTCGAACCCCTCCAGGGATGGGGCAGCCACAGCTTCTCTGGGCAACCTCTTCCAGTGTCTCACCCCCCTGCAGCAAAGAATTTCTTCCTAAGATCTAATCAGAATTTGCCCTCTTCCAGTTTAAAACCATTACCCCTCATCCTATGGCTCCGCTCCCTGATCAAGAGTCCCTCCCCATCTCTCCTGTAGCCCTGTTAGGGGGGGAGGCTATGGTTCATCTCACAGTTCATCCCACAGCAAAACCTCAGGCACACCAAAGATTCACATGATGACCTCAATCCCCTCACGCTCCATCAAAGGTGCTTGGGGTCTCCATTCCATTTGCAGGGTCCCTTCTCCATCCCACATGCCTCTGGGCTGGGCCACCACTCACCTCCGCTGGAACATCACCACTTTGTCAGCCTTTATGTCACTCAGGTCCAGCTTCTGGCCCTTCTCTATGACGTCCGGGTGCTTGCGCACCAGCAGCCAGCCGATGTGGGAGAAGAAGAAGCCCCGCATGGCGTTGTGTGGGTCCGCGTCTGTCTCGGAGAACTTGTGATGGACGCGGTGGTCCCGGACCCACTCGTAGATGTCATTCTGCAAGGCAAGAGGAGTGGAGACTTAGGGGCACGGCTGGAGATGTCCCCTTCAAATCAACAAAAGGCCCTAAAACACTTAGACACCTAAATCCCATTGACCTGAACTTGCACCAGTCATTTTATCTTTCATTCGGGTTTGGGGTTTTAAAACAAAGTTTGGGTCTTCTCTGCTCAACCACTTCAATTTTCTTTGAAATCTGCCTGTTTTCTGGGCCACCTATTTTTTATTTATTTATTAAATTTAATTGGCTGACTTGAGGCTGTGGTTTGCACGTCCTCTCCAGTATCACAGGCTCCCACTGGTCGGCCTGTCCCCCCACCCCTGCAATAGCTTGCCCTCACTGGCCGGTCTGTAGCCTCCCCCCTCTCACCCTCAGCTCTTGTTGGCCACTTGTCCCCGTCCCTACACGGTGCCAGCTGGGATTGATCGACCTGCCCCTTCCCTTCGCCCCGACATTTTGCCATGGGTCAACCTGCCTTGGCTTTCCCTGGGATTGCCAAATCAGATCTGTTTAACTTGGGAGCAATTTGTTTTATCTTATTTTTTTTCTCTCCTCTTCCCCATTGGAAATCAGTCTTAAAACTAAGGCCCCTTTTTACAAACAGAACGCATCATTTCAGTGACAGTTTTCAAAAATACCCCCCCTCCAGCCCTGGAACTGTTCTGTTTAAGCTGCAAAATCAATACAGTTTGGAAAATGTCAAAGCTTTCATCATTTGTATTAAGAAATGATTGTTTTGGCCAGTGTTAAGAATAGATTTTAATGAGCCTGTGCTCATTCCTTTATACCAAGGTTGTGATGTGCTTAAAGCCATGTATTACACCATTCATTAGAGGAGAGATCCAAGCACGCCCCTATTGCCTATATTACACAAGAGGCTCCTTAATCTCCTGAGTACATAGGACTTTTCCTCAAAACACTTTGAAGGTAGGGAAGTGGCATAATCATCCCTATTTCTTGCCTGGAAAGACCGAGTGACTTATCCACACAGGGAGCCTGTAGCGGAGACACAACTTCTCAAGTCCACCTCTAGTGCCATAACCACGTCTCCTTCAGCTGAGATAAACTCATTTGCCCACAGGCCACGCAATAACTCAATGACAGACATGGGCCCAGCATTCAACTCTCACTTTTTTTTCCAAATACTGGGAATTGCTGCGTTCCTCCCAGCCAAATCCCGAGCACCAACGAGTACCACCAACTCTCAGTGATGTCAGTCAGAACTTGGTCACTCAGGATTCCCCCAGAAGAGCGTGGGCCAGGAGCCTTTACTGTCTGGTAAGCAAAGGAACACAACCAGTACCCATGCTAAAAAGAGGTGATTCTACCCCTCTATTCTGCTCTGGTGAGATCCCACCTGGAGTACTGTGTCCAGCTTTGGAGTCCTCAGCATGGAAAGGACATGGACCTGTTGAACCTTTTGGGTCCAGAGGAGGGCCATGAAGATGATCAGAAGGCTGGAGAACCTCTGCTGTGAGGACAGGCTGAGAGAGTTGGGGGTGTTCAGCCTGGAGAAGGCTCCAAGGAGACCTAAGAGCCCCTTCCAGTCCCTAAAGGGGCTACAGGTGAGATGGGGTGGGACTCTAGATCAGGGAGGGGAGCTACAGGATGAGAGGTAATGGTTTTAAAGCGGAAGAGGGCAAATTCTGATTAGATCTTAGGAAGAAATTCTTTCTTGTGAGGGTGGTGGGACACTGGAACAGGTTGCCCAGAGAAGCTGTGGCTGCCCCATCCCTGGAGGTGTTCAAGGCCAGGATGGATGGGGCTTTGAGCAACCTGGTCTGGTGGGAGGTGTCCCTGCCCAGAGCAGAGGGTTGGACCTGAATTATCTTGAAGGTCCCTTCCAACCCAAACCATTCTATGATATGTTTCATCTGTGACCCAAAAATCTCCTTCCTATTCCAGACCCTACACAGCACCAGGTAACAGGAGAAAGCCCAGCCTGAAAGCTGACAGACAGCTTGGGTTTGCACATCTGAGGAAGCTTTCCCCGTCTCCTAGAAATTCTTCTGCTGGAGGGACAAATTTGGGAAGAGACCATGTACCACAGCTGGAGGGTGGCATCACCTCATCCACCACTCCCTGTGCACAAACACAAATCAGGCCTCTTGAAGCTGAAAAGTCCATATTTTGACCCAGACACACATTATCTTTTCTGTACATCTTATTTTGGGATCACCTCTATCTGCAACCCTCTCCGAAAATCAGGGCTTTCTGAGACCAGTAAGCAAAGCCTGGGAGAACGCTTCCTTCTTTGAGAGTTTCCAGCTACAGGTTATAACTGGGAGAGCTTCTGCTGTGCTACAGCTGCCTGGTCTCGCAGGTAGAGGAGTTGATAAAGGGAAGAAGTCCCAAATTCTCTGAAATCACAAGTCACAGGTCTCTGAGCAGCCAACAGGCATTTTCTGGAGGACCTCAGATAAGACAATCAAGAGTCTCCTCTGGCCTTAAAAGTTACTGGTCTCGTCTTAGAGCTGCTGCCACTAACAGGAAAGAGATAAATTGAAAATAAACCTTCTCTTGATCTCATTAAAAGTAACTATTAAAAAAAAAAATCCACAGGGCATGGTACTGAATTTTCAGTAAAACTTTGGATTAGTTCCTATTGAAGCTGAAATATCTCTCTGTCTCTCATCTTTGTCTGTTCCTATCCCCTACAGCAATAGCTCAGCAAATTCTTTCCCCCTCTGCCCTATAACCCTGTGAAAGATGGTCTTTGTAGAGGACTAATACACAGCAACCCATCCCATCCCCGTGCTGAGTGTTGGACCAGAAGGTGGAATTAGCAGCTTGGTCCTTCTCCCTCCTCCTCAAAGATGCTGGTTTGGTACTAACAGACATTAGGAAGATCCATGGTGTTTTAGAAAGTTTTTAGATGATTGGATATTAGGAAAAATTTTTACACTGACAGGGTTATTAAGCATTGGAAGAGGCTGCCCAGGGAAGTGGTGGAGTCACCATCCCTGGAGGTATTTAAAAGATGGGTGGATGTGGTGCTTAGAGATATGGTTCAGTGATGGTTGTTATCAGTGTTGGGCTGATGGTTGGACTAGATGATCTGAGAGATCCAACCCAGGAAATTCTGATTCTATGATTCACCCACACCCTGTTCTGATTACGCGTCAATGAAGCGATACCCTCTGTGGCCACACAAGGGGAAAAAGAAGATAACGTCTCCAAAATACCTGGTCCGCTTGGACTTTTCCCTGAGCTGGAGAATTATTTAGGGGCACACCACTGATACTTTTCTGCTCACCTTCTTCTAGCAGGAAGCATTGCACCCTGTCACCCTCCCGAGTAGTTCCTACAGATGAGCAAGCCTGTATGAAGTCCCTTCAAATGCAGTTGGAGGAACGGCGTGCCCTCAGAGCTGCCTCACAGCAGCACACCCCAGAGACCACCAGGATTTTCCCGTGCCATGCCTATCTGGGGTTTCACTCTGACTTCTTCTAAAGGGCCATCTCTGCTATTTTCTACAGTCCCCAAGGACCTCCCAGTCAGTCTGTTTGCTTTGTGGACTGTGAAGTGCTCTCACTGTGAGTGGTTGGGCAATATCCTGAGGTGCTTATCAGCTGCCTGCAGTCACTTTTGCCACTCTGAATGGGCCCAGCCCTCTCCTCGAAATATCACTGATCTGGGATGACTCTCTGGAAGCCACTGGTGTGACTTATAACAGGGTTATTCTCCTAAGTATCACTCTTCCGAACCAGAGCAGCTTCCCCCTAAACTGCGTAATTTCAACAAGTTCTTGGTCCTTCTGCAGCAGCAAATTCCCCAGGCTGCGCAGATGTGTCATCCCCCCCCCTTCCCCCTATCAGCCCTGCAGCAAGAGGAGGGTGAGGCAACCCAAACACCAGGAGAGCACTTAGCACTTCATCACGTCTTCCACAGGACCTGGAGCAAGCAGATGGAGACCACACCTCGAGGGAAGGGTACATTCCTGCTTTGGAGAGCTTTCCTACCCCTGATCTTATCCAACAGTCATAGAATGGTTGGAAAGGACCTCAAAGATCATCAAGTTCAAACCCCCCTGCTCTGGGCAGGGACACCTCCCACCAGACCAAGTTGCTCAAAGCCCCATCCAGCCTGGCCATTACCACCTCCAGGGATGGGGCAGCCACAGCTTCTCTGGGCAACCTGTTCCAGTGCCTCACCACCCTCACAGCAAATAATTTCTTCCTAGTATCTAATCTACACCTCCCCTCTTTCAGTTTAAAACCATTACCTCTCATCCTCTCCCACCCAGTTGTCTCAGAGTCACCCTCTGATGAGACAAGGTGAAGACAATGAGATGGACTCTAGCACTGCCATATAAGCTGGAAAGGGCAAGCTGTTTCCGAACAAGAGGTCATAGGCCAGAGAAACCTCTCCATCAGCTTGTGCCCCCTACCTGAGACAGGGATTCCAGAGGAGAACTTCATTTTCAGGACCAGTGGCACACTGAGGAGGTGCTTACCTGGAAGGCCATGGAGTTTGCAATAGTCAGGAAGATCCGCAGGGGCAGAGTGGCTTTGTAGGACCGATGGCTCCAGAGGCGGTGAGATCCAGCTGTTATCCCCAGAGCGCTCACCAGGAAACACAGAACAGCTGGAGAGGAAAAGAAAGAGTTGGGGCAGTTAGAGCAAGTCAGCCTGCAGCAAAGTTTCAGGCAGAGCAACACAAAGGCAAAGGCTTCCCCAAAGCTGTACGAGCGAGAGAGTAATGCATGGAGACCACAGACTGGGACAATAAAAAACAATGTGAGAGTCCCCAAGCCACCACAGGCTTCCTAAGCAACGTGGGGCAAATCACTTCAGCTCTTCACCTCTGACAAGGGAGGAGGCTCCCCCTTACAAGACTTGTCACAAGGGTTGGTTCTACAGCAATAGTGCCATCTGTCTCAGCGCAGCATCGTCAAAATTGTATAAAGTGACTGCTTCCATATAGCCCTGTGGTAACAGCTCTGCAGTCCACCAGGAGACAGCTTCCCCCTTTTCTTCCACCCCAAATAATCAAGGGTCTTGGTTTCCTATCTCACCACTCCTCACTAATTCTCTTTCATACTCTTTTCACCTTGAGGTGGTAGATGATCGTAGAATTGTTCAAGTGGGTAACTCAAGCCCAGGGTTAGGCTTCTCTTCTGCTCCTTTTCTGAGAAGATGGCTAGAAAAAGATCTAACCTACCACCCCATTGAAGCCTGGGCTGCACCTTCAGCTCCACCATGGACTTAAAATCTGCCCTGAGGCTTTTTTCTCAGGGTCTTTTTGATTCTCTCCTCTGTTAGCTCCTGCACCGTTTATGGTGGAAGGAAACACCAAGGCCAACAACCCACTGCAAGTCATGCCCATGGCAGAGGCGGACATTGGTGGGCCCAGTTGAGCCTCAAGGCTGCTTCTTGAGTTCCCTCTCTACACAGGACATAAAGGGGCAAGGAACATCTTGTCCCTCTGGCATCTAGTAAAAAAACCCCACATCCCTCTCCCTCTGGATCTGCCCTGGTCTCTGTGTTCCCACATGTCCTCCTGGGACCTCTGGAATTTAACCTGGGGTTCCAGCGTCTTGTCCTTGACCTAAAATGGAGAAAAGACCCCCAAGAGGGTCAGAGCAGCATTACATTAGGAAGTTGGGGCTAAGAAGAAAATTGGATCTGAAAATTAACTCTTTCTCTAGGAAGGAAGGGTCAGGAAGTTTGGCAGAAAAACGGAGGGCATTCAACAGTTGGTTTGCCCTCCAAGCTCACACACCAAGAGGGATGGGAGCACATCTCTGCAGAGATCCATCCTGCGGGAAGAGACACCTTCTTCCCAGTTCCCCTAGGGAAAACTTTTTCCTTGGTATAAGTTTTCAGATTTCAGTCAATTGGATATATCATTAAAACAGCTCCTTATCCTCACACGTAAATCTGTGGATAGGAATCGCTGGGATGCTTGACAATACCACTCAGTCCAGCCAAGTGGCTCCAATCAAGCTTATCTTGAACCCAGAAAATAGACACTCTGCCAAAAACTTGCCTGGAATCAGAGATCTGAGGCACGCGCAAGGCACTGTCGCCCTGTTCTTTCATTCAAAATAATCCAGGCTTTATTTCCTATCATCTCCTGCTCCCTCTTCCTTCTGTCACCTCCTCTTTGTTTTTCTACATTCCACACCTAATCTCTTTCCCACTAAAAGCCAGTCCCGGCTGATTTAACATCCTCTTCTGGCCCCTTAAACTTGAGTGAACCCTTCTCGCTCCCATCCTGCTGTACAACAGCAACCTTCCCCGTCTGCTGATCTGACCATGACTCTCCACCTTCATCTTCTCCCTTGGCCTCTCCTGCAGTGCAAGCCTGGGACCAGCACATCTCTACGGTCCCTCAGAGGAGACAAGCGGTCACCGATTTATAGGTCATAGCTGCTTTATAGGGCATGAAAAGGGATGAAAACGCACACAAATGCAGCAGGATCTGACTTTTGGAAGAGACAATGGAGCTGAGCAAAGCTCACAAAGCTGGCCAGACCTGGAAGGGTTGGTATGGAGGAGCAGGGCGTTTGGTTCAGGTCTCCTTTGGCCTCCCTGACAGCAAAGCACCTATGCTGGACACCTTAAAGGTCTCACCCAGCCCCGTGGTGCTGACTTGAAAGTTATGAAGCAGCTCGTGACCAGTTCCCTGTTGGTTTTAGATTTTAAGACTCATTTTAGGGCCATGAAGATGATCAGAGGGCTGGATCACCTCTGCTATGAGGACAGGCTGGAAGAGTTGGGGTTGTTCAGCCTGGAGAAGAAATGGCTCCAGGGAGACCTTAGAGCCCCTTCCAGGCCCTAAAGGGGCTACAGGAGAGATGGGGAGGGACTCTTGACCAGAGAGGGGAGCAACAGGATGAGGGGTAATGGTTTTAAACTGGAAGAGGGGAGATTTAGATTAGATCTTAGGAAGAAATTCTTTGCTGTGAGGGTGGTGAGACACTGGAACAGGTTGCCCAGAGAAGCTGTGGCTGCCCCATCCCTGGAGGGGTTCAAGGCCAGGCTGGATGGGGCTTTGAGCAACCTGGTCTGGTGGGAAATGTCCCTGCCCAGGGCAGGGGGCTGGAACTGGATGATCTTGAAGGTCCCTTCCAACCCAAACCATTCTGTGATTTTAAATCAGTCACTATCCCCACAGATTCACACAGAAGAGCAAACATTGAAAAAGCACCTAAGATATGACTCCGATTTGCAGAACCTCTCTGGTTTAACACTGAGGTTCAACAACAAAACCTGCTCCTGGATGTTTCAGACAATGCCTACAAGCAGCAGGAGTGTGACTCACCACCATTCTCCCTGAAATATAAGCAGCTACACCCTGCAAACCGCATTTCATAAAACCTCTGGGCAACTTTATGCCCACGGTGCACACCTCAGTAGCTGAGATAGCTTTCCAAGGGCAACAAGCAGTTTATGGCAGAGCTGAGGAGCAGTATCCAGGAGTCTGGATTTAACCTCCAACCCCTAGAGACTCTACAAAAAACACCAGGCAGGGAATCCATGATAAAGCACAGCAGTTTGCAAGGGATGTGTGGGGCAACTTGTTATGGGAAGAACCCAGCTCTCCACTGTGGGACAAGTAGGCATGAGTTAATGGCACGCTGGGGACAGAAGATCTTTCATGATCTTCAAGAAAAGTAAATGCCAGGTTAGGTGAGTACAGGCCCTATTTATAGCCCTGAGTTCAGGCCTCCCTCTCTGGTGAATCCTCACATGCTGATGGGGAATTTTTTGGCAAAAAGAGGCCTCCAGGAAGATGTCTCCGGCTGAGGACTCTGGTGTTTAAGCTTTGCAAGAAGGAAGATCTGTATCTCTTTTATACAGGCAATTTCCAGAATTTGCCTGTGGGCATCCCCCTCGGGAAAAGATGACACCAGCAATGAAGATGTATCTGTGGGCGCAAGGAATCACAGAAGAGACATGGTGGGGACACCGACAGACCCAGAAAACAAAAAACCCAGTACTTGCTTACACCCTGAAAGCTTTTGTTAAAAATCAGGAAAAGTACCCACTGCTTTTGGGTTCCCTGGCATAGAACAGTCACAGCCTTTGTCCAAAGCCCAGGAACCTCAGCAGGGAGCATTGACTTCTCCTGGAGCTGCGTCCCAGGTCACTACAATGGCCACAACTCTCTAATTAAAATCCCCTGTTGCCTTGTTTCTTGCCCATATCCAGAGGCTGGACTTGATCTAAGGAGCAGACTCTTTCTGTGGGAAAGGAGCTGATTTTCAGTCTATGCCTACATAGCACCCAGCCCCACAGAAACCCAAACCTTACCTGGGGACTATTAGCCCCATCAGCCATACCTAAGAGTTGTTGTAGTGACAGGATACAGACAATAAGATTAAAAAGCCTGGTGGAAAACAGATTCAGAGGGTTCATCCCCGCAAACAGGCACAATGATGATCATGGCATAGCCAGGGAATCAGCATCTCACAGAGGAGAAGAGAAGCTCCTCCAAGACCATCCACTGGGAATGAAATTGGAAAGAGAGTAGAGAAGTGAAATAAAGCTTTCACAGATTGTCACAGCTGCCCCATGATGCTGCCCCAACCTGAAGGACTTAGGAGCTCTGTCAGCTGAGGTTTCCAGGTCATCTTCCACAACATGCTTTGAAGTACCCAAGTTCCAAAAGACTGGCAACTTACAGGTGATGCTCCCAATGACCCATTCAACTGGAATATGAAGAATTATGACCACGGGCAGTAATATGCACTCAGTGTTCCAAAAATAAATCCCAAAACATTCCAGATTCAGTCATGTCTATATGACTCAGGAGCCTTTACTCCTTTAGGGCCCAGATTCAGACCTCAAGTTACGATGGGAAGCCAGGAATGTGCTAAAGGCATTGTCACCTGCAGTCAACACCGCGGATGTTTACACGGAGAGGTGTCCTTGCTCCAGCAGGTGTCCTTGGGCTTCTGCTCAGTGTGAAGGAAAACTACAGCTCCGGACTGTTCCCTCCTTGTCTCCCAGTCCTTCTGGCCAGGTGGGTTGTGCTACTCTCAGGAGAAAGATACCGAGAGCGAGAAAACGCGTAGGAACAGCGTTGAGGAGGAGCAGTAGGAGCTACTGTTGCTAAAACCCAACGTCCCTATCTGGCAAAATCAGAATTTGACCTCCACGCTCGGAGGAGAAGCAGGCCACCTGCTAGTTAAGCCTGGAGAGGACACTAGAGAGGTGTTCTACAGCAGTAGTCTTGATGGGAAAGTAACACAAAACTTCTGTAAGCGTTTTGCTGGACGCATCCCTCGGGAGTAGCGCTGTCAGAGTTGCCTGAATTATCCAGCAAGATGCTCCTTGATCCAAAGATGATGCAGCAGCAAGAAAAAAAAACGATATCAGCCCACGCTTCGGCCACCAGTGGCATTGCAGGGAGCTGGGGTGCTGTTAGACCACCACATCAAGAGGAACCGTCACCGTTTTATAGACACTGTTGGCGAAGCCAAGAGGGGTTAACACAAATATCGTTGAGCTGCTGCACCCAACGGCCGGGAAGACAACCTGCAAATGGTGTTTCCAAGGAGGCTCGGAGGAGTTAGAGAAGAAGCTGCCAATCACCTTTGCATCCTTGCCCTTCCAGGCTCAGTCTCTATGCCGTTTGGCAAACGCCGTGAAACCTGCCCTGTGATCCCTGAAGAGACTGCGCAAGACTCTTGTCAAGCGCAGCGGAGAAGGCAGTAAATAAATAAAAAGGGGAGCTGGCTAGAAAGCCACAGGTCTTGTGGAGAGCCCTCGTTGTGGGGAGCTCTCACCTGATCAACAACCCCAGCTCGTTCTGGGCAGCTCCGTACCAGAAAGAGATCCGGGGATACAATGCACACAGCGACGCAGAACAGCAAACAATGATGAAGGCAGGGCCCCGGAGAGCTTGAGAGACAAAGAGGAATTAGCACACAGAGAAAGGAAAACAAAAGGGGACACAGTCACCAATATAACTGGTTTCAGAGGGACGGGGACATCAAGGAGGCGGCAGCCCGGGTGAAGAGGGTATAAGCAGGGGATTGCTCTTTATGATAAAATATAGAAGGTCGATCAGCTGCCAGGCACTAGAAGCATCACAACAGCGAATGTCTGGGGCCATGTTAATTTTATATTATATGTACACAGCCTAAGGAAGGCACAAGCTGAGAAACAAACAAGAAAACAAGGAAAAACCCCAGCTGTTCCAGAACTACGCTGGGAGAGCTGCTCTGCCATGAGCCCACGGTGTATCGCCAGGAGAAACGTAAGCCTCTGCTGCAATATCCTTGTGGGGAAAATGAGAACCGTAGCCCTCTCCCTGCTACCAGGAGATGCTGGGAAAATAATAGAAAGTCACCAAGACGACAGCCATGGATGTCTTGCATGTGCTAAAGAAAGGTATGAACCAAGAAAAGGGCAGCGCAAGAAGGAGCAAGGAGCTCTGCTGACAATCCAGACCTGTGGAGGATCAAAGTACCCCAGCTCCAGTAAGCACTGGAGGAGAATGGACTATAAGGGAAAGTTCTGACTTGGCTCCAGGGTGCAGGGAAGGGTGGTCCTTCCCCAGAACAAGTGCCAGGGATGCAGGACAGGGAGCTCTGTGGAGCTACTCCAGCTTTGGTAAGGCAGGACAGATCTTCAGCCAGTCCAGAACAGGGCAGTTTCCTCAAAGTCCGTGTCCTTCTCCCATTCCCAGAGCATCTGTCACTCCAGAAGCCACCAAGGAATCTCGCAGTGCCTCACAGTGGCAGGGGAGCAACTGGCACTTCACATCGGAGTTGACTTGAGGAAGGGGAGCAGAAGGGATGGTCATGAGGTAAAAAGCAAGGCAGGTTCCCAGGAAATGCCATGGGATACCATACAGATATCCCAGACAGGCACCTGGTTGCAAAGACACTGCTTCAGAGATCATTTTGGGGTAAGGTGGGCCTTAGCAGAAGGCAAAGCGGCATTAACATTCTGGATCAAGATGCTCGAGGCCGTGTACGTTATCTCAGGGCAGCTCAAGGGAGATGGATGGATTCAGAAATCAGGGTGCATCTCAGCAGCTTGAAATGAAACCAGTAAACCCATCTCACCTTTTCCTTCCTCCTTGCTCCAATGCTCTGAGGGTATCTGGCTGGGGTTGGAGGACCCAGGCTGCCAGCTCAGTGAGGAAGAGAAGCCAGCAGCCCCTGCCCACCCTCCAGCTGAGAGCCCAGAAATGGGACACAGAGCCCTGAAACACCCCTCCAAGGTTGTGCTGAGGCTGCACGTTCTGCCCAGCCCTGCCAACCCTGGGAAAAAGCACGGCCTGTCAGGTTTTCACAAGGGAAAGGTCCAGCAAAGTCTTCTTTCATAACAACCCTCGTGAAAGGCCACGCTGGTTGTACAGGGAACATGTTGGTGACTTTTTGCAGAAGCTGTAACCAGCCTCTGACCGAGTCCCGTGGCCTCCAGGGATGCTAATCCCTCAGAATTCTCCCTGTGAGAAGGCTGAGATGGTCCAGGAGGAAAAGAGTCCATCTGGGCATCCAGGGAGCCATCTCTTTCCATTCCAGCTGTGATGCTCGTTGATCACAGCCATTGCAAAGACAGACTTTGAGAGCGTGACAGACCATCATAGAATCACAGAATGGTTCAGGTTGGAAGGGACCTCAATGATCACCAAGTTCCAACCCCCCTGCCCTGGGCAGGGACACCTCCCACCAGACCAGGTTGCTCAAAGCCCCATCCAGCCTGGCCTTGAACCCCTCCAGGGATGGGGCAGCCACAGCTTTTCTGGGCAATCTGTTCCAGTGTCTCACCACCCCTACAGGAAAGAATTTCTTGCTAAGATCTCATCTAAATTTCCCCTCTTCCAGCTTAAAACCCTTTTCCCCTCACCCTATGGCTCCCCTCCCTGATCAAGGGTCCCTCCTCATCTCTCCTGGAGCCCCTTTAGGGACTGGAAGGGGCTCTTCTCTTCTCCAGGCTGAACAACCCCAACTCTCTCAGCCTGTCCTCACAGCAGAGGTGCTCTGGTCCTCTGAGCATCTTCGTGGCCTCCTCTGGACCCATTCCATCACTCCAGGGCCTGTCCACAACCAGGCTGGCCAGGATGCTGCTCTTGGCTGAGCACTTTGCCGGAGCACCGCTGAAACCAAAAGCCACGCCAGCAGGTCTCAAATGAGACCGCCGCTTTTCCGTTTCAGGATGCTGTGTTCCACGGGAAGGCAAGGGGCTGGATGCAATCTCCCGACCTCCCCACTGTGAGCCGTTTGGCTTCTTGACACCCCCAGAGGTCCACACAAAGGCTGGTGGAAAGCACGGCTCCCCTGCAGCTTGGGCCCCGGGCCCAGCTGCCTTTCAAGCAGTCAAAGGAGAAGTTTGGTTCCTGCCCAGGGCAAGGTCTGTGAGAAAGGGGAGCTTCGCCTCGCTACCTTCTGCTGGGTTGTGTTTTCCACTGGAATTCGCTGCCTGGAGAGCTGCTTATTTATATTTTTTTTTTGGAAAGTTGTCAGGCTTAGTTCCGGGATGATGGGGGCTAATCTGCGCTTTTGTAAGAACGGTAGAAGACCTGAGCTTCAGGCTTAACTCTTGACTTTAATCTCCAGCACAACTGTATTTTGTCTCTGCGTGGAGGCGCTGAGGGATTGACCCTCCCCTGGTAAGGGCAAGAATGGTTCTTTGGGCAGCAGCCTCGTGCCAACTAACGCCCTGTACCTCCCCAGCCACCCCTTAACGTGTGCTCGTGAGCATCTTCCTTCCCGATGCTCGGAAGTCACAGTTCTCCATGGAACATTTGCCGTGCTTCACCCCAGAAGTGGCTGCAACTTCCAAGCCTAACGCCCGTGAATCAAGTCTGTTCTTTTAGCAGCCAAGCAGTCCCCTGCCAAACCCTCCCCTCTCGTGCATGACCTTACAAAAGACACTAAGAAGCCCTCCCACAGCTTGCCACAAATCTCACCGAGTAGCTTCTTCTAACAGAAGACCTCCACTCCCTTCTTTCTCCCCCTGAGGTCTGTGGGCTTGGAGGAAAAAAACACAAAAACAAAACCAAAACATACCACCCAATGGATCTGAGGTTTGCAAATGCCACGGAACAAATGGAGGAACATGCTTACCCCATGCCAAGGTCTGGATCTTCGCAGAAGGTATCAGCGTCAACCCGAATATGCCCCCTAGATGCAGCAGGCTCATGAGGATGATATTCCTCCAGACGTATCTCATGGGGGGCTTGGGGCCCTCTTTCTCCCGGTAGGTCTCATCAAAGATATCGTCTATCATGCCCCGGTCTCCTGCCAAGTCCTCATGATTGAGTAAGTCCTTCTCCATGACGGCATCCCCATTCCTGGTCACCCGGGAGGTGACGGTGCCGACAGTGGTGGTGGCGCTGGAAGCGGAGGAGAACTCCTTGGAGAGGCAGCGACGGACATTTTCAGGAAAGGCAGAAGGGAAAACAAAACAAGAAGTTGGTGGTTACCAATGCAGGGAACAGAAACACGGGCTGCAGTTTTCAGAGCAGGCTCCATTCCTTCAGCTGAGCCCTTGGCACCAAGAAGAGCCTGCCCTGACTCCACCGAGTCACGGAGAGGGGAAGGGAGCCTGATCTTTCTGGGGAGAGGAGGTGAACGAGGGACAGGCAGCAGAAATTACAGAAAAAGACTTGAAAGCCAGTCTTTTTTACCACCAGTAGCTTTGGTGAGACCATTTGCAGGCTGCAAGGATTTTAATGTTCCTTCAGTTTTATGAGTGGGCGGTTTTAGGTGGGCTCATGGTCTGGGCTTGTGCATAAGCAGACAACAATAGAGGAAATCTTGTGAATGAACAAAGAGGTGGCAGAGAAATACAGCCTGAAACAAGGTTTTATTATAAATCATCGGGCTGCTCCCCATATCCCACCCCTTTGTGTCAGCCCTGCTAGGGATCGCTGGAGGAACATCAGGAAGATCCACAGTGGGGTTCCTCCTTATCTCCCCCCTGCCTCAACTTCCAGATCTGGGACGTGGCAAGACCAACACACCTGGAGACCAGCAGAAGGAAGAAGCCGAGGGATGTGCTTCCAGTTGAGACATCCTATCCCACGGCTGCTGCCAAGCCTCTTATCCCTCTCCCGCTTCCCACCCGCGGGCAAACTGAGGCACGGGAAGCCGATCCTCTGAGCCAAGGCCACCGGCGGGCAGAGAGGAAGTTCTAAGCGGGGGAGTTGGCTCAGCCTGGCTCCCTCCCGTAACCCCGACACACCACCTTGCCTCTGCAGACGCTTGTTTGCCCTGGCCGGGTGACAGCCCGCCCCATCAGGGCACGCATGACGAAAGGAGCGGGCAGGACTGACCCTAATGAGACAGGTCACTGAACCCTGAATCACCCGTTTCCATCTCCATCATGACAGCCACGTGCTCACCGGTGCTGGTAGACCTTTCATCTGGCCCAAAGCCCTAGTGCCTGACGGGGCTGGACCCCCCTCGGGGGGCTGCGTCAAGCACATGGGATGCCGGCGGTGGGATGCCCTCATCCCCTCACCTCCTGGGAACCTGCCCCAAGGACACATCCCCAGCAGGAACGGGGGAGCCGAGACCGCGGGGGCTCTTTTCCCCATAAAAACCCCTCCTGAATCAAGAGCAGATTCCCACCCGGCATTCCTAAAAGACCACCGTCCTGCCATGGCCTAGTTTCCCGAGGGAGGCATTAAAAATCAGGCCAGGCAGCTTACGTGGCCACCCCAACTCCTCCCTTTCCCAAGGGGAGAAACTAGAGGGTTACGGGCATACCTTCCTACGGGGAGGAGCCGGCAAAGCTGACAGATTTCCCCCTGCATTTGGGAAGTAAAATGATCTCTCCAGAGGGAGTTTTTTTTCTTCCTTCTGGAATCAAAGGTTAGAAAGGCAAAAAAAAAAAAAAAACCCAAACCAAAACCAGTATCCCGCTGCTTTATCTGATCCCAAGCAGCTGCTGGGCTCCGGACTGGCTCCCTCCGCATCCCGGCTGATAGGCTGCCTCTGCCTGCTTTCCTAATTAATGTTTTGAGGGTTTGATACTCCGAGACGCTGGAAAATTTAGCGTGTCCCCGC
>VXAK01015991.1:0-21286 GCA_013399435.1 Arenaria interpres | reverse complement strand
TTTCCATACAATATACGGAATTTAAATATTTGAATTTGGGATTTCCTATAGGGCAGCTTCAATAGTCAACTCAAGTATAACCTCTAATTTGAGTCTCTTTCACATACAAAAATCCTTGAGTGGTTTTCACTGGAATTGGCTGGCCTGTCAGTTACACTGTAACCACAAGTCAAGTAAACAGTTTGTCAGTCGCCAATTTAAAGTCAATCTGTAGCGACAATTAATTACTTTGTAAAGAATTTTTAAGTGTTATTTCAGCACAAGTGAGCCTAACTCTACAGCAGTATTTCTCAGTTTCAGGTTGGTGGACAGACAGCGGTCCAGAAGACAGAGAGCCATAAAATAACAATAGAACACACATTTTCACATACTTTAAGAAGGAAAGAAAACAAAATGGGGGAAAGCAAGAGTAGTAACTTTTTTTCATAGAAACCTATAAGATTATTGCGATACTTCCTTATTTTTCCAAACATTAGTTGAGCAATCTCTTTACAAAATTAATAATTTCTCTCAACTGATCACTGAAAATTAAGAATGTATTTCACCTTACAGTGCTCTGCAACACTAGTTGTAGGTGCCTACCATTATTTACCACAACAAAAAGATAAGTTTCATATTCTTCCAACCATGGAAAGGATCCTGTATTCTGATTGTTTAATTTAAAAAGCACAGAATATTTGGCACTGCCATTCATAATGTTGGTATAATTTATATTTTTAAATATATTCCAGTACCCTATATGCTATGGTTAAGGTGAATTATAATTTCATTATATTATTTCCTTTCCCAAGAGAGTTCTCAAGGAACTTCCAAAAGTCTTCTCAACATTGCAAAAATGTTGAGATGTATTTCGTTTCTTGAAACAGTAAACTAGAGGAGGCTACCCTAAACCAGAGGTTATAACACAGCATGAGACACTACAAAAAGTACTACTTGGCTGACCATCCATAAAGAAAATTTCAGTATATACTGAGGTTGATTTTAGACAAAAGCATTAAAACAAGTTGTCTAGAACAATTAACTGTATTCCAGCTTTAACTTTTCTGAGTAGAAATTTGGGATTGAGAAGGAATAGATTTGGCTATGTTTACAGTAACTCCTACAATTCTATTCCTATTGTCATTGCCTTCCTTATGCTAGTCCACCACTAAAAGTAATTTGTATTATGTAAAAAGCAAGATGAGTCAGTCAGGAATTAAGTTTCCACTGTGATAAGCATTATCACCATGCCAAAGTTTGTCATCTAAATTGTGAAAGGTAACACAAGGCCAAACTAGCCTACTGCACAACATTGTTCATTTAAAGAAGCAAAATCTAAGGACAGGAAGGCTGAACTGTTCTAAACTAAAGGGACTGCCGATTACATCCTGAAGTCCATTACTGCTCGTATCTGGTGGACAAGAAGAGCGTAGAATCAGAAAGAGGATTAAATTTGGTGTGCCAGAAATTAGAAGGAAGTTCAAATAAAATGACAAGATAGACTCTTCTATTTGTCACCTTTCCTAGATTTCTTTAATTTGAAGACCAAGCCTGAAGGCAGCATTTCTTGGCATGATGCCCTGAAGGATACATAAACAGAAATGAAAGAACACGCTTTTCAAGCATTTTGACCCAAAGCTAATCAAGATGCAAGAGATTCACATGGTGCATTGATTCATGTTGCGCAGGAAGGTTGTGTCAGACTGTGATAGAAGGGAGTTCTTAGAGAACAGTGCGAAATGTAACCCAGTGATGAGCAATGGGCCACCGGTTGTGATTGTGCAGACTATCAGTAATACCTACAAATAAATTTTGGAGAATCAGTGAGGTGGAACAGAAAAATAGATTTAAAAGGGGAAAAATAACAACCAACCAAAAGCCTCAGATGAAACACTTATTGATGTAGTTACAAGGAACATCACCTTAAAAACATCATTTTGTGGAAACAAAACTTCCTTAGCCATACTGTTAAAACCTTCTTGAAACACATTCCATTTTAAAGACGTTGCAGCATTTTCTTGTTGCTGTTGATTTTTCCTTTTTACCATAATTAGCAGAACCATGAGAACACGCTGGTTAATACAATCTTCCCTTGGTTTATAACCCGCTTGTAGCCAAGTTTCACTTTCAGGTTTTCAGAGTAAAATTGGTATTGAAAACAACACTGGAAAACATCTGTTCCATTAAAAAAGGACCACTAGCAATGTGCATGTACACCACGTTTAAGTCTGACTTGTTTGACAGAATCACTTAAAAATTTTGCTTCTAGAAGCAAAACTAAGAGAATTCTAAACTACCCGATATTGTAGAAATAAATGCTTCTTCAGCAGATGTAAAAGGTGAATTACAAAGAGAAAAGATAAGGTATGCAACAGTTTCAGACACAGAATATGATGACAATATGAAAAGTTTTAAGATTTATACACACTTATCTCCTTACTAAAGGGATCTGAATTTTCATTGCTTCTGAATCATTCCATCTCTACTCATACACAATATTGCCAACATCCCTCTCGACCGCTCTGAAGTAGAAGCATTCTCCATACGGTTAGTTTCTAGACTCATCAGGGAGAAAGCATATCCTTTCCTGGACACTGAGTAGTAACAAACAAGGGGAAAGAGGACCTCAGGCAGAGTTTAAGAGGCTGCGAGTCTTGGTGATATGTGTTAAACTTCTCTGGTTTTGTGGTGAAATATACGAGTTCTATGCAACATTTGCAAATAAGACAGGTTGGTAAAAAAATAAAAAGAGAAGCCAATTTCCTAATATTTGTCTACTACCAATATTTTTATTTATATCCAAGTGCAGCTTTGTATTTTTTGTATGTAAATACTTACACACAACCAGTGTTGAATGATCATTCAAAATAATAAAACAGATTTATAAAATCTTAGGTAGTTTATTTTGCAATGCATGTCCCTGAAATTTTCCACATCCATGGAAGTTAAAAAAAACAACTAAAAAAAAACCAAAACAAAGAACCCCACTACTGCAAGAAAACAATTTTAATTAAATGATGCTATGCTTTCAGGAAACATTTGAACATTTCAGTGAGTACTTTAAAACAAAGGGTACTTCAAAAAGAGTGCTACTCTCTGCTACTCTGCAGAAAGCAATGGTGACTCAGGTAAACAAACAGGAAATTTGAAATTTATATATTCCAAATTGCTCTTGTTCTTACCTGCATATCTTCTATCTGGCTTTCCAAAGACCTTTTTAACACTACCAATTCTTTTGCCTCCTTTTCAGCATGTGTCAAAGCTTCTTCTAGTTGCTGCTTCTCTTCCTGCAATGATAAAATTTGATGCATTTAGAAAAAGTGGCAAGGCCTTTAATCTGACAAGTAAATTGAACTATTAAGTATATTCACTCTAGCCTATCACTGATCTCTCCAGTTCAAGCTGTGACTTGCTTTTACACTGGTTTTCACTGGAGAAATCTTTCCTATACATGGCAGCAAACTGCATCCTGCTTCTTGAAAACCTGCTGGTTTTGCTTAGTCTTCACAATGACATTGTCCATCCCCCTCTTTATCAGTTTTTGAGCTACAACCTGTCCTTTGCAAACAGGAAGGAGACTACTTAAGGGGTTTGTTTTCTTAACTTACCTCGTATTTCTTTATTTTTTCCTTAGCTGAATTTTCTTCTCCTTTCATATTATCAATTTGTTTGCGCAACTCTTCAATTTTACTCTCTAGCTCACCAATTTTTCTTTTCAACTGCTCATTTTCCTCAGTCAGCTCTTTGACTTGATTTTCTATACCATTTCGCGCCTCTTGTGCAGCATTTCTTTCACTGACAAGGACAGCAGCACTCTAGTGAAAACAAATTATATCATGTTTAAAAAATAATAATAAGAATTGATGCTGTTTTCCAACAGAAGTTTCATATGGCGTGACAGCAAATATAGCTGAGATATAACATGAAAATGACAACAAAGACTTTAAATTTAAGTCTCTATGCATTACAAACATGTATTTTTATTACTCATATTACTGTGTGAGAACATATAAGGAGCATTTTTTTTTCCTCAGGCATACCTAGAGTATGCTAAAGTAATATACAACACCTGAACAGTCTCATGCTCGCCATCACATATTTTCATCTTAACATCTTTCTTTTTATTGCCCTAAAATATTTTCATTACCAAATCCCATTGTTAGGTAATTCCAATTAATCTAAAAAACTTAACAGACAGACCTTCAAGGAAGAACATATTGATGAAGAGCACCTTCATCAAGAGCAACACAAAATCTTGGCAGTCTCACTCTACTGCTTATTCCAAGCACTACCATACCCATACAAAACTCCACATCCATGCACCTATTTGTGGGACTGCAGAGTAAATCAACTTTGGGAACAGTATCAACTGTAATATATGTACACATACACACTCACACACGTACATATAAAGAGAGATATATAGCTAAATACATAATCATCACCTTAGTCTCACCACTTAACCCTCTCTAAAACATCCTACAATTTATTTTGGAAACTGTGAGTGGAAGTATGTGTCTATATTGTTATGCTATCCATACTGTTATACTAACACAGACCAGGTATGTACTTGTAAACATATAACTCTGGAGTAAAGAGCTGGAAGGATTTAATCTTTGCTCTTCATTGACTCGTCAGTCAGAATCCTCTCCAAAGAACATAAAAGAACAGGAGATGTAATTTGTGGTTCTTGCCCTGGGGGATTCAGAGTCTGATACGAAGCAATACGCTGTAAAAAGACCTGGTTCTCACGTACAGGCCCACTGCTTCTACATTAAGACCTTAAACGACAGTAAGAACACCAGAACAGACACGAGTCAACAAGTATTCTCTCTAGTGGCCATAGCTGATGCTTATGGACAAATAGAGAAATAATAACTATGGGGGCAAATCTTTCCCTGTTACACACTCCCAGCTCTCACTGTTTTTCCTCCATGAACGTATGATTCATTAATTTCTCTAATCCTTTTTGAATCCATTTATACCTTTTTGACCTCTACGTTATCTGGTGACAACAAGTAATTACACATAAATTACTGAAGGATAACGTTTTTGCATGTGAAACTGTATTTATCTGTGTGAGAACAAAAGAAATCCCACAGAGCAGTGTGGTAAGAAACTATTTTGTGAAATATTTTATGAAAGCATGAAAATCACTTTTCAGTTATGCTACTTTTGATTGTACCTCCTGATTTTCCCCCTCCCCGCCCCCAAAAGGAATAAGCAAACTTATATAAAAGGCTGTTTACAGAGTGCGCCCTCACTAGACTGTTTTCTAGCAAGCAACAGCTTTAGAATCATGCAAATTAGTTTGATAAAGCGGTAACTCAGAAAACACTCAGACCGTCAACAGGGTCAATGAACTTATTATACAAAAACTGGCAGCATAAGCAGGCTGACAAGTTCTAGTCTTTTGAAAATACTGAAAAAACTTGTTCTTCTAAGTACACAACTAGTTAAAAGTTCTGAAATAAGTCTCTGTTGTTGCTTTAAGTTCTCATGTACCAAAATTATATATTCCCTTAAGTTTTGCTTTTTGCATACAGCAAAGCTTGCTAATTAACAAAAACTCCACCAGTGGCTGCTTTTTGTCTCATTTCCCATTTCTGGAGCTGAGTGAAAGCAGCTGAGGCACACTGGGGAGTTCAGGGAAAGGAATGTTGATTTGTCTGTTCTTTTTCATCCAACCGCCTACACAGGGCTGCACAGTAAGAGAGGACTGCAGCAGACCCACACTGTACCTGAAGATTCCACTGCCTCATCTACTATGAGGTAGTGGAATCTCTACTTTCCCAACACAGGAAGCATTATTTACTTAGAAGTACACACACACACAAAAGCAAGCAACCAAACAAAACCCCCAGATCTACATACATACATATAAATACATATATATCTATCTCTCTGTATATACATATATATGTATTTAACCTGACAGGCTCAAAATTGTTCAACCTACAGTGATACAGTCATATCTAGAGACCTGCTCCAGCCTGCCTTTTGCTGTATTTATCTTAGGATACTCTTCCAGCCACTAAAATTAAACTAAACTGGTATTCTGTCTCCTTTTTCACTATGTATTTCAGTAAGTTAGTAAGATGCTAGATAAATACATATAAAAGGTAGAGAAGTATAAAGGACAAGTTGCAAGTATTATCTTTATTAACCCAATTTAAAATCCTGGAAATAAATTGGGTATATAAGTAAAACCTGCCTAAAGTTCCAGCTGCCTGAGTGACAAGCACTTAAGCAGATCTCCACAGGTCTCTGATGACCTTGGCATCTTTACAAGGGTTACACCTTCATATGAATTAACCATTCCCAAACAAATTCTCTAACATGTTAAGTACAAAATTCCTTTATTTCACCTGGAAAGGGTAGTATGTCTTAAAAAATACCAACAATAAATATATACACACACTTTTTCAAGACAGTAGGAAAACTCTCTTACTATATACATGGAGCTTTACTGTAGTATAGTGGGAGAGTAGGTATTTTTCTTACGTATCTTCTGGGCAGAGAAGGAGAAATTTTCTTCTCAGTGTACATTTCACTGTACACTATTGCTTCAACATCTTTTCAACTTGTTTCAGACAAGACTGAAAAGAAACACAGGAGTATTTCTCCTGCCAGTTTACCTTATTCAATTGTACTATCCACATAAGGCATGAAAGATCATCTTCATGATCTAATTCAGGATGATATTCAAAAAAACAATACGTAAGTATCTTCAATTTGATACGGAAATTTAAGTCAAACCACACAAATACAATTTAGATGTTCTTGGAGGAGTAGAAAAAGCACACACAGCATCACTTCTCCAAAAGAGTTGAATTACAGTTGGGTTTAGATAGAAAAAAAGCCTATATTCCTTTATCCTCAGTGTAATGAGAATTGGATGCAGAGCTCTTCACTGGCATAAATGAAGCTTCTGGATTGTAATAGCTTTTGGCATTACATGCCATATCCTGTAGCATATCGCCACAGAAAATTAGGGTACCAAAAAAACTCTGTGCCTCTTCCCTTCTATTCTCCCCTGTTAGTCTTATCTGGTACCACACATCACCTGCTACCTCCCCTTCAGGTCTTCTCCTGGAAAGACAGGTAAACATGGTAGAAAAGAGCCTAGGTATCATTAGAAAGGATATGCAAAGGAAACAAGCACTGAAATGTTCCGACAGACCTTGTAGCGACACCATTAGGGGAGAATCTGGTGGAGAGAGATACCCATCCATATATTGAACAATTACATCAGGTTCAGGCCAGCAGCTATCAAACCATACACAGACACTGCTGAAACAAAAATAGATTGTTGCATCCTTTGGCTATGGAACCCTACCACACAGGCGGTGTACTCAACCAGCCCGAAACAACTAGAAAGCAGTATTACTCATGTAGAGACCATACATTAAATTTACCACTCTATCGTTACAGATGACCCACTATATTCTACATAAAATTCCCCTATGAAAACATTACAGTAGAAGGTGTGAAAACCACTACACTGAAATTAGAGAAATTACTATGTACCTTGATAAATTCTGAATGCCAGTTATTGCATTTCATAGGTTAAAACTGAAAGTGGCAAAGCATAGACAGTTTAAACTGTACAACAGATGGTATTTACTAACAGCCAGCGGTAATCCTATTCTTTTTGGTTCTGTCTACATGAGCAAGAAGGCACAGCTTTCATTTAAAATTCAGTGACTGGCTCACACATTCAAAAAAGGAGTTGAAAGCAGTTTGCAAAAGCATTAAATTAGAGTGGGTTAGAGCGATGAGTATGAAAGAACACTCAGGGCTCGTTAGTACAAATGAGGAAAAAAGCCAGATAGGGAGAACTCACATGTACAGATTGTGCTTTGGATCACATCCTTCATTCCACACATGACTTATTTGTAATGGTGCTGTACATAAACAGTGTGAGTTAATAAAAGGTCCTTAAAGCTTCATGACACTACATCAATTAATGACTTCTGTTGGTACTCATTCATAAATCCTTTACATTGCTACATTTAATATTACGCAATGTTGGTTATGTTTTGGCAATCATTTTAACTAAGTTCATATAAATCTAACCCATGGTAACAGAACTGGTTAAAGGTCACAAAGTAATGATTTAAGCTGAATACGAAACATTAACAAACATTGTTAATATAACATGATCTTTAGTTCACAGAATTGTGCATCATCCTCTTTGGAGAGTTAAAATGAGATTATGTAGGTAAAGACATATCAAGCACATAACAGATAAAACTGGTTCAACAAGATTCTTGAAGACAAAAGTTGGACTGAAATTCTCTATATTTGGACATATTTGCCATACAAAAAACCCCAAACCAACCAAACAACAAAAACTCCCAACCCCCACAAAAAACAGGGGAGAAGGGGGAAATTGTATCAAGCATTGAAGTAGGCTCTTTGGATCTTAAAATTAACACATCTTAATTCCAAGAATGCATTTTCTTCCCTAAGATATATAAAACATTTTTTTCTTCTTACTCCCACTTGCTAGTTGTGGCAGTATGTTTTAGTAAGCCACGTTTTTACAATATTATATTATGGAATTATATTTATGTATGGTAAAAGCCCTAAAGCATTTTCCTTGTTATGCCTGCCTTTGCTTTGTCTTTCCTTCCAATTTGTCCGTCTTCACTCTGTCTTCCAGGGCATTCAGTGCCTTCTATTCCCTGCATTTAGCCCGTTTCACATTCAGCTTTCCATCTCTACAATCTCTGAGGGAATAATACCTTCCTCTTAATACCCACATCCTTGCAGACTTCTTAAACACACTCATACCTTCTCATTTCTTATTTTTGAATACATTATGCTTTCTCAAATTGTATCATGTTGAAACTCATAATTTAAGACAAGCAAGCCTTATCAACAGACTTAAGCTACTGAGATTTGGTAAAAGGAGTTAGAAATGGGTTGCAAATTTCTGAAAAAAGATGAAAAAAATAGAAGCCTATAATGATATAGCTGTAATGATGTCCCACAATACAAAGTCCTCTGTGACTACTTGGAGATAAGCTTCTGCTGTCCCAGCAGCAGACTGAAACCACCATGAATAAAACTAGTTATCAAATCCTAAATGAAAGGTCCACCCCAAAAAAATCAGTTTCTGACCACAGAAAAAGATCATACATCGAGGAAAATAATTTATGGTGGTCAATAACCACTGATTTTTTCAAACAGTTCTCATACATCTTAATTCTGAAGCTTAAGGGATTAGTCAATCAGCTTGAGAACAAGTCAAGAATTTACAGTGATAGAGATTGCAGAAATAAAGGAGTGCTGCAGAAACGAGTGAGACAGTAAGAGAGCTAAGGTACTCAAACACACTCCTGGAGAATCTGGACTCTATTCTTGTCTCTGCCAAAGAGCTCCCGAGGCAAGTCACTCAACCAAAACTTTCCAAAGGGGATCAATAACTGCATGCTCCTTAATTTCCCCAGTGTTTGATTTGAAACACTAGGGTTTGGTTTCCGAAGTCTTGAGTGCACAGTTGCAACCGAAGTCAGCAAAAATTGTATCATGAATATATCAAGGACTATATAACGGTTAATCTTATGTTAACCCAGGCACCTCAATTTGAACATGCTTAATAGATCCTTTAGACAGTAATGTCTCTACCTCTTATTTTCCTAGGCTTAATATGAGCAATAACATTATTCATGAGCTTGCAGCTATGCTGAGAAAAGGAATTCAAGTTTGTGAAATAATCAATATATTTCTTTCTTCAGAAGAAGAATTAATAGTACGTACTGAGTACAGAAACAGACCAAAGTCTGACAGACATTGATAAATTAAATATTCTAACATTGTGTTTAAGTGAGTACATTTTAACTCATTAACAGATGGATGAGAAAAAAGTGAGAGAATGCATGCACCTATATATATGTACTATTTGATTTGGTATGTGCACCCAATTTATGAAGTTCTACCTATGAACTACACATTCTACATATGAGCTCACATAGTCACTGCTGTGGAGTTCATATGCATGTGACATTTACTTTCCAGCTTTGGGCCTAAGGAAGTTATTCTCCATAAGGGAACTTAGGCAGTGAAACTCAATTCCCTCACTTCTCATCCTGCTCCTTTCAGGTGTTTTGCCTAACAAGAAATGAATCTAATACAGTTTGGGTTTGTGTCCTTGTATATAGTTGCGTATGCGTCCAGAAATATTTTAAAATGTATTAAAACTAATCAAGTTTAAATAAAGTAATAAATACTGTTCCAACTCCTTTGTTGCAGAAATCTTGGTAATTTTATACACTACTGTCAGTTTTGGTGCAAACAGTGAACAGATTTAAAGTATCAGACATAAAGCTCCGTTAGTACAAAAGGCACCAAAATCCTTCCCACCACCCATTATTGTGTAAACCCAAAGAAACTGGATGGAACACACAAACAGGGTCCTCAAGATGCAAATGAAATATCCTATTTCGACCTGAATAGAGCAAAAAACTTCTTGGATAAGAATGCAGAAAATGTTCCATGGTTCCACACCTTTTTTTTTACCACACCCTCCACATTGGCAAAGACATGAGAGTGGTTGTGTAACTGATCATTAAAAAATGGTTTTGGCTGACTTCAGTGTTTCAGCTGGTGAAATTCCCCTTTGGCGGTGACTGCACAGTACGGAACCTTTAGAGTCCTTTTACAAAACACAGGAAGAGCTTAAGTGAGGGGAAGCTAAATCTCATTCACAGTTTATTAGAATTGTTAAATTTTGGCTAGATTCTACACTTATTCAGCACAACTCAGCCAAGTTTTCTAAAAGCCTTTACATTTCCTTTCCAAATCAAGTTCAGCTGAGTAAAACTGAATTCAACCAATTAACTGTTTGTTCTTTAATTGCCATACTTGAAATAAAAATCTAAAGAGTAAATCTCCATTGCAAATGAGCTAGAGCACAAATAGAAATTTTTTTAATGGAAGTAACACACTTTCAAATATTCTTTCCATACTCATACTTGTGGAATCAAGGCAAATGAGATGATAATCTTCCAAAATCTTCTGAAAAAAAGGAAATGGTGTGGCTGCTCACTTCATTCTGTTTCTGGTGTAGAACACAAGGTATCAAGGAAGATACAGTCTACTGAAACCGACTCTGAAGTCTCATGGGCTACCTTTTTAGGTTGGTGCTGGACTAGTTGTTTAACTTCCTGAACTACATGTAAAAAGTCTCATGTGGCTTCAGGGATTCGGATCTATCCCACTCCCTCACATAATCCTAAGGGGGTAGCAGTGATGGAGGTATCAAGTTCCTTTCTATTGTCTTTTCCTCTCATTTTTGTATATAAGCAAATCATAAACTTAAAACAACTCAAAACATGAAACAACTAGACACTGATTTCCCTAGGTAACATGCAGGTGATTTCCAAAGAAAGAAAAAACCAAAACCAACCTACACCCAAAGGCTGACACCCAAGGAAAAATGGCAAGCACACTGAGTCTCAACATAGGGACAGCCCTTTAATTGTAATCCTTATTAGCTCTTCAGTAAAGACAGCTTCTGAAATCAGTATTATTCAGGTATAGTCATCTACTTTTTAAAGCTCATGAATGCAAATAACAGGTCTTTATTTCTGTTTGTAGCTGTTTGTAGTTCCGGTATTTTTCCCCACTGTGTACCTTTAGGCAAGTCTTCTAACCTCAAACACTATTTCTTAAAGCAGTTGGAAGCCCTGGGATGAATAACACAGTAACATTGGATAGCATGGATAATAAAATCTCATACCTCTAAAAAAGGACTATGAAAACTCCTTAAAAGCAAAATGGAGGGTTAGGATACCAACCCCTCTGCCCGCCCCCCACTAAACAAAAACCCCCAAGCTTCTTGAAAAGATACTGAACAGCTTTACTTACTGCTTTTCTACCTTACGCTGATTATATTAACTCTTCCCATCATTTCAAAATAAGGCCTAGCCCACTTTAACACACAGCTGTGCCTTTGAAGTTAGCTATCACTAGTTACCTGTTAAAAGGGTCAGTGCTTTTTTCTCTCTTAGTGAGGTACATTGCCACTAACCTGAATCCTCAGCTCTACTTCAAGACATTATTCAGTAAGCAACTGCACAAATTAGCAAGCAAGTCAGACTGCCATTCCTTCTATTTCAGCTAGAGCCATTCTATTAACTGGTTAAAAATAATTCACTTGTGTCAGTTTAGAGACAAGACTTGTTTTCTTGCAAGGCCATTTTCACTGATCTGAGAAGTATCATACCCTTAATATTACTTCCAAAACTACTTAGGTTTTCATTTATGAGACAGTCTGCAAGATTTAAATGCTTACATTTTAAAATTGATAAAATTGAGAATGCACTTTTTTTTTTTTTTCCACATAACATATTAAACAAAATTTCCCAATATAGGCATGATCTTATATTTACACACTTCTAAAATCCAGAGCCAGGAAAGTATTAATCTCTCAACCAGTAGCTATATCAATGTCACATTATCCTCCTAGCTATGTATCATGACATACTCAGACTGGCTTATACTAAGAGTTTTTTCAAGGTCAGAAGCTGTTGCAAAGACTAGAGTAAAATATTAACTAGTTCTGTGTTCACATTGTACCCTACTGAATGGACTTACATAGTCAAACACTTCACACACATACACAAACATACAGTTTTACACGACAAACTACCTGAACATACATATAGTGTCTTCTACTGGTAAGGACTAGAGATCCTCCTGATGGTATTAAAGAAGTATCTGACTGCACAGGCTCTTACCAATTTTCAGAAACAAAAAAAAACCCAAAACAATCACAAACAATCCCTTCTTCCCAACCCAGAGTAAGTGAAATAGTCCCACTGAATAAAGCTCACAATGGTGAAATGACTATTACAGATAAAACCGACGGGCTTTTTTTCGTCTTGTTTAGATGTTGTCAAATACAACTCAAACAGAACTTTGCAGGACAATTTTGCTCAGAGGCTTTTCTGACTCTACATACAGTATAAAAACCACTCAGTTGTAGCTTCATGGTACTGTCTGCATCCAAACAAACATATGTCCTCACTAAATAAATGGAGTAAATTGCATGGAAATGAAAGACCAGAGGAGCTGGAATTTAAAAAGCTTGCCTTTAGCACCAAAGACAAAGTCACCAAGTTACATCTTCAGTGCACTTCAGAGGCATATTTATTATTCTTGTTGACAACACAGCTAGTATTCCATAATTTGTTTGGTATTTTATTTAATGGGTGCCTAAAAACATGCATGATGCTATTACCAAACAACTTCCTTTCCATGCACAGAACAGACACTTACAGCATAACAAATCAAATCTGTGTCCCAGATTTTCCACATACAGTTCTAAAATATGTGTTTCCAATAACGATGCCTATTTAAGGAGTGCCTGCAGCCTTCCTTCCACCATCACGCTTCTGTCTGTGCACCATCCCTCTCTATCCCCGACTCCATCTGTGCTTGTAGGACCACACTGGAAATCAATCAAAAACATACCAGGCTTTTAAAGAGGGCAGCAAATGAAAAGCAGGACAGAGGGAGGCAGGTTACGAAAGAGGAAACATTGACTTGGACCAGTCACTCCACTATTCTTTGACTCTGCACACTGTTCAGATCAATTACCAACCAGCTTCTACCACCAAAATAAAAAACCAAAAAAAGTGTTGTTTCAACAAGGCAAAGGTTGCCTCAGGCAAGCAGAGGAAAGAAAAAACCCAGCAGTGGCGTTTGAAATCCTGGTTCATCTTCTCTAAAGCTTTTCCAGCTGTTGTGTACCTTGTTTGAGATGAACCGACTGGGCTCAGACACAGCATTCATGATGCAGATTCAGGTAAATTATGGATGTATGTATACAAGGGCATAAGGATGTTCTTATGCCCAAGCAATTCCTATAATATAATTTGTTTCACTTACTGCTATCAAGATGATGTTTTTATAGAGCTCTTTATTATAACCCCAAGATTTCACCTTAGAGGGGTACAAGTTCGTTCAGATCCTATTGGGGTTTTTTCCATATACGTAATTTTACAGCTATATAAATTAAATTTATATATGTACTGAATTGTGTCTGCGATGCTCCACAATCAGTTGTCTTCACTTTACCCTGAGCAACTTGGGAAACCACTGGTGTTTGTACAGCGTTATTCCAAAATAGGTTCTCAGAGTATACCAAATTTACTTATGTTTCATTTTACATTTAAACTATATATGCCAAGCCATTTCTACAAGAAAGGCACATGCAGTACGTATCAGTATCATTTACAATGCTTAAGCTAGTTTTTGTTAAACTTCTGCTCCACGTGGGACATTTTTATTAGCTTTGAAGAAGTAATATATTATCAGGCTAGGTAGAAAAAGGTACAATATTCACTTTCCTTTCAAAGTTCTTTACAGCTCTGTGCTAGACTCACCTAAATGCACAAACACTTGATAGAAATGGGGAAAAAACAAAACCAAAGCCTACTCTCATTTACAATGCTCAAAATTTTACATTGTTTTCTTATTTTAAAGGAATACACTTTTAGTTCATAACATGTGCAGAAGGAAACCATGTCTTCTGCTGTTCCTACCGCTTGCTCTGGTAAAATTCCTTCTTCTCTTCAATCATATCTCATGTCTTAGTACATACATTACAGTTAAAGCTCACATGAGCGCAAGCTTCATTGAATTCTTGGATGTGTTGATAAATGAATCAGATGCTAAATTCTGAGTGCCTGTTTTATCATTTTGAGGACAAGGTCAGTAAATCAGTCAAGGTCAGGCTTCGGTAAGCCTCTTCATAATGTGATGATTGCAGCTTTTTCTGAACAACAGAATTTGTACAGACTACTTCTCAAAGCAGGCATAAATTTGAGTGCTGTGCAGTTTGCAAGGGCACTCCCAAGCTCACACCATTTCAGTGGAATTTGAACAGTACTAGCTGCAATTTGCTACAACCTTTTACCTACAGTATTACATTCCAAAAGCTATTTCCAAACTTTGCTGGAGCAGTGGCACTTCATCTATAGTGACAGAGCATTCACAGTTAAGTAGTACAATTCTGGCCTGTTGTGTTGTAGGGCCAGATTAAATAATATGAATTTTTGTACTACATTAAAACCAGGAGGGAATTCATATTCATTTCTGCTCTAGGACTTGCGGTGACAGAGAAATCCATTTTTAATTAGAAAGACATTAAAGTTTTAATTTATTATTAAAGGTAATTATTACCCCAAAAAGATATGTTATAAAAAGGTAAAACTTCTACCTTTGTTAAATGGAAACAGTCTGGTCTCAGTCTTAGTAAACAAGCAATTTAGTTAAGAACAATCACAGCCATCTCAAGACCACAAGCAAAAGATATAACAGAAAAATGACTTTAAAAGGTAAACTGTAGCAAAGAAAATTAGTATCTGAATACCTGTGGCTTTATCTAACAAAATCTATTTTAAAAAAACAAGAAAACCCCAACGTACTACCACATCAGTGAGCTTGAGAACAGCACCACATGTAATGTAATAACCCCACTCTGTTCTCCTAGCAGATAACCTTGAGTATGGTTCTAACATGATTTCAAAACACATCTCTGTGGCATTCTATCACACAGGCTAAATGCACTGTACATTACTTCCCAACCTATCTGATGTTTCTAGCAGCTGAAAAATTCTCTTGATTTAACAGTGGCACAAAAATTACTTCCTTTCTCCCCACAAAAATATCACAAAACACCTTTTTCAGTGTACCAATTTGGATGATATAGAAGCAGCATAAGAACTAACAACCTTGTGCATAAAGACTGCAATATACCCTGATATATCAAACATCAGTATCCATATTTTCTGTATGGTAAGCCACTGTTACAGTCATTACATACCTGTTTTCCTCATTAAATACAACAGAATGGCCCTTTCCACTAATCTTTGATGTAAATTTCTTATACTCCACCACCCACTATAAATCTTTCCAGTTTGCAATAATATTAAAAAAAAAATAATTTAACAGGTCAACTAGCTTCAATTGTATAAAACATGATTTTCACACACACTGTTGGGTATTCCAGATTAATTATAAGACCAGTAATTAATTTCACATGTAAGATCACAGCAGATCACTGATCTAACTCCCTGCAGAGACTGGTTATACTTTCCTGATAGATATATCAAACTCAACAACTAGTCTCAGTCAGTAGGCATACATATAATTCCAGGCTTCAAAAAAAAATTTAAAAAAATCGTTAATGGTACTAATACTTGCAAGATTAAAAAAAAAAAAACAAACCACACAAAAACCTCCACCTTCCAATTAAGAACGATAAAAGTTTTACTTAAAATAAAACCAACAAAAATCACTTGAAGTAAAATTGGAAGAGGAGAACTGGTGCTTAGAGCAACATTAATTAATTAAATTTCACTTTTAAACATCTTATTAAATTTGCTATTAGATAGACTATGTCATGCAAGCAAATAAATGCTATTTATAACTATCTCTAAGCCACAGCAACCTAGTCATAGAGCCATTTCCCAGACTGTGTTATTGTTATGCCAAACAGACTACTCTTTCATTTCTTGTCAGTCGTAATTACAGTTCCATAATTGAAGTACAGTAAATTACCACGCAGTTACTTTGAAAGATGGTTCACTGAGGTTAAGCTGTCACTACAATTACTGTATAATAAAAAATGATAATTTAAATGTTCTACTTTTCTCTCAAAGAAAAAATGAATTCATTTCAAGCAGATCGGATGAGTCAAATATCTTCATGATGATGTAAACAAAGAGAAACAACACATATAATTAAAGCTAAACAATCTCAAGTAGAAGTCCTAGGCTGCATAAACAAACCAGTGTATATAAATTTTTCTAACCACTGAAGAAAATCACGTATTTAGAAACAATCTTTTAAAAGAATACTCCATCAGAATACAGTCATACAATATCTATCCAGCATCTTCCATATGAGCTCCTATTTTGTTCATAAAGTATGTAAAGCTTGGGAAACTTCTTTCAAGTTTCAAGCTTAATTTTAATGCAGTTCTACGTTATGTTTTTGGCCACAACTAGTAGGATAACTGCAACTCACCTAACACCAATATGGTATGGGTAAAAGATATAAATAAGCATGAAGATTTCTAAGCATAAAACTGAGCCTACAATTTTGACATATTGGTAAAGCACAGTTTGCCTTCAGACATTTTCGCAAAAATTTGACAGAAATAAAATGAGGGAAGGGGATACAGAAGAGACACAAATAACTGGCATTGTAAAAATAATGCTTAAAATTTTATGAGAGCTGTTTCCTTACAAAAAAATCTTTCAATAAATTCCTAGCTGCTCTCTCTGCAACAATAACTTCACAAAGGACATCTTCTGGAAAGCAGTAACAGATAGGCACAGCTGAAAACTGTTCGTTCTACCCCTCACAAAGACTTCCTGCTGATGCTGGAAGAGGCAATCCCTCCAGTTCCGCTTTCCTCCTGTCTGCTTCCAGACACCCACTCCCTGCTGCTTCCTTTGTGCTGGCACTCATTTGACCATTCCATAAACAAGTTAACTTCAATGAATGAAAAGGACACAAAATAAAATAAAAAACCCTAGTAGTTAGTTCAGGGAACAAGGTGGGACAATGTAACCAGGGAACAGGGTGTGACACAGGAGCTCAAGGTTAGAAAGGTGGGCTGCACGGAACTGTGGAGAATTGTTAGAAGCTCCAAAACTGTCATTTCAACAGCACCACTGGCAAAGCACACTGGCACTCCTCAGGGCATCCTCAGAGTTTCAGTGATTCCATTTAAGCCAAGACAATCAAATGGTCCTCTGTAGTAGACTCCCATCTACCTCCTTTCAAAGTTTGCAATGAAGCAAACGTAGCAAATAACTTTTGGACAAAGGGCCACAGCTTCAGCTGTGACAATCAATCAAAACATGATATAAGTGTATGAAATAAAACTTATTATCAGCAGCTAAGAATGTCCTAGCCCAAATCTTTACCTGTGCATTTTGCTAAGAAAATATTAGTATCTGAAAGCATCTAGTATGGGACATCTGTGAGACATATAATTTTTCCCTGCAGAGATTAATCGTAATCACTTATTTCACCTCTGTTGCTTTCTCCAGGCTCTGCTGTAGATTAAGCAATTCTTTATCATGTTGCTCTTTAAGTTTGTCCATCTCCATGTCATGGCTAGATACTTCTTCTTTTAGTGCTCCTTTTAAAGCTGTAAGCTCTCTCTCTCTTTTTCTCAAAATCTCTTCTTGTTGATCTTTTGCTATTAATACTTCTTGCAGATCCTGCTTCATTTGCATCAGCTCCTAAAGAACAAAATTAAACACAATTGCATGACAAACAGTTCCAATGGATGCTCTGTCTGTGTTTCAGAGAAGGAAAGCATCTAAGTAGGAGCTCTCCAAGGCCAACTTTGTTTTGTATGACTGATGTATTTTTTGCAGCTTTTGTAGTAAGCCAAAAATTCAATAAACCCTAAAATTATTAGAAGTATAACATATACCTGATGTTTTATATAATGGATCAACATATCTGATGCTGTAAAACTATGGAAAAATTTTCATGGTGTATGTTATGTTGTCTGTAAATGAAGTGGGAGTCAAACTATGGTTGCAATTTAGCAACTCCCTCAGTCATACCTTCTGTAGCAAAGAGGTAGATAGGAACAAAGAAAAACCTTTGTTTCTCACACTGCAAGAGAAGTGAACCCAATAATAATTCCTTGTTGTCATTTCTACTGGAACAAATAATGCTGCTTCTGCAAGTGCTGAAGACAAAACAAGTGCTTTCCAACTGAGTCCATGCCTCTACACCCTTCCTCCTCCCACCATGTTTCCCCTAGAAGTCATTTCCCCTCTCCAAGTTGCTGGGAAGTCAGTAGTCAGTGAATCTGAATAAATACACACATTCATGTATACACATGTACAATCAAAAATGTACAGCTTTAAAAATTACCTAATTCAGTATTTCTCAAGCTGTGAATAACTGCACTTTCAAAAAGAAAGTAAACTTTCTGCACACTGATGCAGGATCAGTACATCTAAACCACTCCTGACACATATAATCCATTCTGTCCTTAAAAGCCTACAATGAAAGGGATTCTACTACCATCCCAGGTAGCCATATTCCACTGTTTATTTATCCATATTGATAGAAAATGTTTTCCAACACTTACTTCAAATCTCTGTAGCTAAGTCTCTTATTTCTTACTCTATCCCCACACAACACAGAAAAAGCGATCACTATCTCCTCTATAGCAATATTACAAAAGATGTGCTTTTGACTCTTCCCTCACTCCTCCATTCAGATTAAATTCCTTCTTCATAGGTAATGTTTTTCAGTGCTATCACCATTCTTCCAGATATCCCCCTACTTATGTACAACTTTCAACTGCAGTGCCTAAGATTTGCAAGAGTAACTTAAGAGTGTACTCAATCTCACTAGACAAAACAAGGTAGTTATTCTACTCAGCGTATCTTGCATACAAACATCTTTAATATTCCTGAGATCCACTGTCTATGCTTTTGCTTCCAATTTTGCATTTTAACATTTAGCTTCTGTTTCTTCAGCTAGTTCTTTGCACTAGTATTAAGGGAAGCAAACTGGTTTGGTATTACAAAGTATTAAGATAATTCTGAATTCTAGTCTTCCTCTTGAACCATTAGGCACTGATTATACCCTTATCAACAAATTTAATACGCAGTGTTCTCTATTTCATCATCAGTATATTACTATAACCAGGGATACAACCAATTGCTCTCTCATCCCAAGGTGACAGAAAACCCGCAAGTCTTTTGTTCCTCTTCAGACTGTATCCCTTCTCTCCCACCAACAGGGAGTCAACAATTTAGAGACTGCTTTGGTGAGTTCTTTTCATTTTCTTAGTTGAATCTCATCTGGTCTTGCTAGTATGCACACCTTCTTTAAACTGATATTCCCTGTCCTGACCCAAAAATCGTATCTAATTGTTAAAACTGAGATGGTTATCTGGTAATATTGAATAACTGAGCTATCCCTCAACCATTATGTTATTTGTTCTACTCTATAAAACAATGGTACACTTTGTATTCCTTTTAGTGTTAATGTAGTTATTATAACATGCTTTCTTAGGGCACCTAATAATGCGATATTGTTTTAGATTAATAGAATGGGAAAAGCTAAGGCATATATTTCTTCTACCTGTGTCTTAGTTCCCACTTTTTATGCAATTCCTTTGATTTTTTCATCCTTCTTCTGGTACTTCGTAACTAACCTCAATCAGAACCTCTTTCTCCCCTTCATCAGTATGTTTAGCGTTATCCAGTTCATCATGCATCTCAGACAGCTGGTCTTGAAGATCTCTGATCTCAGTCTGGTGTTGCTCCTGCTCCATCTTCACTTGAAAAAGCCTCACCAAGAAAAATCAGACAGGATTTTTTAATTTGTAGAAATACTAATTCATTCTTTCAAGTACTAAAAACGTACAAGTATCAATTCCCATGTTCCACAAAAGGGAATGGGTTACAAAGAGGCAGAAAAATGAAATGTTAGAGGGGTAAAAATGAGTACTCTTTAAAGTAGACATTAAGTGGAAAGTTACAATTTATTTTAAACCTGGTGCTATATTCTTGACTAAATCACTCAAGTGTCCTCATATTGTAAATACTTGAATTATATACTATGACCATGAAATATTAAAAGCAACCTGCACTAAGAGGACGACTGTAAATTCCGCAATCTTTCTTCTCCTTCCAGACATTCTAAAAACATGCTGTTTATAAATGGTAGAAACATTTCCTATAATAACAAATGTCACTCTGTCTGATGCCGTTAACATATTCTGAAGACGCAGGTACTTTTAATGCAAAAAGTTTAAGAACACATACAAATTCCAATAAATAAGTTTTCTAGAAATAACTCACTCCTCTAGGTGTTCTCTGAGTTCCTTCTCGCTTTCTTCCAGCTGCTTTTTTAAGGCTTCTTTTTCACATATGCTTTCATCAAGTTGCAACTGAAGATCTTTCAGGCTGGCTCGTGTAGCATCTCTCTCTTCTTTGGAATTCTGCTGATTCTGAATTTTGTACACCAAGGGTTAAGCAAGATAATAGACTAAGCATAAATAAATTAAAGGCTCTTTTTTTATTATATGAAAGAAGCCATTTTAATACTTTGATATTTTTCACCTGTAGAAGTGGTTATTAATTTATGAATATTAAAAGCTTGGAACATTTATTAAAGCACACAAAGCACTGCTTTTTTTTTTTTTATTAGAAACATGAGAAGTGAAGTCTCCTCAGTGCTATCTAATCAGTTTCAAGTATATGGATTCCTATCACAGACTCAAAAGCAAACTGAAAGA
>VXAK01015989.1:0-10154 GCA_013399435.1 Arenaria interpres | reverse complement strand
GATACCTGATGCAGCTGCTATTACAGAATGATAAAGTTTGTTGAGAAATGGAAAAGATGTACCTAGAAGTTAAACTCTGATTTTTGATGTCTGTTTACTAATTAACACATAAACTGGCAGGCTGCACTGAAGAAACATGATATAAAATAAAAAATGTTGTAAATTTGTGGGAGTGTTTTAAGAGAAAATGGCAGAAGGAACGAAAAGTATGTACTTAGAAGAAGAAAGAAAACAAAAAGGAGAAAGCAAAAGAAATGGATGTGGATAAAATAATAGCCAGAATCATAGAATCATTTAGGTTGGAAGAGATCCTTAAGATTGTTGAGTGCAACAGTTAACCTAACACTACCAAGTCCACTAGGAAACCATGTCCCTAAGCTCCATGTTCACACATCTTTCAAATACTTCCAGGAATGGTGACTCTCAACCACTTCCCTGGGCACCCTGTCCAATGCTTGACAGTGCTTTTGGTGAAGAAATTTTTTCTTGATCTTGTAGGAAATACCTTGTATGAAAGAATAATAAATTGAGTTATGCATATTAACTTTCAGAGGAACATACTCAGCTGGATTTGGTTTGGTCCTAGTTTTTGCCAAAACTCATCCACATTAGCTGAAAACTTAATCTGTTTTATAGCTAGTTGGTTGTAGTAAACGTGTCAAAGGAGAGAGGTACATGAACAGAAATCTGGAGAAGTGGAGAAGGTAAAAGATGTTCATGTTTTAATTGTTACCCAGGCATCTGTTAATACATTTTATATCTCTTAGAATCTTTTTAAATATATTGTTGCTAACCGTTTCTCCTGTAACGCAGAACATCTTTTTTTCCATTTTCTAGATTTCAAAGACAGGCGAGGCTCATGGTCAGCTGCAGCTCCTCTGCAGCTTAAGGAGAGTGAGTGCCTAAGAAGACTGAAGGATCTAGAACGGAATCATTTAGCCCATATCATGCAGGAGTTATGCTTTTTAAACATGGACTGGAACTTTGGGTTTCTTAGCTCTGTATTATAGCACAGATTACTGCACCATTGTTGATCTCCAGTATATCTTCTGATGAAACATAGCTGAGTCAATATGTTCACTATTTAAGATATATATTTAGGTTATTTCACCAGGCATAGCTGAAAATGAGCTATGTAGAATATCAAAGAAGTGATATTCAAGAACCACAACAGAAGTGTGCTGCAATTTTAGTCTTTGAATTGGTAGTTGATTTTCACCTCAGATAGGCAATGGAATAATTATTTGAACTGGAGTTTATAACTTTTTTTTTTTTTTTGGATAAAGCTAAGATTTTTTTTAACTTTTGTTCAGAGAATAATGAAGTCTTTTGAAATTATCAGCATTTACATGTCACCATTTTTAGAATGTTTCAGGGTTTATTCCTTGATGAAAACTTTTGCTCCATAACATAGAATATTAAAAATTCAGAATGATTAAATTGGAATGAAATATTTTCCTTTTAAGAAAATAGCACTTTTTACCTAGACCTAAAAGAACTGCTGATTTTTTTCTTTTCAGAACAGTAAGTTTATGTCTATTGGAAGATTTAATTGCAATGCTTATGAATATCTGGTTGAATGTCAGGCTATGATGAACAGTAAATTATTTGGAAAACCTGTATTACATAATGCATTTTTCTCTTATATATGTTATAGGTCATATAGTAGGCCAGACATCAGCATGTATGTCCAGGTCTTGTATTCACTTCAGCAGAGGGCAATAAAAACACTTAACATTTATGCTGCTTTGTTACAAGTGATAGGATATGTTGGCCTTTGCAAAAGAAATTAAAAAAAGAAAGGGGGTGCTGTTTGGCTGACAGTATACCACTGAGCTCTGCGTATGAGCTAATTTGAACTATTTAAAGACATAGTATTTGGATTTCTACTCTTCACTTAAGTTTCACAGTTACATTAACTGCCATGTCTTCTACATACTTAACTGCCCTCTCCCTGCACCTAGATAATTAGAAGTCTAATTATGATATTTAATATGTTGGAAGCTAGGTTTGGAACTCAAAGTAAGTAGCAATAAATAACATCATAAATATTATTTGACCTTTTCTTGTGATTTTAAAAATATTTAATTGAATATCAAACTTAGTGGACTGGATGCATTGCTACTACATCCGTCTGGGAAAGGTATCCCTTTACAGGATAGCATTAAAGATGTCTTCTAAAGTTTGATTTAATACTTATTAAGTTTTGCCTAAAATAAATCATTTCTACTCATTGTCATGATCTACAATAGTTATAAGCATAAAAAAAAGTAGTTATTTCAGCAAAATTATTTCAAATCCTAGTTGTAACAGTGAATTAAATAGTTTTTTGTATTTAACTAAAACAGGTGGGTTTTTTTTTTCACGTGCTATTGATTGCTATATTCTCTAAATGTCTTTGGATTTCTACACAGCCAAGTTTTCATCTGTAAATTTTCAAAAAACTTTTTGAAGTCTGAGTTTTACATATGTTATTTAGTTATATTTTTTCAGCCTAGCATAAACATATTGTTCCTACCCTAACATTTTTTCAGTATTAGAAATTTCATCTTCCCCCACATCCCTACCATTGCTAGAGGTATTAATTGTAATATTTGGAGAATTAAGTTCCAGACTGCGAATGTGGCAGGCTGACAGCTATGTACAGGATTGTAAAAGTGACCCAGTAAATTGCAAGTGAAAATTCTACTCTTCCCAAGGGAAATGATGCTGAAATTTACTTTGTAATGTATATTTGAACACCAAAGGAAGTTGTTGACTTTAATGGTCATTTTTCATTGAGCTAATGCCACTGTAAGCATATTGATTCCAGGAAAGCTAATTCTGATTTGCATCATTTTACAAAAGATAGTAAACCGGCAATTTTACAAAACCAATGAACTAATGCTGTGAAAAGGCAGTCTTATAATCTGATTTTTATTCTACAGTTTAATTCTCTCTCTCTCAGCTCTTTCATTCATTCTTCGTTTCCTCAGTTTGTTTTATTTTTCGGAGAACCAGTTTTAATATGCTTTGTTCTTATGCCGACTTTACTATGATTCACTAATACAAAAAATTTGAGATAATCTTTTCTACCCTGTAATCCTGACTTTGACCTTTAAAAGATAAAAGTCTTTCAAATAATAATTAGAAGCTGTGTTATAAACCTTTCACTCATGCTAGGAGGAGTGGCTGCTCAGTGGAGTGAATAGAGTAATTATATAAATCACTGCTCACAAATGTTCAAACAGTGATTGGAAATCTGGTTTTCCTGTATGTGTATTACAGATGATACACTATAACATTAATTTTTTCATTCCTACTTGATTTATGTTTGATTTTCTTGAATAGTTATTTTTGTTTTACTTTTCCAGTGCTGCTGAATGTTGGTTTCTCAACCTGGAAGAATGATTTCTACACCAGATTTCTCACTATTTGTTCCAAATATAAAAAAATTATAACACATTATTTTGCTCTTTGATGTGTGGTATTTAACTTTTGCACACAATGAATAACATTGTTCTTTTAATGATTGCTTTTTTCCTGGAGTTCCATTCTTTGCTGGTAGCAAAGTTAACCTTCCTTGTTCTTTGTCATCCTGATGAAGGAAGTAATGGTTCCTTACCCCACCACAACTACCCACAAATTATTCAAAGTGTTTTATTCCCTTCTTTTAGAGGCCTCTTCAGATAAAACATATTTTTCTTCAGCCTTGTTGGTTACTTCTGTGAAAGCTGCCTTGCTGTGTGCAGTCAGGGTTGCTGGGACCGGCAGCAACCTGAGGTCAGGGCCCAGGAGCAGTAGGGGCTCCCCAGGGCTCCATCAGGTCAGGGCCTGGAAACCAGGGCCCATCTCACCATCCTGGTCAGGAGCAGGGCAGAGGATGGAGACAGGCTGGGATGTTGCCTCATAGGCTCACTGCGTTGTCGTGGAGCCTGCGGCTCGGGCTTGGCCCATGGTGGAGCCTAGCTGAAAGCAGCTCCTGGGGAACAGAGTCGGGGCTGTGGTGGGGTTGGCCCTGGCTCCGACCACCCAGCAGAACTGTCAGGGAGCCCTGCAGGAAGAGGTCGCCCTCCTTGGCCTTCTATATCTGATCCAGCCCCCAGGCTCTGTAGCCAAACTCCCAGAGCAGGGGGGTGCATTCATACCCTGACACTGAATGTAACTGAAGACTTTATTTATATACAAGTAGCATGGTCAAATATCTTAAAAGCACTTTGGGTCTATTTGTTTACCCTGTTTGCACACTCCAGTGCAAGTACAGACTTGCAGGGAGCGCTGCCTAGTTTGTCCTATACGCTAAATACACATCTTTGAAGTACAACATGTAATTTTTTAATTCTCCATAAACATGGTTCAAGGCAATGAAAAACCAATACCATCTAACTACAATAAAAACTTAAAGCCTGTTTTGACATGTAGCTTCAATATCTCATCAGATATGGCTTGTACTGGGAAACCTAAAAGTATTCAAGACGTAAGACTGGCAATTTTTCCAACAGACAACAGGAAGGGTTTGAGGAACAGAAAAAAAAACTAAAAAAGGGAGGGAGGGGCAGAGATAAACATGAAATTCATCTTGATTTATAACAAAATGAAACACATTGATTGTTTTATCACTGTGTTAACAGGAAAGTTCTGAAATATACTGACCATTCCTTAATTAAACCAAGGGCTTGAAGCAGTGGTCAACTGAAAAATATTGCCAAATTTCATCCATGAATTTTACTCACTTTTTCTGAGGTGATATTTAGATTTTTCAGTTATCCTTAACTGACTGCTTTTCTCACTATTCAACCTACTTTCCTAATTATCTGCTATTAATATCTTTGATTGCAAATAAATTATCCGAATCAAACAGTATACTTTTATTTACCTACAGTCATAATAGAAAGCCCAGGGTTGTAACTGAACATCAGACAGACCAAAGAGTTCAGCAGCCATGACATCTCTTTATGCCTTTATTAGTCAAACCATGAGGGTTTCGGTAAGGGCTACCTGAGTAAACATCACCTTTGCCTGCCATTGTTAATTATGGAGCATTAAAAGTACAAAGTCGTAGTTCATATAACAAAACTGTGTTTGGTAATATATAAATCATCAAATCGTTTGTTATTGCTCTTTGCAATGAAATGACCTTAATTATACATTCTGTTATTCACAGAAATTTTCCCACAAGGAATATTCAAGCATCCTAAAGTTTTAAAGCTTGATAAATATCCTTCAACACTCACTGCCTCATAATGCTGCTTATGTATTTCAATGTTAGTCAGTGCTCTTCAGAAATAAATGAAATTTTCTAGGAAACAAATGGAAAAAAGAAAAGCTGTTCACAACAATTTGTCCACATAAGCACATCAGAAATGCTTTCTGTATCCTTTTGGTATTCAATAATTGTCATACCTTGGGACTTGTGCTCTTTGATCCAGTATTCTCTAAATGACTTCATAAAGTCACGCTCAGAAGATCTGGTGTGGAGGTTTCCACAAATAATGGATATTTCTGCTGATAGAAATTTCTTCATGACATCCTGCTTATTGAACATCTTGACATGGGTCCATTTTGCCATCAAAATAAGGAGTGGAGATGGTTGAAACTTTTTGACTTAACTGAATATTTGGTTTAATCTAAATAATGTTATACACCTAGTTCTTATAAAACATTTTTTGTAAGTTGTTTTCAAAGGTAAATAACTTCTAATCCATTTTGTTGGAGGAAAAAAAACTTGAGGCCAGCAGTCATGTTGCTCAAATTTGGACATATATAAGCAATTCATGTAGTACAAGCTACCTGTTTGGATTTCCTTTGCCAACTTACAAAGTGACAGGTTCTACCAGAGAGTGTCCATCCCTGTCTATTATTTCTAGGTGGAATGTGAATGATAAACTCAGTTTTAGTTTCATAACATGAATTTCACAAAAACTCACAGAAAACCAGTAGCAGATGTGCAAAGCTTATTGATTGTCTAAGCCATTTCCATGATGTCATCGAACTATTTCAAATAAAAGTAATAAAGGAAAAAAATTTTCCAAATTAATGATCCAACTTTTAACTTAAAAATTTTTAATATTTTTTTTCTGGTAAACAGAAATAATCAGACAACTGAAAAAAATTATAACTGAGTTAAGATATATTTTTCAGTCCTTTTGGAGGCCAATCGAACAATAAATAAAAAGCAACTTAAGAGCTGCTCATGACTTGCTCATGAGCAAAAGCACACAAAAATAAATATGTATCTGTCTGAACAGATTGTTTTAGTACACCTTGGAACACTGTGATCATACAACATATTTCATTTTAGATTGTCATACTGACAGGGTTTTGGCTGTGGTAGGTTGTATGGTCCAATAACTGAAGGATTTGGAGGCTGAAACCCATTAGGTGTATCATTATCATTTTGATTCCTCGTCGACTCTTCAATGATGCATGTTTCCACATCTGTAACTACCTTACCCAGGTTTCTTATAATTTACATAGAAATTGAAGCTGAACAGCATATAAGTAGAATTGTTATGAGATATTTCTTGTTTTATTTCTATCACAGCTGTTTAATGACTTGTATTATTTCCTTATTTTACATAGATGATAGAGTTCTGCTTGCTTTATCTCCAATAAGAATGCAGCAATCTCTGGAATTTTTTCTTCTAAGCTTTTGTCTTAGATTCACTGAGAATTATAAGAAGATGAAAGTTACTGTCTTTAACTTTTCTAGAATTAGTCATGAATATGCCTTTCTCAGCAATAGGGTGCAACTGAATGTCTTGGGAAAAGGTATATTAAACAAAGTAAATAGATATTTCTTTTAATTTTGGTGAAGAATACATGCTCCTCCATTTATAGAGTGGATAACTTTTGTAACATTGCCATCTCCATTATTTCTAATGCTTCCTTTTATGTGTTCTACAGACATACAGAGAACACTGAGGTGATGCCTTTTTGAATTTTTACTTTAACTTCTATAGCCATATTTAATACTATATGCTCACATCTTATGGGTTTTTTTGTGTGTGTTTAATCCTATTTATTCAACTAACATGGAGCAATGGCAATTTGAAAAAAGAAATCAGTTTTCCATTTTATTATGTACTCTCAAATCAAAACTTGGTACTATTTTAAGTTGTAAAGTATAGATATTATAGTAAAATATTACCCAAATGTCCTGATGGTGTCAACATGGTAAAGTCATTTTGCTAAAAATGGGTTTGCATTATCTGGTTTCTGAATCTTATTTCAGTGATGTTTGGCAACTCTCCTTGTTTCATTGCTCTGTTTCATTCATATGTTGAAAAACCCTCCTCATATTTTTATATTAAAAATATTTCAATGCTGTTAAGAAGGAAAGACTAAAAACATTTGTTAGCTGCAACCTGCCATTTGTCAGCATCTTGACATACGCTATACAAACAAATAAAAAATATGCACGACTTCTCCACTAACAGCTAATTATTAAGCATTCTAGGCTTTCATTTGCTACCATAAGGAGAAATTATAGAAGAGCTGAAGATTCTTCTTATTGAGAATTTCCTTGTTCATGCTTATAATAGTGCCCTGTGAAGAGCTGGGAAAATGCCTGTATTAAATTTTAATGAATATTATCTGTGACCTTATTTTGCTCAGTTTATATTTCTGCCTACTTGAAGGCATAAGATTAAGTCAAAGGAAGCCTTATGTGTGTTTAAAACGAGAAAAACAAAAACTATCAACACAGTAAAAGAAAAGAGTGAGGTGATGGACCATGTAGCTTGATGCTATGAATGGAGTCTTTCTAGCTCCTACCCTTCTAAGAGCATTGTTCTGAAAATGCTGAGATGTGAGATCAAACTTTATCAGTCTCTTGAAAGGCTGAGGTACTTGAGAAAAGCTGAGCATGTTGCAAAACAGGCAGTGCTGTTTTCCCAGCAGAAAGTCTAGGACCTGAAAAAGTTATGCATAAAAGACGAATTACAGTTAAGGAAATAATACTGTAGGAACTTTTCAATTTTAAAATTTTAAACAATGATAATTTCTACTTTTTGTACCATTTTAAATAATTATTTTAGGAGGTAGAGTAAAAGTCTGAATCAAGAAAAGAAGAAAGAAAGGGGAAAATAGGGAGGGGAAAGAAAGGAGTTATTTAAATATCTTCTACTGTAGCATCACCCAAAGATACAAACCCCCTTTGAGACTAATCTCAGTTGAGCCTCCTGAGATATTTATATTGATACTAACAAAATGGAGGCTAGGACTACAACTTCAGTTGTAAGAGAACTAGGATAATGACCCATTTACTATGACATAGTTGAGAGATTATTAGTGAAAGAACATCCTTGGCTTAAATGATAAAATTCCAAGTCAGAGGGGACTGTAAATTTGACAGTACCTCCAAAAAAAAAAAAAAAAAGAAAGACACAGAATTATTATTCCTAACAGTTGAATAAACACATGTATTTTTCTCTAAATTTTGTGGTATGTTTTCTACATAAATAGAATTATATACTTTGTTCTATATTTCCTATATAAATTTCTGTTGTATTTTCTGCAAGTTTGCAGATGACACAAGTGCTGCAGTTGATATGTTAGAGGTAAGGGAAGCCATCCAGAGGAATGGGCTTGAGGAATGGGCCCGCGTGAACCTCATGAAATTCAACAAGGCCAAGTGCAGGGTTCTGCACCTGGGTCATGACAATCATCTCCAATATCAATACAGACTGGGTGATGAATGGATTGATAGAAACTCTGTAGAGAAAGATTTGGGTGTACCGGGAGATGAAAAATTGGACATGAGCCAGCAAAGGGCACTTGCAGCCCAGAAGACCAACCGTATCCTGCGCTGCATTAGAAGAAGCATGGCCAGCAGGCTGAGGGAGATGATTCTGCCCCTCTATAACTCTCCCATGCCACCCCACCTGGAGTACTGCATCCAGTGGGGTCCCCAGCTCAAGAAAGACATGGACCTATGAGAGCAGTTCCAAACAAAGCCCGTGAAAATTACCAGAGGGCTGAAACACTTCTTCTAAGAAGAAAGGATGAGAGACATGGGGTTGTTGAACCTGGAGAAGGAAAGGTTCCAGGGAGACCTTATTGTGGTCTTTCAATATATTAAGGGGGCTACAAGCTGCTCAGAAGGGACAGGCAAGGAAGGAGGGGCAGAGGTGGTGCCCTCTATGTTATTGAATGGATAGAGTGTGAAGAGAGGTCCCTAAAGAATAGCCAAGAAGAAGTTGAAAGTTTATGGGTAGGAAATAGAGACCGAGGCAACAAGGGGAACTGTGTGGTTGGTGTCTACTACAGGCCACCTGATCAAGGGGAGCCCACTGATGAAGCCTTATACTCCAGCTACAGGAAGCATCATGCTCAAAGGCTCTTGTCCTGCTGGGGGATTTCAGCTACCCTGACACCTGCTGGAAAAGCAACACGGTGAGCTTTAGACAATCCTGGAGGCTCCTGGAGTGCTTCGACAATAAATTCCCAGCCCTACCTGAGGGGATGTGACACTGGACCTGATAGTCACCAGTGCAAGTGAGCTCATCAGGGATGTCAAGATTGGAGGCAGCTTGGGCTGCAGCAATTATGCACTGGTGGAGTTCACAGTCCTAAGGGATATGAGACAGATGAGGAGCGTAGTCAGGACCCTGAAATTTAGGAAAGAAAGCGTCCAGCTCTTCAAGGAGTTAAGTCAAAAGGACACCCTGGGAAATGGTCCTCAAGGACAAGGGGGCAGAACAGATCTGGCAGATCTTTAAGCATGTTTTCCGTAGGGCACGAGAGCTCTCAATCACCAGGTGTAAGAAATCCAGCAAGTAAGGGAAGAGGCCAGCATGGCTGAGTTGGGACCCGCTGGTCAAACTAAAAGGTAAGAAGTAACTGCAAAGGCAGTTCAAGCAGGATAGGGTATCCTGGGAAGAGTATAGGGATGCTGCCTGGTTATGTAGGGACAAGGTCAGGAAGGCCAAGGCATGGCTGGAGCTGAACCTGGCAAGGGATGCTAAGAATAACAAGAAGGGCTTCTACAGGTATGTCAACCAGAAAAGGAAGGTTAAAGAAAGCGTACCCCCCGTGATGAGCAAGAATGCAAAACTGGTTACAACAGATGAGGAGAAGGTTGAGGTTCTCAACAACTCTTTTGCATCGGTCTTCACTGCCAGCCTCCCTCCTCACACCTCCTGAGTTGACAGACCAGGTGAAAACAGGGGCTA
>VXAK01015988.1:67967-85670 GCA_013399435.1 Arenaria interpres | reverse complement strand
GCTGCTGCCCCCTACAGCAGAGCCCCCGCCGGGCGCCGCGCCTCGGCTGTGCCCACTCTCCCTCCGGGCACCCCGGAGGAGCCCTCCGGGGAAGTGGGGTGCGGCCCTGTCCCGTCCTGTCCCCTCTTCCCCAGCCGCCCCAAAGCGTGTGGCGCCGCCTGCAGGCGGGCAGGGCCTGCGCTGCCGTCCGCCTCCCGGGCAGGAGGGGAGACGCGCCCCCGGGGGCGCTCGCTGGCTCGAGTGCCGACAAATCCCTGAGGTGAATTGAGTCGCTCTCCGGGAGTCTATCCCGGAGGCCTCCCGCTCTCCCCTGGGGGCAGGACGGCATCTCCTTGGCTGTACTGTGAGTTTTGTCTCAAATAATCACCTGAGAAAGAGCCCAGAAACCAGGGGTGGGAGCCCAGAACCACGGCTCTGTCTGCTCAGGCCCTCGCCCCCGACAAGGCGGTCTTGCTCTGTTAATTTTGCATTGTTTGCTACTTGGTGGCACTGCAAGAACAGAAATAGTGAAGATTCCTTCCAGCATAGATCTGGCGGTTGAGGCGCTGGCCTGCGTTGGCAAGGCATGGATCCAGGCGGAGAAAGGGTGCACCGGTTTCTCAGTACGTGGCCCATCCACACAGCCAAAGGCTTTTACACCTTTTTCAACCTGTGTTGATAAAGTTTCCCTGAACTTTTTCTTTTAAAGTTCCCGGAGAAAGAAAGTCCTGTGCCGTGAATTTAAGCATGCTCTGAAGGTAGGTTTGCTTTTGCTAGCTTTCACAGGCATATCTGGCTACAAGTTGAGAAGCACCATCCTCTAACAACAAAAAAAGGGCTGCTCTCTCTTCTTTACAAATGCCTTCTGTGTCCTGTAGTCAGCGTTTTTAATCTGTGCTGTGGATTGGACTCCAAAGGCGAGAGGTGCACAGGCAATTGTAGACGTGACAGGGTTGTGGGCACTTAATGTCCTGATGCTGAATATTCGTTCAGATTCCCGGGAGTTAGCAGGGGTTTTATGGGTCACAATACAACCTGAGAACATAAAGCGTGCTGTAACAGGGCATACCAAATACCCAGCCAGTGGACCAGGCAAGAATAGAAGAGTAAGGCAGCCGCACGGTAATCCTTCCCTGGCTCACCTTCCCAGCCTCCAGAGCGCTGCAGCTCAGGAATTTCTGAAGTCAGCTGTGTTGATACATGTGGGTGCCTGCGCTTCCTCAGATCCCCAGTTTGAAGACATTGGGTGAGGGATTTAGTGTCCTATTTGGGAAATGTGAAATAGCACTGTAACCGTAGTACGTGAGCTGTGCTGTGTAATGCTAGTCCGCCAAACACAAAGACACTATGGAGACACGTCACCAGCTGGTGAGCTGGGACTAACAGTGGTGAGGATTGCAGCAGTCGGGGAAACAGAGCAGCTGCGGTCTTTTTTTTTCTTTCTTTCTTCTTTTTTTTTTTTTTTTTCCTAGCAAGGAGGCTGAAAGAGACAGGGAAAAGACTTCATGTGAAAGAGACATGAGAGACAGGAGGTGCCTCACAGGTACTTCTAGTTCCTCTATTGTAAGCCTCCAGGAGGTTATAAAAAAATAAAGCAACTCTTGGAGAAGAGGTTTTCCAAGAGGAAGGGAGTACTGGATATCCCGCCAGAGAGGCAACCAAAGATCTAGTGCTATCACAAGTACTTTAAATCAGTTAACCCGAAGCCTGACACGGGTCCTATGTTCTTGGTTCCTCCACTGTGGTGTTGCTAGTTGTTGTAAAAGATGGATTTGCTGGAAAATTTACAAGGAAAAAGGAAGTTTTCTGTGATAGACAGATGTCCTGAAAAGACAGATCAGTTCCTTGATCCGGTTAGTCATGTGTCCCCAGGAGCACTGCTATTGGCACAATGTGGTAACAAAGATGTGTAGCTAGGACTGTGGAACTATGCTTTCAATGGAAAGCCATTCTCATACTGAAAATATCAGAGTGGCATGGGACTATAACGTCTGCCACTTTATTGAGATCACCTTGGCTATCTGAGGTCACATCACATCAATTCCCTCCAGTTTGTAAGAGGGCTCTAAAGTACAGCATTGGGATCTTAACATCCACTTTATATGAAACAAGGCTGGTACATATTGGCATTTCATAGCACCTTTTTGGCAAAAAGACAAAGTGAAAGTCTAAAGTATTTTTTAAAATCTTCAATATCAAAAATATTTTTCCATATTACAGGGCTTGATGTTTGCCAAAGAAGAGACGTTGCACAGAAACAAGCACAAGCAAGTAAAGATTTTAGGTCTATTGAAGATGCCAAAACTACCGAATTTTAGTGTACTTCAGAGTCTTCATAAAAAGTTTTTTATTATTAAGCTCCTATCCAAATCATAAGTGTCGGAATAAGAATAGGGAGGTTTATTTGTTAGCATATGCATTAAGTGACTTTTTTCTTTTTATTAGTTTTATTTTCTTCCCTGTACTTGAATTATTTTTTTCCAGGATACATTACGTTTTGTATCTAATTGAGGCTGTGATTGTTTTGGTAGAGACAGCATATTGCAGTTTCCCAAATTTTAATAAGATTCTTTTAACTGAATAATAAATGACATTTAAAGGAAATATTTTTAATAGACTTTGGTACAGCATTTTCTATACGTCTTCTGGGTCTTGTTTTCATTTTCAGTCTTCATTGTCTTTCCCTACAGATTCACTTCTTCATTGATTTAACAGTGCTCTATTTACTTATGCTAGTTCCTTAAATGCTGTGGTTGTAATTTCTATGGAATCCTCTGTTAATTGTGTTCATAGTTCCGTAATGGTATGCAAACATTTTTTCCTGTTGTGATGTTGCCAGGAAGGCCTGTTCCAGATTTGACTATAATTGTTCACCTTACAATGGAAACACACAGGTTTTTTTACCTACAGTTTTCATTACTCCAGTCCGTACCTATCTTGAGGTGACACTTCCAACACTAAACACATTTCCAACAGCTGAAGAGTGAAAACCTTATTACTAGGCAATATTACAATTTCATTTTCTTGCTATGGAGCTCCATTGCTTGTAGATCTCTGTCCTGACGCTCTTCAAAGCTTCAGTTTAGATTATTCTTTTTCCTCATCAGCATGCTTTTAAAAAATAACTATATTTTCATAAGATAATTATAGTATTAGAGAGTTAGTCTATCAGCAAGATGAACCTTCTTCCATATAGAGTAAGAATGAATATCAGCTAGTTCCTTCAGAAATATGTGAAAACTTCATTTCTTCAACTCTGCTTCCAGGAATCTCCATTCCCACACACCCATAGGCAGCTAAACAAAGAAATCACACCGCTCCTAGAGTCAGATTTGAGGTAACTTTGAGGATATGTGTGGAAGGTGTTTCTAGAAAAATGTACTTTGATTTCTGAGCATGCCACTGTTACCTGTTTGTAAGTCTCAGTATATGTATCTCTAATCAACCAACACACTATGTTCAAGTCAAAAAAAAAAGGTATTCCTTTGTGATGGCTGGAGTTTATGGATAGTCTGCTATTAAGAAGTATTGCTATAGGAACTCATCGCTCTCTTGCCATTATAGCGAGTGGTTTTTATTACAGTGTGGACAGCTCTCACTTTATGTTCATCACTAGGTCTTTATAGCCTATGAATTTATCACTTTATTTCTTTATGCTCTCTGGTATTTCTGTTCATTTCTCGTAAATGAGCAAATAAACCATCTAACTCCTGTCTCTCAATATTCATAATCTGAGGGGGTTTTCTTTCTGACTGCTCAAACCACTGACACAGTAGACGTTGTCTGTGGGTGGCCAGGAACGTGCTAGATAGACAAGTATTTTAAACTGAATTACAAGGTAGTAGATAGCCAAGTCTGAGGTACTGGGGTTTTCCTAGCCACTGCCGTAGACAAAAGCAATGGGTTGCAGCAATTGCAGCAGTGGGTTTTGCTGTCCTAAAAGTTATAGACAACTGATTCTTGTCATGTTTTGGTATGCTTTGATAACAAGAAGTAAATGTCCCATGAAATAAACTGAACAAAGCACAACCTGTGGGAATTCCCATATTTTTTACAATTTTCTGTTCTGTTAATTGCTTCCAGACATTATTAAGGAATTGATTTTGAATATGGTTTGTTGATATCTTTGTCCATTCCTAGCCCTTATTCTGATCTGGTAAATATGTATATAGACAGATGATGGAGATAGATAGATGAGCTATCTCTACATTCTTTATGCACAGCTTAACAGGCAATATGATGGTCAAATTGTTTCAAGCTCTTAAGTGATTTTTAAATTATGAAATTTCTCAAATTTTGTTTGTTCTTTTGTATACTTATCCTAATAGTAATGATTAACTAATAAGTAAATACAAAATCATTGTGGAGAATGATTTGTGATCCAGCCACCCTTTCAGCCACTCTTTTCAAATTTTCTGTTCTGCCTCCATGTAAATGCATTTCTGAAGTGCAATAAACAGTACAAGAAGTATCCCTGCAATTCTCAATTTTGCCTTTTCTCGCACTGTGGGAAAAATTATTTTAATTATTTAAAACTTATGTTTGCTTTGTCAGTTATTGATGACAAGCTCTAAAAAGTTTCCTTGTGTGTAGAGTGTAGAAGAGCTTTTTAGTAATTGTCTTACATGATGTTCAAAGTGATTCTTGGGTCAAAGACAGCAAAAAAAACTTCGTAAGGACCTGGACAGATCCTTTGGAATAATTTATAAGTCACAATTTCCATTTTAAGTTATAAGGACTGAGTTAATGCATGTGGGCCTTCTTCCCAGACCATCATAGGCCTGACCATAAATTTCAAATTTGACCAGATTCTAGGGGAAGACTGCACAGAAAACAGAAGCAGGACATGATCTGCTCCAGGAGGGCAAGTGGCTAATGAGCTGTACTAATTATTTATAGCAAGGTGTATTACATTGCGGTAGCCCAGACCGAAGATGATAACAAAGCAGTAACTGAAGCTACATTGTCATCTTATTTTGACAGGAATGAAGTCTTCTTGCCACCAAGAAGAAACTCCACTTAAATAATGTTTATATTTAAAATGAACATACTGTATTGGAAAAAAACTCCAAGGCTAACATGAGCTGCTGCTTGTGTTGATGTAAAACCTTCCTCTGGATCTCAATCTAGAAAAAATTGTTCCAATACCCTTTTTTTAATTATTTTTTTAAGACACTGGGTACATTTGATATTTTTAAGCAGCCTATCCTTTCAGGTTTTCATGTCAGTTAGGGCTACTCTACCTTCCACTCCGCTGGATTTGCTAGCAATTTCTTGATGAGAAAGAAAATGTGCATGGGACTACTTCAGTCCCATTTGAACGATCATACTGACAGTCCAGCACACGGATGGACCCTTTTTAGAAAGCTAGTGAGTCCTGGCATAGAGCCACCAAACACAATGCTGTCTAGATTTAGAGTAGATCTTATCTGCCAAGACTGGTAATTGCCTCCTGCAGATGAGTGGCGTGTCTGGCCAGTAGTCATGTGTCCACATAGAGAAGTATTCAGAGTTTGCATGATGTAATGAGCTGGTAGGTAGTTTTGAGTACTCTGGAATGTAGTCATTTTCTCAAAGATTTCCTTGATCAAATATTCCTGTTACTACAAACATTTAAAAAATAACAACACCAAATGCATATTGCAAAAATTAGAGACTATACTTCTATTTTTCATAACATTACATGGAGGATATCACTACCCTACTGAAATCATAATTCTCTCACTGACTTTGGTACAGACAAGACTCTACTAGTAGGGAGTATGTGAACTGCCTTTAACGGCAGATGATATAGGATGATACACTGGTGCAGCACTAGCATGGATCCAGTAATTTTCCTGGTGAACACAAAAGAGAGATGCTGGGCAACATTCCTTTCATACCCATTTCCACTTTCTTTTCATATTTACTTTTGATGAGTGCATTGAGTCATTGTGAAATACTGTCAGCTGAAACACCAGCGCTACACTGATTTTCTGCAATTGTTTATCTTGTTTTCCATCACCACAGAGATGGCGGTTCCTCTCCTGTTGAGGAACAGTTAGTACAAACTAACGCCAGACGAAGCAAACATGACTCTGGCCAAGGCATTGTTTCCACTCTGTGTTGAAGACAGAAAGTTCTAAGTCACTTCCTCTCTTAATTAGAGTGTTGCAGAGCCTCTGGGCCTTGCTAAAACTAAATTTACCTTGTAGCCTAGGAGTATCGAGATTTGAAAATTTCAGTCTTTTGTCTTATATTTCTTTGATATTTTACCTATCCTTCCTGAGATCCTACACTCCTCCCTGTTTCACCATGGCATGTATGACTGTGAGCATACTAGATGTAATAGAATCATAGAATAGTTTGGGTTGGAAGGGACCTTTACAGGTCACCTAGTCTAAGTCCCCTGCAGTGAGGAGGGACATCTTCAACTAGATCAGGTTGCTCAGGGCCCCTTCCAACCTCACCTAGAATGTTTCCAGGGATGGGGCATCTATCAGCTCTCTGGGAAACCTGTTCCAGTGTTTCACCACCCTCATGGTAAAAGGTTTCTTCCTTAGATCTAGTCTGAATGGCTTTTAGTTCAAAGCAATTACTCCTTGTCCTATCGCAACAGGTCCTCTTAAAATGTCTGTCCCCATTTTTCTTAAAAGCCTCCTTTAAGCCTTTAAGTACTGAAAGGCAGCAAGGACCCTTCTCCTCTCCAGGCTGAACAACCCCAACTCTCTCAGCCCCTCCTCACAGGAGATGTGTTCCATCCCTCTGATCATTTCTGTGGCCCTCTTCTGGACCTACTCCAACAGGTCCATGTCCTTCCTGTGCTGAGGGCTCCAGAGCTGGATGCAGGTGGTGTCTCACCAGAGCAAAATAGAGGGGGAGGGTCACCTCCCTCAACCTGCTGGCCACACGTCTTCTGATGCAGCCCAGGATACAGTCGGCTTTCTGGGTTGCCAGAGCCCACTGTGGGCTTGTGTCCAGCCTTTCATCCACCAGTACCCCCAAGCCCTTCTCTGCAAGGCTGTTCTCAGTCTCTTAATCCCTCAGCCTGTATCGATACTGGGGCTTGCCCCAAACCAGGCGCAAAGAACCTTTCACTTGGCCTTGTTAAACCTCATGAGCTTCTCAAGCTTGTCCAGGTCCCTCTAGATGGCATCTCGCCAAGGAGACCAACTCCAGTGTAGGTAAGTCCACACAGGGGAAGGGAATTGCGGCAAAAAGATTTTGAAGACTTTTTTGAGGGCTTTTGAGGGCATTTTGAAGCCAGGAAATGGGGCCAGCCTGTGCTGGAAGCCGGCAGCTGGTGTGGGGGCTGTTGAGGCAGCCTGGGCAGAGCCAGTACCACCGGTGGCAGATTTAAACAAGGCGTAATCGCCCCAATGGTCACTCGTTGAGGAGACCAGCTCTGGTACAGGTAAGCTCGCAATGGGGAAGGGAATCGTGATGAAACAGGCCAGCAAGGAGCTCTTTTTGGGGCTTTTTGAAGCTGGGGAAAGTGGCTAGGCTGTGCTAGAAGCTGGCAGCTTGTAGGCGGGCTGCTGAGGAGGTGTGGGGGGAGCCAGCACACACACACCCCCGGCGGCAGATCTAACCGAGGCGTACTCACCGGGCCCACTCCCCCTCTCATAAAAGAAGCCTTTCAGGAGTAAGCAAGCAGCAAGTGGGCCTCACCTGGGAGCACCACGACAAGGGCGGGCTCCCTTGGGTGGGCGAACAGGCACGGCAGTCTGCATGGGAGAGCACTGAAGGACTGCCAACTCGGCCAGGAAACAATGGTCTCTGCTCAGAAGAAGACCGTGGCATCCATAAACTCAGGACCAACCAGTTCTGATGCAGCTTTTCAGACAGAGCACTCGTGGAACACGTGGGAACATGCTGCCACCCAGATGCAGGGTGTGCTCTTATGTCGGCGTGAGATGGCAGTGGGGAGCACACCTGTGGGAGGTGTGCCCAGGTAGAGGAGTTCATCTGCTTAGTGATGGAGCTCAGGGAAGAGGTAAGCAGGTTGAGGGCCATCAGGGAATGTGAGAGAGAGATATGCTTGGAGTAGCATCCGGCTTCCTCTGGTAGAAATCCAGCAGGCAGACGGAGTCCCTACTACAGAGAACTCTGTGTCTTCTTTCTGCCCAACTGAATGTGGTGACTTGGAGGACAGGGGGCAATGGCAAGAAGTGCCTGCCTGGCACAACAGGCGCTGCAGGTGTGCCTGCCCAGTAACTACGTCACCTTCCTGGATGCCTCTGCATAACAGGTACAATGTTCTTCAAGTGGAACTGGACAGTGATGAGGAAGACAATTCCTCCAGCTTGGAGCTCTCAGCAAGATCTAGTTGGATCAAAACCTCTGCAGTAAAGAATAAGAGATAGGTCGTTGTCATAGGGGACTTGTTACTAAAGGGAGCAGAAGGCCTGATATGCAGACCAGATCCACTAAATAGGGAGGACTGCTGCCTCCCTGGGACCCTGGTTAATGATATAAAGAAGAAGCTTCCCTCCCTAGTATGGCCCTCAGATTATTACCCGCTTCTGATCTTGTGACCAAGTAGTGAAAAGTAGTCCAAGTGCAATGAAGAGAGATTTCACCCCCTTGGGATGACTGGTCAAGGGATCAGGAGCACAAGCCCTGATCTCCTCTATCCTTCCAGTTGTGGGGAATGATGACGGGGTAAATAGGAAGAGCCAGCAGATCAATGCTTGGCTCTGAGCCTGATGCTACCGGGAGGACTTTGGGTTCTTTGATCACGGCTTGGCTTACAAGACACCAGGCCTGCTGGTAATAGATGGGAATAGTTTATCTTGCAGGTGGAAAAGGGTTCTACGACAAGACTTATCAGGGATCACTGAAAGAGCTTTAAAGTCAATTTGACCTGGGGTGGAAATGTAACTGAGCGTAACTCTGAGACAGATTCACCAACGGGAAATCATGTCTTACTAATCTGATAACCTTCTACGATGTCTAGTTCTGGGTTCCCCAGTTCAAGAAGGACAGGGAACTGCTGGAGAGGGTACAGCAGAGGGCTACAAAGATGATTAGGGGCCTAGAACTTCTCTCTTATGAGGAGAGGCTGAGAGACTTGGGTCTTTTTACTTTGGAGAAGAGAAGACTGAGGGGGGATCTGATCAACACATATAAGTACTTAAAGGGTGTGTGTCAAAAGGATGGGGCCAGTCTTTTTTTTTTTTGATAGTGCCCAGTGACAGGACAAGAGGTAATGGGCACAAACTTGAACAGAAGAAGTTCCGTCTAAACATGAGGAGGAACTTCTTTACTTTGAGGGTGGCAGAGCACCGGAACAGGCTGCCCAGAGAGTCTCCTTCTCTGGAGACATTCAAAACCCACCTGGACACATTCGTGTGCAACCTGCTCTAGGTAGACCTGCTTTGGCAGGGGACTTGGACTAGCTGATCTCCAGAGGTCCCTTTCAATCCCATACCACTCTGTGATTTTGTGCTCTCGTCCTTCTAGCGTGTCAGCTGCACCACTTAACTTTGTCTCGTCTGGAAACTTGCTGAAGGTGCACCTTGCTCACCTCCATCCAGACATTGAGCCACTGACCATTATGCTCTGGATGAGACCGTCCAACCAATTGCTCATCCACCAAATATCAGGTTCCTTCTAATGGCTCCTTGAGTACTTCTCATTGCTGTTCTACAGTCTTATCCAAATTTCCAAAGAAATTAAGAAAAGGTTCAAACTGTTGTTAGATAATTCCACCTTTTGATGTACGCATCCTAAGAACAGCTAAATCCTTCTAAGAGACGTTGAAGCTGGGGTGAAAGAATCAGAGGGCTGGGGATAAAGGATTCCTCCTACTCATGAGGTTCCACTTGCCAGAGAGGAATTCAATCAGACAGGCTTTTCTCGAGTCATTCACAAGTGACAACCAGTTTCTACCCATAAATTACTACTGAAAAATGGTAGCAAGAAAACATGGGAAGTTTTATCCCTAAAGGGCTCCGTGAGGCCAAATAGGGATTTTATTCCTAATTGTTTGCAGAAAGCATTCTGACATGTGACTGAATAAAACTCTACCATAGATTCTTACTCAGCAGTGCTTATTGCTTAAATAGAGATGTGGAAGAAGGGTAGGAGAAAGACTTGCAGTGAAACCTGAAGTAGTTGCATTGTTCTCTTCCAACATTTAAGACTGCTTTCGTAGTGCACACACAAACCCAGATATAAGCTATGTCTCAGCATAAGCTGAAGGTCTCCAGTACTTCATTTCAGCTCCAAAAGATTCCACAGTGCTCTCACTGCTCTTATAAATGAAAGGAAATTCAATAAACAAACAAAGGACATTTTGATGGCACTGTACATTCTTACTTGTTCTCTCAGGCACTTACTCAAAGTGCCTGTCCATTTTCAATAGATTTCCAGCTGCTAAATAAATTATTACATTTATCATTGTAATTTTTTTTTTGGGTAACTATGCTTTTTCACAGTGCATTAGTGTGAGCTAAAAATAACAGGCATTTGTCACAGGCTATTCTTTGGCCATTGAAAAATTATCCATTTGCATAATAGATACTGCATATCCCTATATATGATGAGAAGAAGCTTTAAAGAAAGGTCATAATGCTTGTTCTTCTTATCACTTGTCCAGAACTAAAAATCTGACAGCAAAAAACCCACTCTTTAGGCATAGCAGTGTGTATATAATTCTCTTATTAGTTATCTTCAGACTATGGTTAACTCTCTCATGTTTAATATTGGTATATTTGATTATTTTCAGTGAGATTATAGTTCTCATTCACTGAGTGTTACCATTTGGACAGTCACACTGAAGTTGTTAGCAAGCCTCACTCACTTGTATTCCTGGGGTTCAACACCCTGCTTGGACAAGCCACGCTTTGCCCAAGACACCTGTGTGTGTCTGTGCGTCTGCTTCAGTGGGGACAGTTTTGCTTCTCAGTTATATTGGTGCACTCTCTGATTTGCCACATGATATGCAATGCAGCAGCCAGTGCCTCACAGTGCTCCCTGCCCTGGCTGTTTCTCTTCCCCTGATGCAGTCATAAAATCACAGAATGGTTTAGGTTGGAAAGGACCTTAAAGATCATCTAGTTCCAACCCCGCTGCCATGGGTAGGGACACCTCCACTAGACCAGGTTGCTCAGATCCCCATCCAGCCTGGCCTTGAACACCTCCAGGGGTGGGGCATCCACAACTTCTCAGGGCAACCTGTGTCTCACCACTCTCACTGTAAAGATTTTCTTCCTATATCTAATCTAAATCTTCCCTCTTTCAGTTTAAAACCCTTACCCCTCATCCTATTGCTACACTCCCTCATAAGGAGGGGCTCATAAAGAGTCCCTCCCCAGCTCTCCTGCAGCCCCCTTTAGGTACTGGAAGGCTGCTATAAGGTCGCCCTGGAGCCTTCTCTTCTCCCCGCTGAACAACCCCTACTCTCTCAGCCTGTCTTCATAGGAGAGGTGCTCCAGCCCTCTGATCATCTGCGTGGCCCTCCGCTGGACCTGTTCCAATAGGTCCATGTCTTTCCTGTGCTTCCTGTACAGTCCATTGTGTATGAGAGTGCATGATCAGGTCTCAGATGCCTCTTACTGTATTAGATAACGTACTCAAATTTCAGGCATGCAGAATTTATTTAGAAATAAAGTAATTTAATTATTTGAGTTATCACACTGTGCTTGAGTTTAAAAGTAGTACTTTTGCAAAATGTTTATGTCACGTTACGCCTATTTTTGGTCTAATAGAAATCGGATCAAGACAGAGGGAATTTATATGACAGCACAGTAAAGCCTTCTGACTTTTTGTACCGAGGCAATGTGTTGTTATACTGTAGTTATGCAAAGTACAGTCTTTCATTGCACTTTGGAAGAACATCATGAGATACAGCAGTTGAAAATACGAGACTTTTTTTTCATCCTATGCTTTTTCGTGAAGAAATTACCCTTCATTATTTTTAATCACATTTTTCTTTACTACTGAATAAACTGACAAAGCTTAAATTATTTTCCTGTGAGATAGCAGTCTGAGGCCTGCTTATATAAAAAGAATATAAAGCTCACACTAAACAAAACATGTGAAGTTATATTTTTCTTACTAGAATTTAGCAACATTGTAGCGTATTTTATTTTCCCAAAGTTGTTGTGTTACCACTTACCATGACCTTTTGTCTTCAAGCTTTAATTCTACCTTTCTGAAGTCATCTTCTACCGTTGCAATAAACTTGGGCAGTGTGGTTTAGCAGCATCCATGGAAGGCTGAACTCAGATTCCACTTTTTCTTAAATTGTGTTTTCTCTAATTCTGTGCATGCAACTATCAAAGTAGCTGCGAGCTGATTACTTCTTTCTTTTCCTAGTACAGAAGTCGCATGTAGTTGTTCTATTAGTTGAAAGCATCCATATGGCCAGCAGATGCACTTAAAAAGTATTTAATTAGTGGTGTAAATTCACCTCACTTGACAGATCTTTAGTGATTTTATTGAAGTTAGCTGTGTGCTGTCTGTTTGAGATCAGTATTTGTTACCTGAAGTAGAGTCATGCTTACTTGGAGTAAATTTGATCTGGATGAACAGAAGTAAGTAGTTCTTTCAAGTGTACGTTTTGTTTATCATTTGAGTGTCATTTTCAAAACTTCCAGTACAGCTTCTGCTTTAACCTTGGTAAGCCCTATATCATTTGACTCCAGGAATGAAGTTCTGTTTCACTGTATGTAAAAGGTCATTTAAAGTTCTGCTTCTCCTACTGCTTTTTGTCCCAAGTGGCACTGGTATTGCAAAATTATGTATATCTATATCTAAAATTCTGCTCAAAGTTTGTGTTTTAACCGATCAACAATGATGAAAACATCCCTTGATTTCATCTTGGTAAATTAAAAGTTGCTTGACAAGGATCAGAAAGTACATATTAATACCCAGATCCCCAGATTCTAACATTTTTAGCTATAGCATCATTGCAGCCTTTATGTTGGCTAAAATCTATATGTGAGCTCTTTTTTTTTTTCATTTTTTCTGCCTTATAGAAACAGCAGGTATAATGTATTCCTGTTCAGATTTACATTTGGTTTGAAATGTTTTAGGTTGTATCCAAAAAGTCAGAGTCCAGGGGTTTACTGTCAGAAATGTGTCCTTTTGCCATTAATTTTAGTTTCCCTCATCTTAGATGATTTGCAATCTCTTTCTTGGTGCATTGATGCAAAATGTTAAATAGAACCAGAAATAAGGCCCTTTTTCATGACTTGGAAGCCTATTAGTTCATCTGTGTATTGCGTATGATGTTGATTTCGTGCCATTATTGTTCTTTCATTGAAATGTCAGTAGGTATCTGATCACATACATACATCAAGGAGTTCAGAGGTATATATACATATATGTATCTATCTATAATTACTGAGCTAATCAAACAAAAGCATTATATCCTAAAGTGACATCAGAACAGTTTTTTCAAAGAGAGCGTTCCGTTGTTCTACTGGTTGTTCTTGCAGAATCAGAGGCACTAGTTAGGCCAAAATCACCACTAAGTCTGGTGACTACTCTGACTTACAGCATGAGTGTGTGTGTGTGGAAGGAGGGTTGCACAGCTGCACAGTCTGCATCACTGTCTTCCATTTGGTTATTCCAGTTCTTCTCCCTTTCACTTCTTTCAGTAATTGAGACCTGAACCCACCTCTCCCATATTTTTGCCTGTCTTGCTGCCAGCCTGAAAAGCCTGTCATTAAGTAGGTCAGCCTGTTTATCCTTTAAATATTGTTACAACATTAACTTTCTTCTAGTTCTATGAAATTTCCTCAGCATTTCAAAGTTGTTAGGAAAGAAATTTAATTATTAACATTGCTGCCAATCACATCTTTCATTTATTTTTCTAATAATTCCTTGACCTGCCATTGAAAAATAAATGTTTAATTTAAGTTGCTGCTGTTTACTATCCTTTCATATTATTGATTTAATGGAAAGTATTGCAATGTTACATAATGTGAAATCGCTCTTTATGTTCCAGTTATACAATAGAAACTTTTCTGCTGCTCCACATTCTTTTAGACAATTCTGGTTTTTACATCTAGTAGTAAAGCAGTACTAGTATTTGCAATGTCATTGGCTCTGATTAACTTAACGCTCTTCTTTTCTATGGGATATATTTTTGCCTTTTTCTGCTCAGTTCTTGATTTAACTCTTTAGTTATACACCATTGTCAGCTTCTGGGGTTTTTTTCTCCATTTGTTTCATGTTTTAGTGTGCTCCTTCCTCTTCTCTTCTTTTAGACAATAAGAAACCAGTTGGGGATGCAGACAATGACTACCTGAGGAATAAATCTTAAGTGGTATAGCTGAGATGGGTTGCCATAACCGTGACTCTGAAATTTCAAAGTGGGGAGGGAGTCATTTGTTCCATGGAGGTTTTTTGCAGGTGTACAGGATCTGGCCCGGGATTAAGTTAACTTTCTTCACAGCAGCAATATTGTGTTCTGTTTTGGGTTTGTGGCTAGAACACTATTGAAAACACACCAGTGTTTGGGCTATTGCTGAGCAGCGCTGGCGCAGGATCAAGGCTCTCTCTCTTTCCCACTCTGCCCACACTCCTGCCAGTGAGTGGGCTGGAGATGGGCAAGAAGCTGGGAGGGGACACAGCTGGGACAGGTGACCCAAATGAACCAAAGGGATACTCCATGCCATATGACATCATGCACAGCAATAAAACTGAGTAAAAGAGTGGGTGGGGTAGGGACTGGCTTCAAAGCTGACTGTTGGAGAGTGACCAGGCATTGATGGATCTGCTTGTGGACCTTGGTGAGTGGCTGCCTTAGCATCACCTTTTTTAATTCTCACTTCTAGGGAAGGAGGCAGGAGGACTGAGCCAGCAGCTACATGGGTGCTTACCTGCTGGCAAGGGTCAACACACAACAGTGGGATGGAGAAAAAACACATTAGGAGCACAATCCCTGAGTAATGGGGCTTTAAGGGAATGAAGTACTTTTTCCAAGCAGCAAGCCAGGGAAGAGGCATTTGTGCAACTCCAGATGAAAGGAGTGGGAGGACAGGCTGAGAGAGCTGGGACTGTTTAACCTTGAGCAGTCTCAAGGGAGAGGATCTTATCAATGTATCTACAAGCCTGATAGCAGGAGTAAAGATGAAACTAAACTCTTCTCAGTGCTGTGCAGTGGACAGATGAGAGGCAGTGGGCACAAACTGAAATACAGGATGCTCCATTTAACTTATGAAAAAAACCTTTTTGCTGTGAGGGTGGTCAAACATTGGAACAGGTTGCCTGGAGAGGTTGTGGAGCCTCCAGCCTTAGAGATACTCAAAACTCAACTCTGACTTAGGATCTCCAGAGGTTCCTTCCAACCTCAGCTATAATGTGATACTGTGAAATTTCATGGGTGTTAAGAGATCCACGGTTTTGTGGATCAAGCAGCCAAGGACATAGCCTGTGTAGATAACGTGGGATATCAGAGAGCTTTTCAGATGAAGCTGTAGCATTTTTTCCATCCCCAGAATTACCTTTCAGTCCTGGATACACAGGATTTTATGGTGAACTGCATTTTACTTTTATTTCCTTTTTGAATAGAATGATTACGTGAGTCTTTTTGGTTTGGATCCGCAGCCTTGTCAGCCACTGACAAAACTAGCGCTTTTTCTTTGGCATAAAAAAGCAAAGAAACCTGTCTCTTAGTACAGTGTCATTATTTTGGAACATGCTGTAGCTCAGTGCATGTTCCTGTACCAGACAGAGTTGTCTGAGGCAGCAGAGTCTTATAAGGGAACTTCCCAGTTACAGACCAATGTGCAGAAGGCTGATTCCTCATATTTGAGTGTAAAATGACTCTATAGAAATTGATACTGCAGTAAGATAGATATATATATACAGTTAGCTCAATAATCACAGCTCTCTGCTGCAAACTGAGTGTAAAACAATAGCCTTTCCCCAAGTGCTGTTCCGTAGTAGGAGTGCTGGTAAAATAGTTTCACTCACAAGTGTTGAAACTAGCATTTCAAGATGACTCATTGTCCTGATTCAACCTGCTTTTTAGGTTCAGCTTGCTGGTTTTACTGCTGGCCTGTTCACCTGCTGACAATTTCGTAGATAAGAGTTTGTTTATATTCTTCTGTTGTTAGCAGTTCCTGGTTTTTAGTGAGCGGGCCTGACTAGTCTTGCCTACTTAGATTATTTGTTAATTGTTGCTATGCAGGTACGTATTCCATCAATTACTCTGGATTGCTTGATTAAAAAAAGGAATAGGCGTAATCTAGCTTTTTTTTTATATATATATGTATATAAGTGAAATATTACACTTCTTGGAAAAATATTGGCTTTTTCTAAGAAAGGAATTGGAACATGAAATTTGGGAGTGGTATATGGCACATTTATGTTTGTGGTTGCTTTAATAGAAAAGTAGATGATTTTCAGTTGATTGACTTAATGAGCAAGTTTTTAAGCCACTGATTTATTATCCGAAAAAATGTTCGCGAACCCTCTGTAGTTGTAGCATGGATTTCCATCTGAGCTGAAGAGAATTTTATTTTCTTTTCTTTAGTGTGTAGGTGCATGAAGAGTGTGATCTCTTTTGTGGTGGGTGCTGCCTCCTTCTCTGTGGATTCTCATTTGTGGAACAGAAGGAGACGGAGTTCTGCAGGCGTGACAGCGCACACGGAACTGTTGCATGAACAGGCAGTGCTGTACGCTGTATTTCTCATTGCACATGATCATTTTTTTGTCTCTGAATATTTAAAATTTCTGTTTACTGCAAAGATAGCTTGAAGGGCGTTAGTGTTAAATATTGATTGTTGCATCTTTCTACCTAAAATCGAGGGTCTCATAGGTTATCCCACTGAGGAAGGTTATTATGTCAGATACCTTCAATACAGGTTTGTTTATTTACAAAAATATGTAAAACTATATTGACGTAAGTACAGAAGGGCTTCACAAGTTTTCCTCTGCTGCTTGTTCTGGTTGTTGTGTTCTTTCACAACGTGACTTCACCTTCCACATTCCTCAGTGGACCTCAGCCACATTCCTCCGTACCTTGGCCTGAAGCAGCCAGATGTATACCCATGTTTTAAGTTTGATGCCGTATTTGAGTTTCCTACTCCGATGGGGTTACATGATTTTCACACCAATACGTTGAGGCTGTGTCTAAGTGACTTCAAGTTGGTTTTACCTGTCCTCAGCAGCGACCTAGGACGTATTGCATGAAGACCCACTCATAACGCAATGCTAAGGGCATCCTGTGAGCGTTTTCCTGGGCTGTCAGCAGTAGCAGCAGGCTGGCACTAGGGACCACATCCCACACAAAAAAAAAAGCCTTTGGTTGACAATTCGGCTGAAGTGCAATGTCAACAACTCTGTCAGGCTGCCCCACACAGGGACAATGCCGACTGTGTGTGCCCCCTGGGGACTGGCAGTGGCCCCATGATAGCCCCCTCCCGTGTCAGCAAAATGGGTGCAGACCTCCCTCCCCTCCCCGAGGTGGGGTTTTTCCTAAATCTTTCTGAGCCAGCTGGCTGTTACAGCCAATCCCGTGCTTTTGCTTGGGGGTAATCCGCCTCCAGATTTGACCCCGCGTTTCCCATATTCCTAATTTTCTACAGCTAATTTGCTTAATACTGAAGTCTGACGGGTGGGAATCGAGTGCCGCTCCGGTGTGGTTCCGGATAAGCCCCCGTGGCTCCCCAGCCACCATTTTTCCAGCGGGAATAACGACACCCGCGGGAATAAGGCGCGCGTTTCGGGTCGGTGCCGGCAGGCTCCGGGGGAGGGCCGGGGGAAGGGGGCGCCGGGACCCTG
>VXAK01015988.1:0-67803 GCA_013399435.1 Arenaria interpres | reverse complement strand
GGCAGCCCCGGGTCCGGGCCGGCGGGCGTTGCGGGGACCCGTGTCCCTGTGCCCCGGCGGGGCGGCGGCGGCGGCCGCAGCTGCGCGGGGTAACGTGGCCGCGGGCCCCCAGGTCTGCGCCGGGGGGGCGGGGGGAAATGGGTGGCTTTAACAGGTTGCGATGGGCGTGCGGTGCGGGCTGTTCTCGGCACCCTCGTTTTTGGCGTCGGGGTAGCGAAGAGCAGGCTTTTTATTAGGTATTTAGCACTGCCGCTGTTGCAAATGTTGGCTGCTTATGCTACAAACGCGTCCTAGGGAGCTGCGTCTTCAGTCGGGCGCCTGATAACTCTCGGGTATCCGACTGCTGCCGAAAATGTCAGGACACGGAGTTGTTTATCTTCAGCTCCATTCCGGCTTTAAGATGCTTCATACACATAAGGAAATATCAAAACTTTTCTTCCTGTTACCAGGATGAAAGGAGAACATAAAATAGCTTTGGCATCCTTATTGATCTAAAGGCGGTTTAGTTTCCCCAAAGTGGTATCTTAGGCTGCTTGGCCAATGACCCTTGTTTTAAATCACTTTATTCATAAAGTTTTCAAAGGGCTGACACTTCCTTCTGTCGACTTTTTAACTCTCTAACATGATTTTATTTTTGCTTTTTCGTATGTAATTTATGCATAAGGGGACATTATTCTTTTTTATTATTTACTGAACGTCTTGTCTGAATCTGCTAAGAGTTCTTTTGATCTAATAGGTATAGGATTCCTTGTAATTTTACAAAAATAAATCAGATTATAGGGTTCAATCGTTTTGAAGGGACTATGTATGTAAGGAGAGACATTGTAATTCAAGCCATTTATAAGTTTGCAAAGTGATACTTAGTCAGAAGTCCAAGAAGGGATGAGTAATTGATGGGGGTTTTTAAGTCTTTTGCTGCAAATTAGGTTTGTTGTTGGTTTTTTTTTCCTGCAAGGCATATGACATTTGCAAAAATCTGTGCTGTTCAGTTAAGTACGCTGTATCCTTCAAGGATTGTGCTGTAATAAACAAGCAATATTATTAGACAGTTTCTTTTTTTTTTTTTTCTCTTTTCTTCCTACACTCTGTCCCCCTTGAATAATTGCGGTGTTCAGCAACACAAAGGCCTTGTATCTTTTTGCGTACAAAGTGGTTCAACAGGATGAAACAACTAATTTATTGTGAATAAAAGGAAAATAAATCAAATGGCAAACAACTGAAACGTTAACCATGTTCAGTTGCATTTTTCCATAGCTGTGCTTCATAAGTAGGCAAGTTTCAAAGTACAATTTTTGTATTCGTACAAAACAGTCCATGCTTGGGGCACTCTTATCTCTGGCTTTGAAAATGCACTTAATTATAGGTGTACTTCCTGCAGTCAATGAAGACATTTCCGCAGACTTGCCTGAGCTGTAAGGATTGATTCTAGCAACTTTTCCATCATATTATTTCTTCACATAAACACAAGTTTCTGATGTTGCTGGGGTTTATGCTTGTAAGATTCCAGGAGATGAGGAAGTAGAAGACCTCACTGGACTTACGGGCTTGTTCCTTCCTTCTCCTATAAGGAGAAAGATTCAATTTCGGCTTAGCATGAACATTTGTGAAATCTGTGTTGTAATTTTTTGGAATGTGGCTGGAACTGAGTTTCATGTAGCTGGTCATGTTCTTACATGCTGTATTTTCATGCCCCATTATGGAGGTGTACTTTACAAGGGATAATATAGAAATGTTTGAGACTGAAAATCCTGTGCTATAATGTATGTATGTATGTTTGTTGTTTTTACAGTGGAATGGGCAGAAATTTCAATTTTTCTCTGCCTGGATCTGACAGTATCTTTTAAATGAAACTTTAATTGCTAGCCAAGTCTGAAGTGTTAAAAATGATCGCAAGGTTACAGTGATTTGATTTTTGAAATGTGCAGGTATCTCCTAAGCCCCAAGAGTTCTGGGTATATGTATATCACATTATGTGTTTATGTCTTTCCATACAGGCAAAGAACAGTTCTCCAGTATCTGAGGATGGATAAAGACTTCCGCTACTACTTCCAGCACCCGTGGTCTCGCTTAGTTGTGGCTTACTTAGTGATCTTCTTTAACTTCTTGATATTTGCTGAGGACCCAGTATCTCACAGTCAGACAGAAGCCAATGTTATTGTTGTTGGGAATTGTTTCTCCTTTGTGACAAATAAATACCCTGAAGGAGGAGGCTGGAGATTTTTGAAGGTGCTTCTGTGGCTGCTTGCCATTCTCACAGGACTGATAACTGGGAAATTTCTCTTCCATCAGCGGCTGTTTGGTAAGTTGTTATGATGCACCTACTGACTTCCTGGTAATGGCTTTCTGACTTCTCCTTTCAGCTTTCCACTCATTGCAGTTTTGTAAGCTTTGCTGTTAATCGCTTCAACTGTTTGGAGCTGCATAGAACTCAGGACATCAAAGCTTACATCATTGTGGAAATTAATGCTGTGTCTACTTATGTGGGCATAATTCACAATGATTTCAGTCAAAAAAGGCTATAAATAGTGAAAGCTGACATGTTTGAAATACTTCAGAGGTCAGTGATTTTCAATATTATAAAAATACACCTTTGCATCTTCAGACCAATTTTTAAATCTTATTACATAATTTTCTCAGCAATTTGCAGGAAAGGCATTGTTCCTTGAGGTGGCGACACTACTTGTCTTGTTAAAAGTCAAGTAAGTGGAAGCAGAGGCTGTTGTTAGTATTAGCAGAACTGTGCTGAAGAGCTCCCATGTGAAAACAGGAATTCTAGAGAAGCAGGACCTGTCTGTCTCTTAGTACAAGAGAGAGTCAGTGAAACAGAGAGGTAGGAAATGGAAAAAAGCGTGACAGTAGATGCTTTCATACACAGAAGATGGGACTAAACTGGGGAGCTTACTGCACATGGACTGACTGAAAGGAATGGAATGAGCCTGGATTAAATTCCGAGACTGAGAATTTAGATGTAAATATATAGAGAGAAACAAAAATATCTGTCATTGTCTTAATTGAGTCATGGAAAATGTTGCATCTGAGGGCTCAAGGGTGTCTCTAAGTTTTAGAGGTAAGTAGAAATCATGGAAAAGATGACTTCACTCTTGCCAGCTGCACCGTTCTTTGAAACATCTGATTTTAGGTGTGGTATTGCTGGTCGAGATGGACTATATCCTTCCATCAGGATGGATGGTTACTGGAACACCTCGAAGCACATGAGCAATAGGCCATTTCCATAGTCTGTCTCGTTCTATTAAGATAGAGAGCAAATCACTATTGTTTCAGTAAATCAAATGTAAAGCTGTTATGTCAAGGAATGAACAAGCAAAGCCACCTGAAGAGTTAGAGACTTCTCTTAATACAGACTTTTCTTGAAGCACTTATTCTGAAAAATAGTTGAGCGTCATGATGGCTATTCGGTGGACATTTTACCTTAATGTAATGGTAAATGTATAATGTCCCCATAAAGAGGACATTTTACCTTAATTCCTGGGATCTGGAACAAGAGCTGTCATGATAATGTTTTTGGTTCTGGCTTCCACAATTGAGGAATGATTTTGTTAAATTGGAGAAGATTAGGGATAAGTAATGGAACTGATGATAAAATTGGAAAATAAGCCCTGTAGTGAGAGGACTGAGAAGATAAAGGGAAGATTAGAGGGTGACTTGCTGAAATTTGACTTGAAGGGCAGAACCTTGAGTCCAGCAAATGTATTGCAGCGTCCAGTGCTTGAAAGCAGCAAATAGCCAGCACTTTTTNTTTTTTTTTAAATCTGAAAGACAATCAGTGGAACAAGTTGTTATAGGATGGGGCTTCATCAAGACATGAATTTTTATTTTTGGGAATATATTCTAATCTGACTACAGAGTATTTGTCTACCTTCTCTCTAGGTAGGTTATTATGATAATTCCTTCTGGATTTGTAAGTGTGTGTCATAGATAGGACGTAGCTTAACATGAATTTAAGTGGCTTGAATCAGCATTGCTGTCAAAAGGAGAAGGTCTGCCCAGCCTTCAGTGTCTGCTGCTTTGTGTTTTTGTGCAGTTGCTCAGTGAAACAGGATAGGGAATCTACCCACGTTAGCAGTACTGTCTTTTATTTCTATGAAGATTATATGTCTGATGATCCCGATGTTTGTGGCAGCACAAAGAAAGAGTGAGCACTGGGAGGAAACTAACAGGCAAGAGATTCCTATCCCTGATGGCAGCGCTGGCTTATGGATATTGACGGTTATGGTGGGTGACCAATATGGGTGTAGACCCAATCTGATGTGAGGCTAGTTGCTGCATGTTGAGTTTCGTGGCAATTGAAGCCACAGTTCCACCCTCTTAACCCTCATAAACCACATCATTTTGGTGCCTTCCCCAAGACAGTCCTGCTGTTTGTGCAATGGAGCTCAGGCAGCTGATCCCATGGAAAACCCGTTGCTTCTGCTGTCACCTCCAGCAGTTCCTTGAACGGATGCGAGTGCCTGAGTGCCAGTGCTGATGCGACAGCCAAGGACCATGCAGCCAAGGTAGCCAGGGGCCACAGCAGCCCTACCTTGTGTTGTCTCAAGCATGGTGGGACTGCACCCACACAGTGTGTCGGTGGGAATGGGCTGTTGCTTGTGCTACACTGCAAGCAGGTGGCAGTCGGTGTGACTGAAGAGCTGACTGTATTCCTGACTCATGCGGCCATCCTAGATGTAAACTAGCTACTGGGAATGGCGACTGAATTGATGATATGATGATGTGGGTTTACAGCTGAAGTATATCTCTGTGTCTCCAGAAGATTTGTACAGCCCATGCTGAAATCCTTCCTGCCAGCTATTTGCCTCTATTTTAATAAGTTTACTGCCTAGAAATCCTGCCTTTTATGGGGATTCTCATTCAGTGTGCCCTCTGGATCTTCTGGCATCAAGGACTATATGAATTCACCTCTTTATTGTTTTTAATTTCCCTAGTCTAGCTCTTTAAGTAGCTGGGTTATTCTGTCATTTTTTTCTATTTAATCCTTTTTTTTTTTTCCCCATGTGTAATTGCTTGGAACTGTTCTGTTTTTCAATCCTTGTTCATTCATTTATATTTCTCTGCTAAATTCTGTTTGTAGAGGAAATTGTGACTGGTTATTTCTTGTGGCCTTTGTATTACTTCCTGCAGTCAGGAAACCAAATAGCACCAGTCAATCTTCCACTGTCAGATCTTGGCTCACAGTGTATGCTGCAAATTGAAATTGAGAAGGATTAGTCTGCACATCTCACTTTAGATGAAGAGGAGTGGAAAGGATTTTCTTTCTCTGTGCCCTTCCTGCTCTTTTGTCCCCTGTCTTCTGTATTTCTTGCTGCTGAGTTTGCATATGAACTAGAAAAATAGTGTAGCTAGAATGGTGTCATAACACAGTTTACCATCTGTGACAGACACTGTCTAATAGCCACGACTGTCACGAACTATAAAAATAATAGAATTAAGTTTAAGCATGTTATGTTTCCAAAAGTGGAGGAAGTGTTGTAAATACTATTGAGGCTTCATCTCTCGGAGTTTATAGCGAGATAAGGGAGTAGGTAAACTATCTTGTTGAGAAGTCGAGATTTCGACTAGAGGACATGGTGGGATGTTTTCTGTTGATAATATTCGTTGCAACCTTTGAACGGTAACCTCTTCAGGGACTCCTTCAAGACACTGCTCATGACTTAAAACAAGATTAGAAAACAATTGCATTTCTTGCTCTTCAGTCAAGAAATAACTTAATTTGGTAAACATCTCCTGTAATAAATATTTCCAAGGAAAACAGCCTTTATCTAGTACATTCTTTATATCTTTATGGCATATGGTCAGAACAAATGGAATTTTAAAATTGCCTTTTGGCTGTTACCCACTATATTCTTTTGATTCATCACTAAGCATATCTTCTATTTGGTTAGGTATTGTGTTCTGCCACGCATTTTATTTTGCAATGGAAAATGAAAGGTCATACATGAATACTAGAAGTTTATGGAAATAAAAAATATAGACCCCTGTTATTTTTTGTTCTGCATGAGAGAGTAACTCGAGGTAGGGAAAAATGGTGTCTTCTTTGCATTTACTTATAGATTTCTCAATTTATTTTCTGCTTTATTAAAATCAGAAAGAGCTTACAAACTGACCCCATTTGATGTCACTACATGTTCAGAAAATGCATTCAAATCTTAAATCCCAACCTGAAAGACATTCCTTAATAAGCTCTTGCACATTCTTCCTATTGCTCTAGGGCACTGTCTGGAAAACAACGCAGTGTTTAGGGTGTCGAAAATATATGTTTTGATTAGCACTTTCTCAGCGGATACAGAGTTGCAGTTCTATACTGTGTCTCAGGCTTAGATTCTGAGTTCAGTGGGTTTTTTTTTTTTCGGGCCAAAGTTCAGACTGTGCATTTTGCATCAATGTATATAAATATGATCTATCATGTAAATTTAAAATTATCTTTCATTTGAATAGGCTTTCAGCAGTATGGATAAATGGGCAGTATAGTTGGAAAAATCTTTATTTTTTCAGTCCAGCATCTTTGCTTTGACTATTTTCCATGTGTAATAATCCTTACCTTATGAAGCTTGTTAGATACATCAGTTTGTAAAAACACATTTACCACAAAACGTGCATGTGCCTACCTGCCCATTTTTCCTGTTTCTAAGTTATTATAAAGATGTATTAAAATCTGATTAAAAGCCCGTGATTGCAGGGACTGGATTTTATTCAATTACCAATGAGTGTGCCAAAATTTACATTCATAAGTTCCTTTCTAAATGATGTAGATGGAAACTAATACTTAATATGTCATAACAGCTTATGGAAAACAAGATATATAGAACTAAAGCTGTATTTCTTAAAACAGGGAAATGATCATAATACTGCAAGCAAATCAGAGCAGTTGAACAAATGTTGAATTTAATGAGTTGCTCTCATATAAAGTTCACAGTATACAGTTTGTTTAGAATTAAATTATAATCTGAGCTTCACAGACACTGAAGTGAATAAATAAAGCAGTCATTATAGGAACTGCACTGAGCTATGGGTACACAGTAACGTTGCAAATTTTTTAATGGACAATAGTGCCATGCTGGGAGCAATTTCATGATAGGCACTTCCAAACAAAACACCCACTGAGGACCTGTTGTCTGAAAGCATTACTATCTTTGTCAAACATCTTATCTGGAGGGCTCTAAAAGATATTGCAAACCTATTATAAACAGACTCTTCGGTCTCTGCTTTTATGCTGAAAGTTAAAGTGTGTTACCAACTGAAGTGATGAGCATATGCAGATTGCAAGAGGCAATTAAGCAGAATGAGATTTAGTCAGAATAGTAATGCACTGCATGTGAGAAAAAGGGATCTGTTAGGCAACTGACAGACATAGGATAAATTTGTATGTATGTGTACGATTAATTTGTATCCTGGTATATTGTGTCATGTTAATGTAAAATCTGTGCTGAGGTATTGCTGCTAGCGTTGCTGTGGCGTACCACGTCCATAGTGGTGCTTGCGCAATAGCTGATGAACCAAATGTGATATGTTTTGTAAAAAGAAAAAAAAAAGCTATGGTAAGATTTTTGCATGGTTGTTTTTCAGCCAGATTGTTTCCCGTTCTTGTTTGATAGTAGTTATATGAACAGTTGTGCCACCATCTGTAGGAACAAGTGATGGGTGTATGGCAATACTTGCATCAAATTCTAACCTGATTGATGGAGCATATTCTTTTCTGTTGTCAGATCTGTATCTTATGTTACAATAAGATCTGTCACTTGATACCCAGCAACTTTGTTCCTGCTTTTTCTTTTCCATTGATGACTTCAGCCTAGTAGAAAGCAACTAATGTGAGAGCTGGTAAAAAAATACTGTCTTCAAGAGCCTGTTCAGTATGAATTTCAATAACAATGATCAGGTTAATGCTGTTGAAGGTATTCAAGATCTACTGTGATTGCTTCACAGTCAATTCACCTCTTTTGTTTCCAGTAAAATGTTGAAGCAATACAGTAAGACTATTTTGGTCCTACAAAATGTGTGCCAAGGGGCCAATCTAACAGTTTGCTAATAATAACATGCAAATGACTGTGAGCAAGCATTTCTGAGAGCCAGAATCCTCAACAAAAAACATAAAAAGGAGAGAAGCTCGCAGCCAGCCACTGGATGAGTGCAGCCTCATCAGATTCCAGCTCTGGCGCATTGCCAGTAATTAAGATGTCAGTTTAAAATAAACTTTACATCATTCATGAGGGAGACCACAAGTGACCTTTGAAATATAAATGAAACGCATGCAAGTGACCTCCTAATTTCTTATTTTACTCTTGTATTTGCAGAAGAGCTGTAACATCTTACTTCATCCTCTCCTCAGGCTTAATGAGAAGATTGCTGTCCTCTGCTCCTAGCATTAGTTGTGGGATCAGTATCATACCATGTTACCTCTGGGCAGTAAATTATAGAGCTTACTTGGAGAGGTACAGGCAGTGGCTACAAAAAGATTATTCTCTCTTCGGTGAAAGCTTTGATTCCACTGGAGGTGTGTATCCCATTCCCCAAGCAGAAGCATGAGACTGCGAGAAGTGCTACATGTGTCAGATTATCCATAATGGGAAGGCTCTGGAGAATATTTAGCATCCAGTGACTGAAAACTAAAAATAAGTTCATTGCTGCTTAATATTGTGTGTCAACTCTGTGTTTTGATCTTTTTGACGTGATTTTCAGATTTTTCTTTCCATTTGAGACTAGGAGTGAGTTTGGAATGATGCCTGCCACTTACAGGAATAATATGTCTCCGTTCCCTGATTTCCAGAAATAGAAGTGAGCTTATTCCTAGCAGGAGCAGCCTGATGGGCATAGTGCAGGTGCAACCTAGTGCAGGGGCAAATTTCTTCTATCCTTATTCCATACAGTGAGGGTGTTAGTGTGGAACATCAACTCGCCATGTGCCCCCCTGCAGAGCTCCAAGGAGAACGTGATCTCCTTCATCATGCTGTGTCCTTTCAAAGGTCCCCATAGGTTATCTGAGTGGATTGAAGAGCCTTCACATACCAGACAACATTTCTCTTTGTGTGATTCTGCTGGGACTCCAAGTCAGCCTGTGCGTCTGCCTTATAAAGTTATTTATTTAATTTTCTTAAAAAAATCCAAATTTAAAAAAAAAAACCAGCCAAAACCCCAGCATTCTGGGCTTTAAAAACCTATTTTGCAAATAGTAAGTGTGTTTTATACATTTCCTGTAGATATTTTGCATATGGCAAAAGTAGAAAAAAAAATGTAAATATAGTCACTAAGCAGACTAACTTTTGAGGAGGAGGAGGGACCGGTAATTGTTCCCTACAAGATAGGTAGTAACACAATATTTCTAAATGTGATTCCTGGGACAGATGGGGAATACAACCTTATTTCAAATGCTGGAAAAATGAGTTTTCTGCTTTCTTCTATCTCTGTTTTTGTTAGAAGGGGCAGTACCCTGTTCCCCACTGGGTGGTCCCTGTCAGGGGATGACAGGAACACCAGAGACTTTTCTGCTTTGAGGATTCACACTCTCCCTGGTGCCTCCAGGAGGGAAAGGAGTCCCCCCCAGGGGCAGACTGGTCACCTGGGTAGAGGTAGCAGCAGAGCCTCAGGACAAGGGGAGCTGAGACATGAACAGTAAATGTTGAGTAACATATTGTAAGAAGCAATGATCATGTGAAGCTTTTCCAAACAAAACACTTTTCATCCAAATTTTCTCAAAGCTTGGTTCAGATAAACCCTTGTCATTTCCTTTGTTTTCTAAGTAAGGTGAGATGTTCTTACCCATCTACTATGTTTCATTCCACAAACAGCAGCATTTCAGTCCTAAGCAGAGTCAATTCCACCATGGATCACATACCTACCTCTTAGGAATCCACAAATAGCCCTCAGTTGTTATTGCCCAGTCACCAGCCGGTTGTGGTTCCTTGGTGCCGTTATGAAGGCCTCATTAGAACTGGCTTTCAGTTTGTGTAGTTATGCAGCAGCCCAATCTCTTCAGCACAGACCAGAAGCAGATGAGTACATAGGTGTTTGGGAGCAAGACTCTTCTTTTGAAATTTTCAAGTAAAAATGCTGATGGTAATTTAATTATAGTTATGATGGTATTTTAATGATGACAATGGTAATTAGAAAAATACTGAGTGTTTTTCTATTTGATATAAATATTCAAAAGCATCTAAAATGTTTAAAGTAGTGTCCTCCCTTAAGCTCAGCAAATCAGGAATTTAAGATTTCTTAGATTATGTATCCAAATAAAGAGGTAGAAAAATAATTGATTAAGAGACTAGTTTAAAATTACAAGCTGCAACCATGTTTTTATGTTTTGCACATTGCCTTGTCTGCATTGATAGATGCATCAATGCAGATGCAAGGCAATTCAATTCAAATTCATCGTTGAATAACTTATAGCAAAATACCTGATTTAAGTGTGATTATCAGCTATTTTATTATGATTTATAAGACATTAAAATATTACAAACATTACGGGTTAAACCAGTGATACCTCTGGCTCAGTATCTGACAGTAGCCCATGATGAATGCTGAGATTAAGGTATAGGAATAGGAAAGACTGTACCAATGACTCCCAGAATAATTTCCCAGCCCCCAACAATGTTTCAGAATTCAAACAAAAATATGTCTATTTTTAGATGCCTTTGAAAGTGATTCTGAAGACAAATAATGAAGGTAGTAGTTAGCAGTAGTCTTTGTTCCTGCCTACCTGTTACAAAGAAGCAAGTTCTTCTCAAATTTTCACATGTACTCATAAACTCCCAAATTTACCATCTCCTTCATCCTCCTACTTTTGTTAAGTTACTGAGAAATTTGTTGGTTTTCACCATTTGCTTGAAATCCAGAAAAAATATTTAAAAACAAACTGTTGGTTGAAAAGAGGCAGATTCTTCTGCTGAGGTCTTCCTGTCCTTTAAAATGCCTTGAATTCATCTTTCATCTGCAACATGAGGATATGATCTTTCAAAGTAGACAGCTGCTTAGGGCTTTGTATGCTTACTTATGCACATGCTAAATAATGTTTTCTATTTCTGGGACACTGCTACAATGTGTGACTACTAAGAAGCACACTTTCATTTAATACTAAAGCAAAGAAGAACCTAAATCTGTACAAGATTCAGCCAAAGTCAAATACGCTAAACAAATAATGAAAATTAGAATTATGGCAGGGAGGGCTTAAAGGGATGAGGCAGGATTGAGGAAAACGTTCCTAGAGAGTCACAGCAGCAACAATATTTAATTTTAGTTTACTCGAGAAAAAGAGAACAAGGCCCAAAAATTGAGACATCACAGCTTTAATTAACAGGACCCCACAAATATCCTAGGTGTCTTGCTAATCTGTGATCATAGGTGTACGTGACAAAAAAATACAGATCTTAATTCACTCTTGACAATGACATGTGCTGGAGGTATAGAAACTGAAGGAGAAACTGAAAACTAGTATTTTATGTGAAGCTTCTGTGGAATTCCTGGCCCGGAGAATTCAGGGCTTAGCACAGCATTCAGTTTTGTATCACTTTCATATAGCAGATGAAAATGTAAAGTCTTTGCAAATAGTTTTCTACATGCCTTGCACTTTGCTTGATGTTCTTCTTGATACGTACCAGCTTAGATGACTTTGAAGTGTTTTGGGGCCGTGTTTATATCCTATGAGCCTCCTCTCTGTGACAGCCAAAGGTGGAGCAAGCCTTATCTAAGTTAGAGGTCACTTCTGTATGACTTATCTAAATTCAATGAGTAAAATAGAAGTACTGCTCTCTTGGGGGTATCTACAGATTTCTATCTCTTAGGCTGGAGATAAAAAAGCTAATTTCTCTTGAGGCTGTGTTTCTGATTGCCGTGGCACATACCAGAATGAATGCAGGCAGCAGTGGCCTCTTCAGAGTCAAAGGGCTACACTGCAGCCCTGCTGCCTGCACAGGGTTGGCCCACAATGTACCTGAAAAAGTCTTACCCTCAGCACTCTACCAACACCCACGAACTCTAGAGAGTCAAAATCCCTTTTGTCTTAAATGTTACGGTATTATCATCCATTTGCTGCAAAACTCCCTTTTGGTATTGTATCCTCTGGTGCTAATTCCTAAATGTTTAATTCTTCTGCTTCCGCTGACGCTGTACAAGTTCCTTCCCATAGATCAGCTACTTTAGACAAGATTTATCCCCTGGAACAGTTATGCTATTTGCTGGAGGGTGCAAGTTCTTCATTCACTTTCTCGTCTTGGTAGTGCCCTGAAAATCAGATTGATGCCTGATACAATTACATTAGAAGACCAAAATCGAGAGTGGGAGTTTGCACTTTACTTACATTGCAGTGTATTCAATGTAAGTATATATTCAGTCCCTCTTTTTAATGTTTATATTTGCAAACCAAGAGACATGCCATAAAGCTGCTTCACACTATTTTGTCTTGTTGAGGGAAGCAAGTTAAGCCTGTTCTATCCGTTTCCTTGGTGTGACGTATTATTTACGTATTCAAAGACTGCTTCAGAGAAGGAAGAGCATGTATATTCCTAAGGATGTCAGCGTCACTTAGGTGTCTTTGGCACTATGAAAGGCACTATTCATTTTGTCACTGAATAATTCATATTATTTGAAATTGAACTCCTTTATAACTAGACCTCTTGAGGAGTCTCAGTGGATATTTTATGACCACTGTAAGTGCCTCAAGACAAAATTTATGGTTATTTTTTAATACATATGAGATTTACTGAATGTAGTCTAACCAGGTATTCCTAAAATAAATGCAACTTTAATTTAAAGTGAAAACATTTTTAACTCTATTGAAGAGGTTTGAATTCCTTTCTCTAAGAGGGAAATGATCTTCCTCTGAAAAAGCAGGAAATGTTTAGCAGCAAAATGGAGAAAGTGCTCCATAACCTCAAGGAAACAAGTGCCATGTGCTGTTTTCTGTGTCTGTTCCATGCTAAGACTCTAGAGTCTTGAGACGGAGAGCTCTTCTTTGGCTGTTTTAAGATTAAGATGCTGTGCACTGTCATGCTGCACGTAAAGCATTCTGCACCTGAAAGCTGCATCATTGACACGTCTTTATTATTTCTCTTTCTCTTAGATCCTGAGCTATATAAATAATCATCCAGGTAAAAGTTGGACAGATGCACCTTTAGAGGTGAAATGCTTTTCTGTAGTAGCATCAGACTTCCCAGGGAGCAGCCTTTTGCCATATTAAGATGTAGAGGTGACTAGAAAGGGCTTTCATCCCAACCAGTTCACCAGCACCTTTCTCCTTTGATTATTTCAATTTTGATCATTCAGACCTGTCTGGTGAATCAAACTTGAGTACCCGCTAAGCTTAGTTAGCTTGCCTTTTGCAACAACCTCTGCAGAGTGCTCCAGTGGAAGATTATACTGTGCTTACTTCCCTTGTGATACTGAAATTTGGGAAAGGCCACATGCATGTCTCCTTACCAGCAGGAGGCTTCTCCCTGGGGACTGACCTTAGTTTTTAATGGTTCAAACTGTGAACTGGTGACTTTCTTCCTTTACCCTCTCTCAGTGAAAATGTCCTTTCTAGTGACTGTTGTGTGAGCTAAAAGAGCTGATAAAATCCCCACTCTCAAAGTATGCCCAGGCACTGCATTCCTTAGTGGTCACTTTTAGTCTTTGCCCAAAGTTTACAATGGAAAGAGTCAGAATCTTGCGTTAGCTGGTCGATCCATCCTTATTTCCCCTTTCCCATTTCTCACCAAAATCTTACCAAGTCCCAGATGACACAAAACTTAAAACTCTTCAGACACTGTGCATGCTGAAGTTTTTTATTAGAAAAACTGCAATTATTTCAGCTCTCTGTTTCATTGTATATGTGAAGAGCTTACAGAGGCAGTCTGTGTGTACCCAGAGGTTATCAGAATGTCTTTTTGGGTATTAAACTAAATCTTAACTTGTCTGAGGCTCATATAAGGTTGTGTATGAAGTATGGATTATTGATCCTTGGATTTCCAGATGCGATTTGATGTCCTGATAATGTTGATGTGCTATTAGTGTAGATCATATACTTCTGTTTGTATAGTTGTCTTGTAGCTTTTTTTTTTTTTTTTTTTAATTTTGCACTCTCCTTCTGCCTTCAGACTTCAGACAAGCATGCAAATGTCTCTCTAGGGATGCATTCTGCCCTAAGTTACTGTAGGAATGGGTTTGGTGGACTTGGCAGTGTTAGGTTTATGGCTGGACTCGATGATCTTAAAGGTCTTGTTCAACCTAAATGATTTTGTGATTCTGTGATTCCTAACCTTACAGAAACTGTAGCTCTTTACAATGCGTCAGCTCCCCCATGGTTTCCATACCTCACCTTCCAGCAAAAATAACCGGAGTCCTGCTCAGCTGGGATTTGGATTTATCAAGAAAATGAGCTATAACAGATCTGTTATTCTCATGCTGTGGTAATGGCTATGGCATATGAGGTCCTGCTGTTGTTTAACAGGGGCAGTTGTTGCAATTACAGGCCGGAACAACTGGCCAGAAACACAGTTATCAGGGGAAAATTAGCTTTGAGAAGCAATTCAGACAGAAATAATTATCTTTCAACAGAGGAGCACCTTCTAGTGGTATTGAATGAATATGGCAGCTACTTAAAATGAGTTATTTTCTCAAAATGAGACTTAAGTATACTAGGTGAAGAATAGTAATGAATATTTCTGTACCCTATTTTTATGATTAAATTGATAATTCATTTAAAAAACAAAGGCAAAAGGCAAACCTGAGTAGAGAAAGCAAATATTTGGAAAAATTAGAACATTTTTCAATTACAGTACTCTCTGCCCCTTTATCCACCACCCCCGCACACACCGCAACCTCCTGTCTTGTTACCTTTTTATGCACTTACCATGAAATAGTATTTTTATGTGTTCTACTGTGGAACCTATCTAACCTTGGCTTTTTTTTAGTAATGAAAATTTGGGTTCACTATATATCTGATTTAGCTACAAAGGAACTTTGTGATGTTATTTTGTCCAAAGTTTCGCAGTTAACACAGTTTCTCCATTCAGTGTATTTCTAGTAAAGATATATTTGTTAATATAGTATATCACATGGTTACTTTTGCAAATAACATAGTATCAATTAATTTAAAATTCAAATTTTCCAAAATTGCTGCTAAATTCAGTGGATATGGTGGTTTAGCTGATATTGTGGATTTCTACTCTTTCAATTTGTACATAGCAAATAATCCTTTTTGAATCCATTACATGGTGTACATAGTACAAATTAGTGGTGTGCTATTTCTAGAAAAGCAAATTAGAATTAATGATCAATTCTTACTATTATGTCATCACAGGAGATTTGTGCATTAGTGGAAGCTATCTGTATGAAACAGATATTCATACTTAGATTTTTATGGGGAGTCTCAGAATTTTGCAACTGTGTCAAAAATGTCAAATATAAGAAGTCCAATTTGAAAGTGGTTAAAAGAAGATGTAACTATGCTTCCACCTTTTAATTCTATTAACATAATTCCAAAGTAGGGAACTTGACCTTTTCTTCCTGAAGAAATTTGTCAGCATCTGGAAACTTCAGCCCAAAGTTGAAATCGGTCTTGCGAATGTTTTAACCAGTGCAAGCTGATTCCATAACACTTGTTTTGGTTGTGCCATTATGAAATAGATTTGTTGAAATAGCTATTATTTTTGCGTCCTCCATCCCATGGTAAGGCAACTGGGAACCTGGGGTAAAGTTAATGGAACTGGGATTTTGTCAACTGCTTCTGTAACAGTGGGCACAATATTCTGCAAAATATTGCAAGTGCCACATAGTCACTTGTTGGTACGACTGCCTAAGGCTGTTTTGGGTCTGGTAGAAGAATAATCAGTTTTCCCATGTAAGATCTATGCAGGTTGCAGCACATATTAATACTGATAGAGAATGGGATTAACTGATTGCATCACTTTTTGGGGCTCAGACAAGTGCCTGTCCGGATGCATATGGTTGCTGGTTGGGGCATATACAGTTTATGAAGCAGTTTTCACCAAGTCTGAAAACACTCAGGTCTAAGTGCGTAACCCCATATTTCATTGTAGGCTAGAGAGCTGAATTGCTTGCCACTGGAATATGCTTCCTCTTGGTCTCACAGCATCAATCCTCCACTTGTCTTGTGCATTGGAAATGCAAACATGCTCTGTAACCCCTGGGGTTCCTCTATGTGCACCGTGAGATTTAGTCACGGTGTCCAAAACAGGTAGCATAGTTGCAAATATTTATTGGAGGCAAAAAATAAAACAAAACCCATGCTTAATCTGTACATACTGAGATTAAATCAGAAACCTCTCTCTGGTCAGGGTTTACTTTTCTCTGCATACTTTATGCCTCTGATTATAACTAGAGAGAAGGAGCCTTGTGCATGGGAGCGCTCATCTGCTTGGGGGGGTCCAGATGAAAAAATAGTGTACTCTGTTCTTGACCAGGAGAGAGTCTAGCTCTTTTTTTTTTTTTTAATTAAAATTAGCATTGTTTCACTTGCTTTGAGAAACAAATTCTTTTTGTTAGAACACCTGCCATCTCCTGTATTTGACTGACCAAGTGACTACTTTTTTTGCCTCGAGGAAATATAAATGTCTTTTCTCTCTTGCTCTCTGCCAGTGATGGCTCTCTTTGAGCCATTTTTCTCTCTTTGATGGCTGAGCAGGCACACTTAGTAGTGACGCTGACCTTCCCTACATGGAGTCCTAGAGACAGCATTGCTTGCTTTAGTCCCATAGAAAATCCCTGGGATTTTTTCACAGATCAAATCAAAAGCTCGTGGTCAATTCTAAATCTCTTTTGACTTCCAGTTCAGCACTGGGTTGGTTGTGGGTGACTGCTTTCTATCGATCTCCTCTGCGTGTGTTTGATAGAAAGGGGCATTGCTCATTCAAATAAGGCTAAAGGTTTATTAGGCATATTTGCTATTATTTAAACATATTAAAATATTTACATATAAACACAATCAACTATGTTTATATTTTTATAAGTTTATATTACAATCAGGTTTGCAATTTACCATGCTAGAATACTGCATTTTGGACTGCTTACCGGAATGACCATTTGTAAACCTGTAGATACTTCCAGGTGGATGATGACAAAATCTTTTTTGTTTTCTGAGTCAAACATGATTTATAAATATTTATTTAAAATAAATTATTTAAAATAAATAAATTAATAAAAATGGCAGATAGATTGTGAGCAACTCTATTACTGTTAAAAATAAGATCGTGAAACAGTTTGAGGAGAAAAAAATAGTATAGAAGAAAAAGGAAATAATTATTTTGACAAGTTGTTGCAGAGTATTGATAAACTGATGTTGAAAAACAGAGATTACAGCACTGCCCTTCAGAGTTTAGCGTCAGCACTTTATGGGATATAAATAATGCTGTGCTTCTTTTACCTACTGTGAAATTTGGATTCCAATGAATTCAAAGAAGGAAAATTTCATTTCTGTAGGCACTACATATAAGATGCTGAAACACTGTAGCTCTAAAATTAAAAAAAAGGAGGAGAATCGTGAGATTACTTTTATATACCTGACAGCTAAAAAAGCAGGTTTCTTAAAAATGCTAGAAATTCTTAAATGATAAAGAGCGTAAAAATATAATTATTATGTGCCCTCTAAACAGCTTTTCTTTTGTTATACAGGAAGGACATCTAAAGAGCAAATTTTTTTTTCACATTGATTTTATAACTTGGGATACAGTCACATAGAATTCAAAAATCTGCACCTCAAGAACAAATGTGTTAGCATTTTCTATTGCTAACACAGGGTTTTCAGTTGCATCTCTCCTAAAAAATGTTCTAAAACATTATAGGAAATCAATATCTATTTTTACAGGTTTCCTTTTAACTGCATCAGCACAATCGTCTAAACCTGAAGTAATAACACCAGTAAGAGTAAAGCCTATAATTAAAATTATATGTTAAATCTGTATAATGGAAATTGACAGAAAAATTCACAGTTAAGTCTGCCTACGCAGTGTAATTCTGGCATAGCTTTAAGTCTTCCCACATTATCTGCATTTTACAGCTTATTCACAACAGCAGCTGGAGGTATTGCACCCAGGTAATAGTAATGAAATTAATGTAAAGCAGAAAGGGAGATGTGGTGCCTTTATGAATCCCCTGCAATGCTCGGCACAGCAGATGGCACTGACCATTACCACCCTGCTCTCAGTTGCCCTTGGGGTAGTCCATTAAGAAAAGAAAATGCCAGCCTTTTCCTTGCAGCAGAAAATGTTCATCTTCCCGTTCATGTTTTTGTATTAAAAGACGAATGTTCATTCTTTTGAACATTTGTATTTCTATTCTTTTTACTTTGAGAAATAGCAAGCAATCTTTAAAGACTATGTGGCATTTTAGAGGAAGGCAGAGTGATACACATTTCACCTGCATTTGCTCACCTGTGGTTTCTAGTTCAGACCAGGCCTTTGAGAGCACCAAAATCAGGTAAGAGAGGCTGCACAAGAAGCCTGATGGAAAGAGGTCTGGCTACTAATGATGGTCTTCTGACTGGTATTGGCTGGACTGGTGAGAAACTGGAGACCTTAGGTTCCCGTTGCCCTAGCACACCATATACTTTGCAAGGACACAATTTTTCTAGCTAGGTCGGTAGCAGACACCTTGACTATTACATTTTGTGACATTAGGCTGCATTTTACCTTAGACTGCAAAAGCTGAGAACTTGCAGTTCTCCCTGATTAAGGTTCACTTTTCCCAGCCAGAGGAAGTCCCATCCATGCTGAATCCTGTGAAGGGGAAGGGACCGAGCTGGTAAGCGGTCAGCTGGGAGAAGGCCTGAGAAGAGAGCTTGAGGGGGTCATAGAGGTGGTAGGTCCCTGCATGGGGGCCAGCAAGTCCCATCACCTCTGACTCTGGGCTCCAGGCACAGTGCGGGGAGACCTGGCAGCCCTGAGACTCAAGTGTTTCCCTAAGGCAGGAGTAGAGAAACTACGTTTTCCCGCACGGCGCATGGTGGACTTAGCCACGTTACCTGCCTCTGCTGTGGTTCCTCCAGCTGTAGAATCAGTCTAAGCATATTTTTTCTTCTGTCTAAAGAGCCTTGGCTTCCACTGGTGAAAACAGTGTACAAAGGTGAAGTATTTTAAGTGCCTTGTGGTACTGTTTGTCACAGCTTTTTGCCAAGTGAGGTGTTTCTGGGATGTGGAAAAGAAAAGCTTTGTTATCAGAATACATTAATTTATCTATAACGAAGAGAAAACCAAACTTTCAAGAATGTTTGAATATTTTTATTTTAAGAAGGTAAGCTCATGTCTTAATACATGGGAAAATTTCAGGTAGTTTGTCTGTGAGAGAAAGGTATTACAAAGACAAATGGAGAATAGTGTGTGCATAAAGATGGCTTTCCTTAGAAAGCAGCTTTGGGACATCTGTAGAAAAATTAGCTCTTCAACTTAAAGATTCTTGTTTTAACAATTTTTTGCTTACAAAATAATGCTGAATTTACAGTAGTAAATGAGAAATTTTTTTCCTCTGACGACAGCTAAACACGTACATAAACAATCAAGTCTTTCAGGCCCCGGTCTATTTTGTATTCATTTAGTGTATTATAAAGATGCCCACCACTGTTATATCTCGGGTTCTAGATACGGTACATGAAAGCTACCCATACCTTGCAGTCAGTTTTGTAGGTTAGTACATTATTACAATATTCAATAATGTGGTCAAACCCATTATAACAGTTGGGCATTTAATTGAATGCCATGTCCTCAGATTTAATCCAAACAACGATCTACGAGAAACCAGTATTGCAACATACTTCTCATAGTAGAAGATGTTGACTTTGGCTCTTAGCTGTTTAGTTTATTGTTCACTTATTGTAGCAAAATGGAATAAACTTATTTAATTTTATTTGTTTATGTCATTCTATCTGGGGATATTGTAATAAAACATTTTAGGAGCATGTATTTCCAGATAAAAATGACCAAGTAAATACGAACAGATGTCTTGTGCCTTTTAACTTTTGTTTCATAGAAAACCTTTGATTTCAGTCAGGACAACATTAGCATTAGTTCAGCCTAGTTGAACAAAAATGCTTTAAAAAAGTGTGCTTAATTGATTTTAGAATCACTTATGAACAGGCAAACAAATGTCTAGAAGCCTTGTCAGCTACTAGGGTGTATTCACAGCTGAGTATCATGAGGAACATGAATAGCTGAGAGTAAGAGAGGGAAGGATTTTTTATTAGTTTTGTGGCCTGAAAGTGATTTTAAAAGATTTCCCAGTGCCTTTAGACTCAGCCCAGTACAAGGTATGTTGTGTGAGATGCCCAGGCCAGAAAAACAGACGACAGAGGCACTGTGACACAGATACCTTTTGCAGGAACGACCCTGTCTTCTTGTTTCCCTACTGCTCTTCATTATTCACAAATAATGAAGAATAATTCGGAACAATCTTTTCAGAAGCATAAAGTGGTTTCTTTGGTTTTTCTTCCCCTTTTTCTCTTATGTGTGCAAGCATGTTGGGACCTCTGTTATAGACAACTAATAGAAAATCAATGAGCTTTATAGGATTGTGTGGACCCTGTAGCATCCAACAATAGAAACAGACATAGAGTCAGAGATTTGTTTATTCCATATTTTTCTTTCAAGTCCCTGGAAAAGCAAGCCCCTGTAAAAGCAAGTTCCTGCCTGTTTGCTCCCCTGGTCCTTCCCTGGTCGCTGGCACAGCACAGTGAGTCCTCCTTGATAGCCTCCCAGGCCCATGATGGCAGTTTTTGGCATTGTTCCATTATGTGTGTCCTGGACTATGCAGCTCTTTGGTAGGGTGATGCTGACAGAAAGTAAAAAGCAGCTCATTTTGCATCTTTCTATGTGGGTATCCTGCATAGTTCAGTCACACTGAGAATGTAAAGGTCATTCTTATTCACTTAAATGCATTTTATTTTCTGATTACCTGACCAGAATGAAATTTCTCCCTAGCTTTTTTTGGAGTCAGACTCTCACATTGACTTTAAAGCATTTCCTTAGTGTTTCCTTTTTATGCACTGAAACACAGGCAGCGAAACTCTAGACTTTACTTGAGGATCTCCGCAACCTGCATTAATGCTGCTTGCAGAAGGCATTGCATATGAGTTGTGGAAGGGTGAAACTTTCTAATTATCGTATTTGTCTTGAGCTCACTGGAGGCTTTCAATCCAATCTTTAATTGAAATTTTTTATTTTATTCTTGTCAATTTTGGGTACTTGTGAGCATAGGCTGCATTCACAGGTGTTATAAAGGCAGGACTTCAAGAGGAAACGATTCCAATTTTTTCCAAAATCAAGAAGTGACTTTTTGTTAATGTTTTTCGCAATTTCGTCCAAGTTGAATGCTTCTTTCCTCATTAACAACAAAAAAGCTTTCTAATGATACTTGCTTAATATGTAATAGTAACATTAACATCAATATAATAGATATAATTTATTGAGAATAAAGTGATCTGTCTGAATAGAAAAAAATCCTGTCTTTCTGTTAAAAATCTCCAGAAAATTTAGAGAAGCTTCTGATCTAAGTCATTGTTGTCTCTCCTGAAAAAGCTCACATATTACAAGTCCTGGCAGGTAAAACCTGAGAATCTCTCATGGAGGTGTGCTTCCCAGAGGTATGAAGTTATCTTTTCTGGCCCAGAACTACAGTGCGTTTTCATGTTTAATTTTGTGTTTAGAAAAGTGTATTTGCATTTCACATGGAATTTTGCCCAGCCCAAACGCAGAAAAATTAACTTGCTGAAAAGCAATGCTGAGGTGGAGAAATAAACAGTGTATCTGTACCTTTAAAGAGAGACTGAAAGTTAAAAATGGCAAGTGTTTGACTTTGGAAATAGCTTACTCTTTACAATCTTGGGTGCAATCTAGTGGGAGCAATAAACTCATTTAGCCCAGAGCTTCACAGTAATTTCTCCTGTTCTGTCTTTTTTTGTGCAGAGAGCACCTTAATCACTAAATGGCATTGACATTGTTTTTGTATCAGTCTGAGACATAAGTGTATATTATAGTAGGTAATTGCCGATGGGTGCCCATTCATGGATTAAAAAGCTCTCTTTCTAATGGAAGCCAACGCATGGTTAATAACCCCATCATGTTTCCAATAGACAATTCGTGCGTTAAAAAAAAAAATAAAAAAAAAAATTAATATGTTTCTTTTAAAATACAAGAAGTTGAAAGATTAAGAAATTACCAAAGGAAAAAAGCAGCACTTAAAGTAAGTGCATAACTCCCCTGCAGAGAATATAGGCATGCCATTGTGCTTTGAGATCCTGTGAGTTTGCTAGTGTATCCAAACACATGCAAAATGCTTCACATTATCAGGACCTGGTTCTTCATTTCATGGCACAGTTATAGACAATTTTAAAAAGCCATTGTTCTAGATATTATATATACATATATTTACTCAATACAATTGAAACATACAACAAGAGAGATTTAATATCTATGTAGAACAGAATTATTTTCACATAGAAACACGTGAGGACAACATTATATTCAAACTATGGGAATTAAAGAATTAAGGTACTGTACAAAGTATATTACAAATTACTTCATCACTAGTAACTTCTGGAAATAAAGTTAGTGTACTCACCAATACATGGGGTTTTATAATTAACAAGGTAGCGTGCGGGACTTGGTAGGAAAGTGTGTCAGCAGGTGGTTGATTACGGAACATGATTATTTTGCCCATACTACGCATGGAAAGAACACGTATTTTATGACTCTTGAAAGTGCATGTTCTAATGACTATATATTGTCCTGTTTCAATGATTAAAATGCACTGTAGACTAATTACCTTAGACCATCCTGAAACTGTGATGCTAAGGCCCTAAGTGAACAAAAGAAGAAGCAGCATCTCTTACTCTTCTTGCAGCTCAGCCACCTCTGTATTTCAGAACTTTTCCTGTGCACCCCTCTCCCTGCTAATGAGTTTAGAGTTCATGGCAGAACCACTCTCCTGAAGCAGAACACTTATGAGAAACATGTGTAATTGCCCAGGGTTTGGGGGACACCACCAGTGTGCCCTGCCTGTAGGTTTGGAACCCCTGCTGCCTGGGAGAAGACTTAACAAAGCTCTTTAATCCATGCTTGTTTGCTTCATGGAGAGATTCACTGTGGCTCTGACTATCCTCAGAGACTGTGTCTTACCATTTTTTTTGGTTGTTGTTTGTTTTTGGAAATGTGCTGCACTTACCCAGGTTAATGAGGTTCCACTGGCACTGCCAGTGGATCTCTAGTGCAAGCAGCATTAAAATGAAGTACTTGCAGAAAGCCTCTCTGCAAATGCTCAAGAAGTTCAGCTGAAAGCATCATGATTGTTATTAATTGCACAGTCCAATCACAGCAGCACTTACAAACAGCTGAAAAAATAATTAACAGAAATGATAAGAAGGCTCCTCAAAACCATGTGTTCTTAATATTACTGTATTTTTCTGGCCAAAAATTAAAGTAGCCACTTAAACCTTTTCTTCATTGCTTATTCAATTTTGAATGTACATACAGGTAAGAGGTGCAGTTTCACAATGAATGAAGGTATATTTATGACAAGAATATTCAAAATGCCAATTCTGAAAAGCTAGGAGCTGCTAGTGTTTCCTTTCACATTAAGTTTCACCCTGCATTGCAGCATATTCTTGCTTAATCAAGAGATTGTTATACATTACAGGAGACTAAATTTTGCTGACACAAAGCCAAATGAGCAGTGGGAGATGCATGTCTTTATAGGCTGGTGTTTTAAGTCATTGATCTTGGGGACAGAGTGATGTCTGTTACCCTTCCTGTCAGACAACAGCAGCACTGGCATTTAGGATGACATTTTATACTTTTAATTCTTTGATAGAATGTCTTATTTGCTACTGTAAAAATGATTGGGTCAAGGCAACTGTTGATGCTGCAGATGATCTCTGTGACTTCATAAATTGCACTTATTGTCTGTATGTTCTCACAGAGTGGTTGACAATTAATTCTGTAAATTAGTATCACTATCATCATAACATGATAAGGTACGAAAGAAACAGCAAATACAATCATAGCGGCTGAAATCAGTAACAGAGGTCTAACGAGTCTGTTCCTTCTTTGCTGACGTTTACTGAGTTGCAGTAACGCTTTGAGAGTCAACAGGTAGCACGTAAAGATGACTGTGACTGGGATTAGGAATCTCAATACAATCTTGGAGACCGTGAATGGCACTTCAAATTGTAAAGGTCCTTCAGTGACACCCATGGAACCTATGAACTCATGTTGTCTTCCAGCTGCAACTGTGTAGTAGATCTCCGGCAACGATGCGATCACTATGAAGATCCATACCCCGATGGTACAAAACACAGCCTTTCCTTTGTCCCACCATGTTAATGAAGTGATAGGATGGACAGCACCTATGTATCTGTCAAAACTAATGAGTGTCAGGAAATAGACACTTCCATAAATATTAATACTAAAAAATAGTCTTATGATCTGATAAAATTCATTATTGAAATAGACAGCTAACTTCTGAAGGCTATAATATACGGAAAAAGGTGCCATGAGAGTCCAAGTAAAGTCACACAGTGCCAAATTAAAGAGAAATATGGTATTGGTAGTCCATGTCTTCATGCAGTACACGTAATGTCGTAGTGCAAGTATGTTACCTAGAAATCCTGCTAATAAAGTGAAAATGCAAACCAGAATCAACAAATAACAGTACCACTCCATCTTAGGATTTCTGTTGCAAATGAAAATAGTGCATGTACCATTCATCATCTTTTCATGGAGTATGCCTGAAGGGAAAAGAAAGACCAACAGCTTTTAAAATAAAAAAATGAATTAGATGTATTGAATTTAAAATTCAAAAATTTTAAGTTATGTTTGAACGGGCAAAAGAATTCAAAATATGGTATGATGTACAAGCTCTCCTCTGTCTGAAAAAAATGTAAATTCCAAGTAGGTAACACTTGGCACTAAACACTCTATGGAGCCAGCACAGGCACATCTTCATGAAATTTTATCCAAACCTTTATATTCCTTCCTCTCTAATATTTAGTGTATTGTATGATAGATGAGAGAAGAAAAGCACACACGCTCAGTAACAGCAGCATCCACTTGCCCACTAAGGTATCTATGTCTGTCTTTGGAAGAAGCAGAGGAGAGGACATAAGGACAGTAATTGCCCACACTCTTCCATCTTTATTTTGACTGCCTTAAGTATCCATATTGGGCCTAGACACGTGTAATGTGGGCAGCTGTGCAGTGGGCTGTGACTCAGATCCAGAAGACAGCATCAAAACAAATCAGGATGAAATCCTGCTTGTGGTGAAGGCCATCTAAAGCACTGGACAAACTCCTTTTTTCTTTTTTCATTTTTCTTTGGCTTTCTTCTGTAAATGAATGTCCCAGGCCAAAAACATTGTGCTCATGGTAGGGTTAGGGAGAATTAATTTTGTCTCACTCTTTATGGCCCAGTTTGTATCAATGCCCGTTATGGAATATCTGAAATATAGATCTGCAATGTCTTTTTCAAAGCAAGGTTTTTATGCTTGTACAGTCTTATATTTAATCCCGATGATTTTGTACTCCTAATAAAAACAAAGTACAGGCTGGAATATTCTGCTGGAATGAGCTGTCACCAGTTGCAATTTGTTATGTTTCTAGAACCTCCCTCCAAATGATGCAGCAGATGCCAAACTCTAAGACCTCTCCAAGTAGGAGCTTTGTATGAGGGCCATCCAAATCACCATTTATAGATCAGAGTCCACTACAGCACTTGCTAGGATGTCAGGGTAAAATTTTACTCAGTACAAACCACACTTTGAATGGAAAAAAGGACTTTTTCAAAATGTTATTGATTCCTTGAAAATCAGCTTCAACCATTAAGTTGACAGTAGTGTTTTTTCTGAATGTAATGTTTTGCTTTCATGTTAACCTTAATACAATCTGACTTTTCCAAACCTATGTTTGTAGACACAGGTCAAAATATAAAAAACACAAGCTACGGTGAAGACCTGCTAAATAGAAACTGCATTATTGTGCTTTGCAAATTTATAGTTTGCCAAGAGAGTGAGCTGACAAAAAGCTAGTTCAGACTGTACTCAAGGAAATCAGGAAGGAAAGTTGTTTCTCTAGAAGCTCAGCAACAAAAGCAGTCAAATGACTTTCCAGAAAGTGAATATGGATAGGAAGCCATCTGTTCCACTCACAGTGTATTTCACAGGTGGGGAATGTTTGCTCTCCAAATGTATTTTGTTAGGCATTGAAGCACTGTACTTTAACCTAGGGTAGCCGTACTCTTCCCCTACTCTTCTCCATAGCCTTGGTGAATATAAAAAATTGCAGAAGCTTTGTGTATTTTTTCTTCTTCAGTTGAATTTTACAAGATATCCCTGTAAATTCTTTAAAATGTAGCCACTCTAACGTTAAGTAACATTTTTTACAACATGTTCAATTAAAAAAGGTTTGAATATGTACAGGAAAGTTACCTTTTCCTAAAATCCTCTTGGCTAGAGACCACACGTGCTTTGAATGAAATTGTATTTCCTACCTCTCTGCCTTCCATTTCAATAATTACAAATGAAGGCACTAAGCACTTGATTCCAGCTTGTATTGGCAGTATAAATAAGCCCTGAAGTGGCTACGAACAGCATCGCCACAGCTGAGGGACTTGTAATGCCAGATTCCTGATCTCATCAAGCTCCCGGAAGAGGACTACAGGTAGGTCTAAATGGTGGGTGTCAGGTAGCTGTGCCACCTGCTCCACTTTGCTGTAAATTGGCTGGATATGTGTATCCTTGTAACTGTGTTAAGGCAATTACATTCCTGAACTAATAAATCCCCTGTCCTCTTCGTCACCTTCAGTTTACTGGACTGTACTCAGCGTTGAACTATACAAGGCTAGTCATATAGCTGGGGGGGCTGGAACTGCACAGCGGGGTAACCTCCGCTTGGATCTCAGAGAGTCAATAGAAAATATGTCTCTGTTTGTTTAGGCACTTCCCATGTGTCTACCTTGGGATTCATATTTGAATTTTCTAAAATATTCTTAATGTATGTTATTAATTCTTTGTATTGTAGTAGAGATTAGAGGCCGTAACCAAGACTAGATTCTTGAAACAGTGTGCTTTGCAATTGATGTAAGTGACTTACAGGGTGGAGGCAGGGGAACAGGCGCGGAGATAGAAAGAACCTTTCCTGAGGTAACATAATAAGCAAAAGAAAACAAGGGGTTCCAACCCCGGCTTGGTGCTATAAGAAGAACTCCTCATTTTCCACCAGCAGAATTTAAAGTCTTGTACAATCAGGACCCAGTTTCACTAGGTCCCAGTTTCACTTCACTGGGCCGACAGTCAGCATGCCCTGCTATATCCTGAGGCCGTTGGAGCTACCCTGATGTCCAGTAGATCTGCATATGTGCTGTAAGGATTTTTAGAAGTGACATAGTTTTTTATATCAGACAATGGCAAGTTTTCTGTCTACTGTTCTAGCACCAACAGAATAACTCGAGCTACAGGATGTGACATCATCTTCACAGTTCAGAATTTCGCATCTGTAGTTTAAGAAAAGTTTCTGAACGTTGCTCAAACCAGGACAACTGTTAAGTCCATGTATTCTTAAACAAAGCCAGCCAACACACATACACACAACTTAGCAGTGGCAGAATGAGCAACAGCACCGTGACATTATACTGTGACAGCTGAGGAGATGCATATGTTGTTAGTTCTAAGAACAGACTTGCCAGAGTTTGATGAAAGTAGGATTGGGTTTTCAAGGATAAAAAAATACTTCCAATTTATTGAGATTAATTTTTCAGCTGAACAGTTTCAGCTGTTGATGAACATGGCCAAAAACATTAAAAGGACAGAAAGAACAATCACATAGTGGGGCATCCAGAATTAAAGGAATACCTTTAATTTTATGAAGGGCTTGATATTAGAATATTACACATATGACTAGGAAAGAGTTGAAGTTTAGGGACTCCATTGTTCATAATTAAGACAAGAAAGCATACTAAATTCATGGATAAGAACTTTATGTTTCTCTTGTAAGAAGGAGTCTAATGAATCTCATCTTATAGGCCATGCATCTAAAGATGCTAGAAAAGTTTTTGTTTTTAAAAAAATGACCTTTTTGATTGACTCAGTTTTTGTACCTGCCTATTGGGTTGTCTCTTCTCCTGGACCTGGAAGAAATAGGGCTTAGATCTGTGACTCTCTTACAATTTATATCCACAAGCTCCTCTGTCATTGTCCCTGGCAGAGTCTGCACACTGTTATAGAAAGTCAAGCGGGTTTTAGCTGATGAACTGATTTACTGCCCGGCTCGTTGCAGGGCCCTAAATCCTGAAGTCTCTACTACCCCGTGTTCCCCTTGTACCTGTGATTTGGCCTCCAAAGACTTGAAGTAGATAGAAGACCTTGTTTCAGTAAAAAATTACTTTTTTAGGAGATTTCTTTTGGAGCTAAGAAACATGCCACTGAAAAGAATCCTGATTTATGTATATAGCTAATTGTAGTTCAGAGTTTATCACTGGTAGCCATTCATATGGCATTTAACTTGTATTTGCAAGGTTCCATTAGGTTTAGCACGTTTGTTTATTTAAAAAATATCTAATTTTGTATATGTAAATATATCCTAGGAGCCATATTCTTCCCTGTCATATCTGTGGGTTTTTTGAATGTTTTTAACAAGGTCCTAATAAGCAATGGCCTGAAGTAAAAAAAAAAAAAAAAAAGATTAAGCTGAGTTAATAGTGTATTTTATGCAATTTTATTCCTTATCTACTCTCTTTGCCCCTTGCTCCCTCTTGTTTGTTATTTTGCATGAACTGTTCTATTTGTTGGTATTACTCTGAGAATTTTGTTTGCCTATTGCAACTGTATTTTAATCTGGTACAAATCTATTCCAGTTACCAGATAGGTTTCCCAAATTTCTGACTATTCAAACACCAATATATTTCTGTTACATGTGCTCTCAAAGCTTACCCTTTTAGACCATTTTATCAAAGTAATAAAGCATTATACAGGGCCTAGGTTTTCTTATAAAAATACCAAGGTTTATTTGCAATTATTAATTTAACATCTTACCTGTGAAGTAATCATCTCATGTATTCCCTTTTTATGTTCAACTGAGTTGATGTGAAAGGATATATAATGCAATGTGAGTATTAAGTGGAGCATTTTAAATACTTTAGTTCAACTACATTTAGCATATTATACATACTAGTACAATGGGAACAACAAGTCATATACAGCAGTATTCGTATGCAATTAGGTAAGTAGATTGTGCTAATTTCCAATTCCTTTCTTATTAATGACTCAGTTGGTATTGTGATTAAGCTACTATTTTTTTCATAAAAAATTGATGTTCATGTACTTACTTGAGAGTTAATGAAGTCGTATATGGCAAACATAAGATACAGTAGAAGGATAGTTAAGTTGTAAGAATTTTCCTGGCAAAGGCAATATTTGTGAAAAAGTACTTTTAAGATATGAAATTTACATGAATGTATATGTATTAATCAGCATGCAATAGTTATATAGGGAAAATTATATTGCTTTGGAGAATACAGGTGCAATAAATACTTAATAAATCTGTCTCTTACCTGCTTTAGTAAGGTTGGAATTATCTATTTTACAGAAGTCTAGATGTCCATCTCTGCTTTTCCTCTCCATTACAGACCTTCTAAAATCACAACCTTATTTTACGAGTACTGTTTTTAATCCAAGGTGTTGCTAATATTCCATATGCAATGGCAGCTCTCCAGAGAGTAGGTATCAAACTGCAAGGGTGATATCTTTTATCATTAAGCCCCTCCTCTCAGTAAGTCAGGATAAATTGCGATTGCCATAGCAGCCTCTGCTTGCTTTTGAGAGAAGTACAGACTTATTACACATCCCTAATCTATCTAGGCCTGAGGCTGTCATTGTTTCCAGCAGTGAAAGAGTACAGGGGCTTGGGGCATGTAAAAGTGTGTTTGCACTTTCCCTTTCTTCCCCCTTCTTCACTGCCAGAATCCTTGTTATTGCCGCCCTATTACTGGATTGGTCCATGGACCTATGTCGCTCTCACCCCATCGCACCGCTTGGTTAATCCCATCTACCTGCCTATCACTTGTCCTGCCTCATGATTCTCACCTTGTTCCAAAATATTGCTTCTGTCGAAAAACTGTCCTCCAACTCTGCTTACTCCAGAGCTCAAATCCTACCTACCACTTCAGCTCATAGCCCAGGTTTGCTACAGGTCCTCCAGTCTTCCTGCCCCAAACTTGCATCTCCAGTCTTTATCAGCACACATCAATCCTGGGGTTTTGCTGTTTCATTCCATAAACTAACACCTCACATTTTGTACTAATTCCCCCCACTTTATAGCCTCCCCATGTGTCCAACCATAATTCATGCTGAAACTGGATTGACTCCACCCAGACCATTCCACCTCTCAGTCTGATATATCACCTCTTTTGACATTTCCTGTCCAGCTCATCACCTTCCTTCTGTTTTTCCTATTTGGACATCTTCTAACACCTGACTGCACTATCTCCTCATTAGATGCAGTCCTTCACCTTACTGCTTGAATTATCAGTTGTCTTCCTTATCCCTTTTAGCTTCTGCGTGGTACTCTATGCCTTGCAAAAGCAAATTCCCATCTTTTGGGCTTAAGCTAGAGTCATCTTTGACTCAAGGGATGGCTTTTCTTCTGATACATGGAGTTTCCCTCTAGTCCAGGCAGTTTCTTTCATCCTCAACTCATCCTGCAGTCACCTTCTCAGAAAGGTAAATAGTGTCTTTTTGTCATAAGCCCAACAGACTTGAATCCCCAGTTCTTTTCCATGTCTGTGTTTTTCACAAGCTGGACAAACACATGTGATGAGATCATTGTTATCATGTCATATAATATTTGACCTGATGCTGTCTATAGTCAGTGGAAAGAGACGGGTAACCATCAAGATTTAATGACTGTTTTGTTATTGATCAAGAAATAACTGTCAGCAAATAATGGATCTCACACAGGCCCGAGGTACTTATGACACTTCAGAATTTATAAATAGACTTGTTCCTCAAAACATTGCTCAAATACCACTAAAAAGTGGCTCTTGACTTGAGGTGTAGATTAATTCTATGAGACCTTTTCTGCTGTAGCATTTGTTTAGGGTGTAACAGTTCCTAGAAAATGTGATGGTTTAGGCAGCTGCCCTTCCAGTCCATCACTCCTTCCCATTTTTGCACAGATGTGCAGCTCTACTGTTCATTGAGCTTGAAGGTCAGCAGGTTGATGGAAGTGATTCACATGAAAGAAAAAAGAAAAAAATGTAAATTTTCTTTTTTTTTAGATGGGTCAGTTGCCTGCTTTTGTTCACTTGTGCATGGCTGCTCAGCTTGCTGTGCCAGCGGGAGAGCAGGGTGGGTAGAGATATTAATGGCTGAAACCAGGAAGTTTTGAAAGCTGCTTAACCAACATGTAGAACCACATGTAGTGTATGTAAAACCACAGCCACATTTTGATCAGGTGCCACAGGTGTGTTTTGTGGACTCCTTCAGACCTACACCTCAGTGATTCTGATTGACAAGAGCCCAAACCAGTTTTTCATCAGTTTGTGGGAAGCAACATTGTAATTTTGTAGAATTAGTATCTATTCATGCTGAACTACAGAAGAGTAGTTTGGGTGCATTATAGTAAACCTGTCTTCCCCGTACACAATGGAATAACTGGATATAAGTTAAAATACAGTTTAATACTCTATTTTGTTTTTTTATCATGTAAACATGTATTTACTGACTAAAACGTGCTTTCTCATAATATTCATACCACAGGTCAGTTGCTCCGACTAAAGATGTTTCGAGAGGACCATGGGTCTTGGATGACAATGTTCTTCAGTACCATCCTCTTCCTCTTCATTTTTTCTCACATTTATAATCTGTGCCTCATTATGGCAGGGAATATGAGGTAGGTTACAGCGTTTCTTTTTGTTTCTTTTGCTCTAGAATATATTCTACTGGAATTTTTTTATTTTTTGTATTATGCTGCTTTACAGCAAACAACAGCTTACCAAAATGTAAGCATACTAGTGTTCACTACCTCTTTTTATTCCTCTGCTTTCTGAATTTAGGTAGAATAGTAATTTATTTGGTTAATTAACCAGGAGGATTAAGATACCAGTTATGAAAAGTGGGGTACTAGACTAGTGATAGCAACTATTTTATCATTATTGTGCATACTCAGGAAATTCAAAGTTAAAGTTAAAAGAAATTGAAACATCCAAACTTGTGGCAGCTCACAAATATTAAATGCGTAGTATAGTGCTATTTTGGTTATGCAGAATAGTATTTCCTGATCCAGATTGTTAAAAATATTATTTAAAATCTTTTTTTCCCCCATAAGTTGCTCTGACAGGGGAAAGTTATAGTTGTCTGAGGGATGAACAGTCTTTTTATTATGTCTGGATTTATTTTAAATTGATCTTTTAATATTAATTTTCTTCTTGCTCCTATTATCTCAAAATTAACACCACTTTCACATGTTGATTTTCATGAGAAAACCTACATTATTAGTCACCTGATACATACAAAATTAGTTCATTGGACAAAAATACACAGTCATGTTGTTTAAGAAAGGCAAAATAGCATCTACAGAGCTTTCAGCAAGGAACAAGAAACCCAATGTATATGTGAGTTGAATAACAGTGAAAATAATTGAATAGCTTGTTCTTTGCAGAATATCAGAGCCATACCAACAGAGTCTGATCAAGAGTTATTTAATGGGCCCTGGTGTGGTATGTTACAGGTCTTAAGTGAGTCAACAAAAATATGCGATGTATAAAGTCCTGCTAATAATATGACATAAACCAAAATATGAGTAGGAGGCAGACTGGGTGTCACTGAATGAACATAATCGCAGATCAGTTGGGTTAAGTGTGAGATTGTGACATGAGGACTAAATGCAATAATTCAAGCAAGGCAGATAAAGCAGCAGAATCACCGAATGTTTTAGGAAACAATCATGGTAATGATGTGGTAAATATGAATAGGTGCCCAATAAAAGGCAGAATAATCATCCCTGAAATGAGGGGGGTTGGAGGATTGCAGGTTTCTGGCTTCCCTATTTACATAGTCACACTATTATTGTTATTATGTTAAGATTTATAGTTGGTATTTCAAATGCTCCATAAACTATAACTAGCTGTTATAGTTTATATAGACAAAGCATTAAAGATTTTGAAAGGTTGACTCGTGTCTGGAAATCAGAGTTCATTTGTCCTTGTCAACATTCCTGCTCCCTATATCTGTTACAAATTTCCATTAGCTGCACTGAAGAGATTGCGTGGCAATCAGCACCCGCTCTCATGGGAATAGGCACAGACTACTACTAAAATAACTGGTGTCAGTCAATCTGCCCCCTTGCTTTCTGTGGAATGAAGCCTCTCCTTTCCTGGGGCTTAGGACCCAGCCCTAGATTTGTTGTGATCATTTTAGAAAGCTGACCATGCTGTGCTCAAGGAATCACACTGCCTTTTTCAAAGTGGACTGAAGCCTTGTTACAACTGTTTTGGGTGTCCATTCCAGCAAAAAGGCAGCAAGCAGATACGGAAAAAACAGTTTCAGCTTCAAACTACCCAACATAAAACATCAGTCAAACAGTCCTCTCAAAGTTGAGGTAGAATAATGTACTTTTGAAAAGTAGAGGTAGAATAGTGCTTTTGAAAAATTGGTGTTTCTACAACAATCATCAAAGTCAAGTACTTCATGTTGCCATAATAAAACATTTCATAGTTGATTATTTTTCCTGAGTAAGTGTAATCCTTAAGCTATTTGCTTCATGGTTTGTACTTCCATGCAAAAGAACATCTCTGTCTATGCCTTTTGCCACAATCCTTTTCTGAAATGGCTGACACCAGAGAGACTGGCTTCCAGGAGAAAGGTCAAAGTCTGCCTGGCGTGGAGGCTACAGTCTTTGTAGAGACAAGATGACCTTCGTGCCTGTGGATTCCTGTGAAACACAAGCATTCAGAATACAAGGGCTATGAAAGCCTTACAATTACTGTCTACAAGACTGAGTGAAAAACATTCTTTTTTTTTTGTGTGTGTTTGCTCCTTGCCCTGTCTCTGATTCAACTCGCCCTATGTGCTGGCAGGAGAGTGATTCTGGCATGTTTCTTTATGTCAGATGTTTGGTCTCATCAATAACAGTCCCTTTGCAGCACTCGAGTAGGAGAATCATACATGTTAAACGTGCACGCCAGCAGGGATGGCCACAGCAGAAGCAATATCCTGTTGAGGGCTCAAGAAACCTGTGCCAGGAGTGCTTTAAAGTTCTGTCATGTTACCATCTCTAAGAAGGTATTACAATTGCCAAGATCTGTTTTTCTTAAAAAATAAGTTTTTTAAAGACATTTCACATCTGTCTCACTGTGGCAAACCTAAAAAGTGTGAATGTATCCCTTAAAAAAGGGTAGTGGTAGGGACTGTAGTTTGCTGGGAAGACCTAAAGCAGAACAAATTGCTGGTATTTGAATATTTATTATGGAGCTGTTTGCTGGGTGAAAGTGTGACCATTTGAAGTGAACACTTTGTGACAGATTGGGGAATGTATCTTTTTAAATTTTAAGTCCCTCTTTTCAGTGGCATTTTCTTGTAGGAAGAGTTTATGGCACTGACCCACTGTACAGTAGGTCATTGCTCTTGTAGTCAGAGCTGAACATCTGGTGAGGAAACGTGTCTGAAAAGCTGTCGGAGAATCGTCTGCAGCTATTATTTCTTACTGCTTCTCATCCCTGAAAAGAGTAAGCAGTAGCAGAGCTGGGCAGAGGGCCCACGTCAGGCCAAATTTGTGTAACCATCTGAAGGCACAGCAGGGTTGAGGCGCAGGCTTCAGGAACGAGGCATTTGGTCTATCTGGTCCTTCTCTACAAGACAGATGTGAAATAATAGAGGATAGGAAAAATAGAGAGGATAAATGTGAAAGTAATCCAAAAGCAGGAAAGGTTTGGCAGTTATTCGGGTTTAGGTTTATATTCCTGGGGAGAAGTGTAGCAGGACGAGTCAGTCAGAACAGAGCAGCAGCCCTCTGGAGAGCAGGCCTGCTCAAGGCTGCTCTAAGAATAAGGCAGAAAAAGCTGTTCCTGAAAAAGTCAAAGTAGCCTTAAGTAGGGCTTTATGCTCAAAGGAGGAGAGAATATTTATTTTGGAGTATGTTTAATACTTGGGGAACAATAAAACCAATTGTAGAGGATCAGAAAAAATATTATCTTGTGTGATGCCAGGGGCTGAACTGTGCAGTGGGAATTAGGCCATTGAATTTCCTCTGTAATCCAGAATTTTAAGTTTTTGATGCAGTGAGAAGGGCACTTCCAATTACGTCTTCTCAATGGATGTGTGTCTATGTTAGCCAATGATATGGTAAATTGTGAGAGGGACTCTGATACAACACGATGTGACATATTTTGGCCTGAGGATCTGCTTGCTCATGCTACAAGTCTTGTGGTGGTTTTGTGCACACAAGCAGATGTACAATGTCAGTCACATTGCAGTCTGTCACACTTGTGCACAACGGTCCATCACACATGTATGTAATGGTCCTCTGCACAGCGGACCCAGGCAGCCTCATCTGAAGTGGCCCTCTGTGTCAAATCCATCACTGCCACTTTGCCTGCTCCCCACTATTCTTTGCCCTCATACGACTGAAAAAAATTCCTCCTTCCTTTATCCATCTTACAACAACTGTGCGAGCGTGTTTGGAGGTCTTAATTCATACTTGGCGCTATTTCCATCAACACAGGCCTGCGTATAGTGTACAGAACTTTTTTTCTATGGTTACAGAGAATAAGAAGATATTGGTTGCTCTCTTGTGGTACCCAGCTTCTGCTTTGCTGATATCGCTTCTGCAGAAGTGTCTTATCAACTCCTGTCACTTTATTGTAACATTTTCTTTGACAAGTGCTCTGAAGTGGGGTAACCAGTTTGCTTGGAAGCTGAACCAGCACATTGTCAGTGGTGACCAATGGAGGCTGAGGGGTGTGATCTGAAGATGTGATGATGAGCAGTAGCTGCACCCAGTCACAGTTAGGGCTACGAATGGACCCTGGGGTCCAGGCCTCCTCAGTGTAGCCAGGTGGCAGTCTGTCTGTGTGTCTGTCCAGGGAGGTTACAGCACAGCCCCTGTGGGAGCATTATGTGCCACTGGCCATGCGTGGGGTCCCCCCACCCAGTCCGGACCAGTGTGGTCTTGCTTATACAGTCCTGAGCAGGAGATCATTCTTCAAGTACCTTAATGGTCTTTGGAAATGTGAATTGGGTCCTTTAAGTGCTTATAATACCTTGTGCTGGACATTATTAATAACATGCAGTCAGTTATTGGACAAGGCCAATAACGTTAGCCAAGGACAAGGTTTCTGATAGAAGCAGTAAAATTTATTAAGCAGGAGTGAGTGCTGTTGAACATTTGTAGCAAACCTAAAACTAGTATGTTCTAAAGAAGCTCAGAGCCCAGCATGCCAAGTAAACCCCTCAGAAGAACAAACAAGCAAATTATTTTGCAGTGGGAAATTCTAGAAAGCTAGGATCAGTGTTGCCACCTAGCTTGAAGACTTTCTTAAAACATTTCAAAAACAGGAGTTCATGTAATGAATGGTGACAAGGACAAGGTGAGAATAACAGAATTTTATTATAATGTTTTATAGTATTGCATGGTTAAAAAAACAGAAAATGAAGACAAACTTCATCAGAGTCATCGTCTGCTGCTTGGGGGAAACTGGAGCAGTATTGGGCTATTGAATTCTTAGGGTTTTCCCAGTGATTTCCAATTCACATCATGTAGATCTAGTTAGGTGCCAAGCTCCATGGTGCTCTCTCATCTGAAGTTCTGAAGATCTCCCCTAGTTGCTTGTAATGAATACTCTCTGCTACCTTGCCAGAGATCTGATTTTTGCCCAATGTCTTTGGACTCATGGCCTTCGTTTTTCAAGATATAATGTGGCAATCACATTCAAATCCCGGGTAGATAAGCCAACTATCTAGCAGCTTTTGCATAGTGACAGTGAGCACACTCCTATTTTCTGCCTTCTTGCAGAGGGTGCCTGGAAGGTTTGTCTCAAGGCAGTCCAGTGGACCGTGAGATACTTGTCCTGCACTTTGTCTTCTATATTTGGCCGTTTCTGATTGCTATTTTGGAGCTTGAGTCGAAAACAGTAGATCTGGATTTCATTAAAAATTAAGGGTTGTGAAGTGCTGGTGAACCTGTTAAGATCTTGAAAATGATGACTCTAGAATGATCTTGGCTTTCAAAGCACATTTAGATCTCTCTCAGTCAAAAAGCCAAAAGCAGTGTAAAGAGAGTAGTTCGCCCTTCAATGTTTTATTGTCTCTTGTGCGGTAGAGTGGCCAAACTTCTAGATGTGTCCAGTGTCCTCTTCCTGCACATGACCGCAGCCGCTGCTGGAGGAGCGATCAGCATTGTTGTGATCTACTCCGTGTTTCAGTACTGTATGTCCCCATTGCCAGTGGCATCCTGCGTGCTACAAGGCATCCAAGTGTGCAGTTCCAGCATGGTTTCACAGGAAGAGATGCTTTTATCTGCACATTAAAGGTTCATGTAAATGTGCTTAGTACAAATGTGCTCTGCAGGTGTGGATGGAAGGTTTCACCGTTAAAAAAGTGCCTATGGTGTGTCCAGGGCTCGAAGTTGTGACACTTCTCAACACCTCCAGACCAAGGGCACGTATTTAATTTGCAATGCCCATGTCACCTGCGCAGGAGCCTGGAGCCATCTTATATCAGAGCACCATCTATTTTAATCATAAACGTTACCTATATACATGCAGTTCAGGCCTAATACAAATACTGTCCTGGCAGCTATCAAATAACTCTGGCCACTGCTTGAAGTCTAGCTCCTGACGCTGTGAGCTCTTGGAACAACGATTAACTTCGTGGTATCTGAACAGGTAGGGTGAAGTGCAGATGTTGTATAACTTTTATCAAAGTACCATTGAATGTTTCTTTAAAAAGTGAGGGACTTATATGTTTGTTAGTTAACTAAAGTCGTTTAGATTCTTGAACTTCAGCAGTGATTTTGAGCTGTGAAACACCTAACAGATAAGGAACAGAGCTTATTTATTAAAGACCGTATTTGAAACATAAATTAAAGTAGGAAATTTATATTTTTTTTAATCAAATGGGAAAGAAGAGGACTGCAGAGAGATGGAAAAAGTATTACTGGTGGTCATTCTTAGTGCTATGCGGCAGGGCCCACGCGGTGGCAGCAAAGGGCACATTTTAACGGTAGGAAAGCTAAATCCACTGGAAGCGTAGAGGGATCCTTTCTATCAAACTTTTTCTTTGGATGTTTCTGTGCCACAATCAAATTTACAGCCCTTAATTTATTATGTCTTTCTTTAAAGGAATTTTGTGTCTTGAAATGTCCAGGCACTGTCCCATATTTTTGTTGTTTATATGTGACTTTTGCATGCTTGACATACTAAGATAATCTAAGTCAGTATCTACATGTATTGAAGTTTTCCAATTGTATTGCTTTGAATTGGAGAATATATTGCCTTAAGAAAATATATTATCTCCTTTGTGAGCTTGCATCAGTAAATAATGTTTTGATATTTACAGCTACAACACAGTGATGTATTTTTCACAACATCCAAAAATCAGAGTTGTGACTGCTTGTCTCACACGTCAGCTGTCTTGTCTTAGGTGAAGTGATTTTCAATTGACCAAAGGATGTTCAAATGCATTATTCAGTACTTTCAAATGTCATTAAAATTGTAGACACAAACCATTTTCTCTTTGATACTAATTGTCACATTACTATAGCAATAATACAACTTGTCAGGATTGTCGTCTTTGAGTGCTGAATCTGTCAGGAGAGAGTACGGCGTGAATTTATGACCTGTGCTGTCAAAGGTTTTCAGTTACTCTTGTAAAATGCTAGGAGAGAGTACATCTTTTTGGTGTACTTTTGACTTCTCTTATTGCTCCTTTCTTACACAGAAGTGTGAAATTACAACAATGTTTACATTAATAGCAGAAATTGCTTAGAAATAAAAAATATTCCTTTATTTGATTTTAATTAAGGTTCATTTTGAAGAGTACTCTGTTTAAATGATTTAGTGACTTGAGACCCAATTACAAATGATCTGCACTTGGCAAATGCATATAAAGAGGGTTTGCGAGGGTTTGCATTAATAGCTTTCTATTAAATACTTTACCTTTATCCAAATTAGATACTGTTCCTTTTCCTTTTTCCTCAATTGCAGCTACGTAGAGATTATTGTGTCCTGGAAACGTGTGTTTACTGAAGGCTTTATGCCACATCTTATTCAGGATTCTGTGTTTTAGTTTGTTTGATTGCTTTTTAATGAGTCAAGGATTAGTCATCATTAGTATAATTTGTAGAGCAAGTTTTAAGAACAAGCAAGAATGTGTTTTTCTAACCACTGTTACTGTTCTACAGAACTGCAAGGTTTGTGGATCTGTATTAACTCCCCCCAGACTACCTTTATCACTGTGTCTACCCAGCCATATGTTTCATGAGCTTTATGTTGATTTATCCTTTGTATATATCTGGTTTAGATATGTATTTATACTGTAGTCATGCCATAAGGCAAATCCTAAATTGCTGCTGTTTGGATTTTTTTTTTCTTTGTTTCAAGCTCTCAGCTAGAAAAATGGCTTAATATTTGTCCCCACTCAGCTGGCAAAGATAATTGTGTTATACTGAGCTTCAAGAAGTTCAAGTTTTTGTGAAACGCTGGAAGGAGAAGTTTCAAATCCATAAGTTCTCTATGGTATCCTCAGAGACTAATCCTTATGGGCCATCATAAGTCTTTCCCAAACAGTATGTTGAAAACAGGGACTTTCTCAGAATATATGTAGGTTCTAAACAGCATAGGCTGTGACAGGCTTCCACTATGTAAATGCATATAGAGGCAGAAAGTTTAATACAGTTATAAGAATTATGGATGTAAAATATTGCTCTAAGAATGGAGAAGGCTGCAGTCTTTAAGTGGTCTTCAAGTGTGGCTTTCTGCTGCGGGTTGTCACCCTATGTGGGATCCTAAGGCAAAGGTGTCTAGTGAGATCACATCAGCAAAAGAAACCATGTTTTCCAAGTCACTGTGATTGAAAAGTCTCTTGAGCCAGCATTAGCACTTGAAAATTAAAGTTTACTTAAAAATTTCCAAGCTAGTTAAAGGTGTTTCCACCTTTACAGCTAAATATACTCTCAGTGTTATTGCCTGATGAAAAAGTACTTCTTGGTTCCATGTGCTAAATCTGCCATATTGGTTCTATCTTCTGTAAAGCAAACTTCAGCCAGCTTTTCCTTCTCCTAAGCCAGGAAATGGCAAAACAAAGAAAACATTTAGTTTGGATATAATTAACAGATGACTGTGAAATCCCAAACCCTTTAAAGACTAAGAAATTAATTCCCCAAACCACACTCTCTGTGCAGACAGAGGACAAAATATGCCTTGCACATCACAGAACATCACAGATGCATAGAATCGTCATAGACCCAGGGTGGATGGATGTAGCCAGGATACCAAAGAGCTCCCTTATCCATAAAAACATCCCAGAAGTACCTTCCAGAAGGTCAGAAGAATCAAAGGCTGCCAAAAAACCTGTGGCACAGTTGGAGCTCTGTTATCACGAAGTATCCATAATGCAGGCTGATCAGTTTGAGAACAATGTTAATCACTTTGATAGAATGACTGAAATTAATAGGAGTTTGTGGAGAAAACCAAACAACAAGGAAAAAAAAATTACTAAGCCAAACCATATTCCTGTAAACTTTTAGGTAGCTTAGGAGAAAAGGCCAAACCACAGAGATTCAAGTGACACAGATCAGTTCTGGAAGGAGTTCTTTATCAAGGCATAGGCAGAGGACCCTGCTTGGGAGGTAGGTATTTGTCATATGTGCTGCCTGAATTACTCTCAGGTAGTTGTAAGTATTTAGGTAAGAACTATATTTGTAACGCTGTTGTAAAACCCCCTTTCTCTAAGAGCTTATTTTCCAATTGCTAAAATTAATGACTCTGGTTTTAAGAAGGTTGTCACTGGTGAGAGATGCCAGAGGGAAGAACTGTAAGTGCTGAACGCAGCCAAACCTGTTAGCCAAGAACAACAAGTACAAGGGATGCTGGGAGCCGTGGTGGGAAAAGCTTGTGAGAGCCAAAAGCGTGTCCAGCACCAAAGGGGTCACGCTCAAACCCTGGGTTGGACAGAGGAGCAAGTAGCCCTGTGGCTGTGACACAGCTGTCCTGTGGTGTTGCCATGGTGACACTGATGAGACTTTGGAAATGTCTTAGGGCTGTATAGACTGATTCCGCTTTCCTCCTCTCAAATAAGTATCCTTCCCAGTGCTAGGGATAGCTGACTAGATAAATTGATCATGGCACAATGTAGTTACACCTTCTGCAAAAGTTAATTTATAGCACCATTACATATTTTCTATTTGGTTTATTTTTTTTTTTAATTATGCTTGTTGAAAGTAAAAAAAATTCCACAGTTTAAAATATTGACTATGTCAATTAATATATTTGTATTATTGTGAACTGCGCATAAAACATGAAGGAAATATTACCTTGTTAATTTTTTGATGGTGTAGTAAAGTTGACCATTTTTTAACTGTTTTGGTTTACATCACAAATACAATAACAAGGTAAATTTTTCCTCTATCCATCCTGTGAGCACTCACTGCCATCTTTTTTCCTTTTCGACGGCACAGGTAATGGCTATAGCATTACTTTTTTTATTTCATACCACTCTGGATTGAATTGACATGTAAACACTGAGAGTGTTTTCCCTTAATCACACTATGACGTTGTCCCTGTGGCATTGTCTGTCTGAAAATACTCTGCTCCATCAGCCTTCTTGCTGGTTCAGGAACCATAGCATTACTATTGCTTATGTGTCTTGTTTTCTTTGATCATGACACACACAAGTTCAGTTTCCTGAAAACCAAAAAATGCTTTGCTCTAACCCAGATTGTTGAGTTCCAAAGGGAAAAATAAGCTGGGCTAAAGTTAGTGGGTAACACAGCTGCAAGATTGTGTTTGCAGCTCATGATGTGGGGCCATGTGTCTATGGCTAATCATAATGTAGGAGGCTGGAAGTCTGAAGACACCTCCTGAGGCCTGTTAGGACACAGGCCCGTTGCGATGATCTGGGTAGAGTGTAGTGTCTTCTTTTATAGGAAACCAGATCCTCAGGTCCTCTTTTCTCACATTGAACTAGGAAATCTATAAAGCTGTAATCTGGACTATTAAGAGGCTTTTCCTTTGCCAGGGATGAAACTACAATTGGGGCATATCTTCTGCAGGGCAGTCTGAGGGGGACAACTGCCAGCTGAGGTGCTGGTCCATTGCTGTCTCTTTCTTTCTCCCATTTGCTTTTAACTCGTAGGAGGACATTCATGTAAACACAAAGTTTTAATAAGTAGGAATTTAATAATGAGCACTTGCAGAAAAACAGTGTTTTATGAAGGAAAATGCTTCTTGACACTTTTAATCCTTCTTCATTTTGGCTGAAAACCCTGAAGATATTAAGTACCTGGAATGGAAAAACATGTAGCACAGGTGCCACCCTAGCAAGACTTTTGCTTGCTCTAGGTACAGCTGCTATATTCTCTTTTTTTATCATTCTAGCAGAACTGGGGAGCAGAGAGCCCACCTGCCCTTAGCATCTCTGCCAGTAACGAAGTAGGTGGTAGCAGCAGATGGGTAGGCAGCCTATTCCCCAGCCTCGTTAGGCTGCTGGAGTGGAGGGTACAGTTGTGATTGAGGCTGCTGAACATGAAAGCCATGGCAGAGAAGAGTAAGAATTGGAAAGTGCAGGAAGAAATTTTGTAGGCGCTAGCTTTCCTCTGGCAGCAGCAATAGCAGCAGCTGACATGACTCAGACAAATTTGGCCCATGTCGTGCTTTCAGCTCCCACAGGATAACACTTGGGATAATAGTCTCTTCTAGCACCATTCCAATGGCCCTGAGCGCATGTAATGCTTCTCATTTGAGTGTGACTACTTGTGTGAATGAAAGTGAGCACCTGAGGTCATCCGTGGCAGATTATGGCCCTAATGCTGCTGGTTAAACTCCTCTTGCTAGAGAGGGTAATCTAAATTATCTGTTTTCTTCATCCTTCAGAGAAAATGGAAGAAAATGAAAGACCAGCTTTACTTTCAGAGAAAATATGACTTTGAGTTTATTTAAGCATTCATGATTGCAGTCCCCCCTCAAAGTACACGCATTTGTAAAACAAATTTTGTTGTCATCTTGAAAAATCAGAGCACAGAATTTTTTATAGAAGTGTCTGAGTTTAACAAGTGGTAATACATGTCTCCCTGCTGCTTTATCTAATGTTATAACTGTCAATCACAGAATCACGGAATTGTCAGAGTTGGAAGGGACCTCTAGAGATCATCTAGTCCATCTCTCCTGCTAAAGCAGGCTTGCCCAGAGCACATTACTCAGGACTGCATCAAGGTAGGTCTTGAAGATCTCCAGAGAAGGGGACTCCACGACCTCCCTGGGCAGCCTGTTCCAGTGCTCTGTCACCCTCACCGTAAAGAAGTTCTTCCTCATATTTGAGTGGAACTTCCTATGTTACAGCTTGTGCCCATTGCCCCTCGTCCTGTCACTGGGAACCACTGGAAAGAGTCCGGCTCCATCATCCTTTCACTCACCCTTTAGGTACTTATAAGCATTAATAAGGTCTCCCCTCATCCTTCTCTTCTCCAAGCTGAAGAGTCCCAGCTCTCTCAGCCTTTCCTCATAAAGGAGATGCTCCAATCCCTCCATCATCTTTGTTGCCCTACCCTGGACTCTCTGCAGTAGTTTCCTGTTTCTCTTGAACTGGGGAGCCCAGAACTGGATGCAGTATTCCAGTTGTGGCCTCACCAGTGCAGAGTAGAGGGGGAGAATGACCTCCCTCGACCTCCTGGCCACGCTCTTCCCTATGCAGCCCAAGGCCTTCTTGGCGACAAGGGCACATTGCTGGCTCGTGGATAGTCTACTATCCACCAGGACCCCCAGATCCTTCTCCTCAGAAGTGCTTTCCACTAAGAAACACTAAGAAATCACCCCAAGACTACTACTGTAACAAAAATAACATGTCCGCTTGAAAAATGCTTACCTGTGTTTTTCAACAATTGCATGTGTTCTCGGCCTGTTTAAAGAGATTCTATAAATGTAATGTAAATAAAACTCTACTTTAGTGATTAACCTGCAGGATAACTGCAGTTTGTTTAGAACAGGGTGTCTGGCTCATAGGTAACCCCTGTTCATTACTATGTTCATAACTCCACAAATCAGCAGATTAGGAGATGTGCTTGTACATGTGAACTTTTAAATGTTTCATTCAAATAGCGTCTTAGAATTTCTTCTGCCTTCTTCACAGAAATGCATTTTAAGCTTTTTTCCCACTACGCTCATCTAAAGGTTTTGAAGTTAATGTTTTTATTTGCTGTGCAGCAAGAGCGTGCAAAGTTTTAAGACAGGACTTGCTATCTTTTTTCTTTTTTCTTTCTTTTTTTTTTTAATATTTGTGCCAATACCATGTATTATGTAGTTTCAGCACCCAAGGGAACTTCACACTCAAAAAGGTAGCCAAAACACCAATTACAGCAAATTGATGCAGTTATTATTTTGAATAAAACATTGAATGCTTTCTGTAAAAAGTTATCACTCCAAAATTCTTCAAGGATTGAAAGATCATTTTGAATAGTGTACAAATAACTACTTACGGCTGTACCAGATGGCATAAAAAATTGCTAAATTAATGAAAAGAACTTTACATAACGAATGTACCCACAGCTTTCTCTGTGTTACCATTGTTCAATGAGGTTGAAAATAGCTGAGCACAAAATTTCAAAATTGCACCCCAAAGTGTTATTCATATATACATGCAAAAAGATTAGTGTAAGTTAAGATACAGGTGTCTTCCGAAGCAAAACATTTTCATGCAAAGATTTTCTTACAGAAAATTCTTGAGTGCTGTACAAATAGGTTAGAAATATTTTTCCATTTACCAATGCTCACCTGGCAAAGTGTAGGTTGGGAATTTATTTTTAGAGACATTTTTACTGTAAAAGAATCAGCATGACTGTGATGGAGAGCACTGCCAGTTGTAAAAGTTATAATGAAAGATTGAAAATGGCACGGTTAGAACCTATCTAAATGGAAGCCACCTGTAAAAAGAATTGTGATAAAACGGCTTTCAGTGAGATATACTCTGAAAAGTAAAGATACACAATAGGTTCTACCTCTTTCAGGTGACCCATTGTAATACCCCCAGTCTACCTAACACATAAAGGCAGCTGAGAACATAAACTGATACCAGGTAACAGCAGCATGTGACACCTACAATTAGTTCTCCAGTGATGAATAAATGATAATAGAATCCAAAGAACCTTTTCCTAGCCTTAAAATGCTTGTGAGGCTGAGAAAGGGAATATTCCTTTAGCACTTAGCCGTCTGAAGTAACAGGAGGATGATGCCCTGCTCTGTATAAAGCACAGTGGGGGAACTTGCACAGGGCTTTTGTTCTTGTCTCAGAGGAGGGAAGGCCAGTACCTTGTGAACTCCCCAGTGCCTCCATCTGCAGCAGGGACACTCCCGAGCAGCGTGGCAGCAGCGACACAAACCTGCAGTTTTGGTTCTGTGACACCAGCTATTAGTGACCTGTGTGTACTGTGTTTCTAAGGCTTAGTACTGAGACTTGCTTGGAGACAGAATAAAAGAAAGGTGTCACAAAAAGCCTCTAAGTTTCCAGGGCTGAAAATACTCCCCTTAGCCTCTGGTCATATGTAGAAACATGTTACACTTGAGGCTGCAAAGGCATCTTTTCAGTCTTTTTCAGAGTTATATTGTTGATAATTAAAAATGTCTTTCTCACAAAAAAACCCACTGGAAGCATTCCATGTTTTCATATATGCATACAAAAAGGTGAATGTAAGTTAGGATGGGAAAAATTACACGCAGCAAAAAATTCCTGCCAGTAATTTGAAACCAAAATTCAATAAGCTAGAGCATAACACCACCACAACAAATCTGCCTAGCACCAGTTCTTGTGGATAAGGAACATCCACCTTTTCAGGTATTTATGTGGGTGTTTTTTTGTTTTTTTTCAAGTAAGAATTGTCCACCTCCTCCAGGAAATGGAGAGTAAATGCTTAATTCCCATATTGGCAGGGTTGAGGAGGAAAACACTCTTTTTAATCTATTGCTGAAAGCATCTTGTGTCCAGGAGACAGGCCGTACCCCAGGATATTTCCACACAGTGGATATTAAGATCCAGGTTCTCCCTGTTCTGCTTTGCCTTGTCTTGCAGCTGCATAAATGAAGTGATTCACAGGCATTAAATAAGCAGAGTGCACACAGTGTCAGAGAGATTGCTTGAATTCTGTAGCAATGAACCTTCCATATGATTGCATGTGCCCATCTAGTATTACTGGTTCCAGCTGCTTTTCATTTCAAAAAGAAAACAGAGTGAAAATGGCTGTAAATAAATAATTGGGTTTTTTTGTTTACCGCAAACTTATGCTCAAGATTTATACATTAAAAATGACAGTAGTCTGGGTTAGAAAATTTCAAATACTGCTGGGACTTCTGTGATTCTTTCTCTAGGTTTTCCAATTCTACCTTTTGTCTCAGCAATTTTTTACTGTTTCAAAGAAAAACATAATGGTTTAAATATGGGGAGGCTTCATGTCTGTTCAGGGTGTCCTGGGAATGTCTAAGAATCCGATTGGAGATCCCTAAGTCCCAGTGGGAGGCTTGAGATCACCAGAGTGGTTATTCTTTTTAAAGCAGACTCCGTGTCATTTGAACCAGCCTATGTTATGGTTGCTACTTTCTTGCTAAATTCTATTTACAGAGGTTACAAACTGATATGAGAATTTCATGAGCATCTCTAATACCATGATAAATCAGTGTTTCTACTGAAGTGAAGGGATCAAGATTTGTCTTCTGAAATGACCCAAACAAACCAGGAAATAGAAAAGTCCTGGAAGCAAAATTCAGAAATATGCAAATTATAGAATGAAATAATAAATCAAAAGGAGTATTTTTTTATATTTAAAGGCTTGGGTATTCTTGCCAGTATGTCATCCTTCTGAGTCTGGGTAGGAGCTGCAGTCTCAGAATACCATAGGACCAGGAAAAAGCATTCAGTGCCCTCAGTAGAGCTCCTTGTCCTCCACAGCAAGCAGAAAATCCCACTGTTTTTTATCAAAAGGGGGTTGAGGAAATAAATAATGTTGGCAGCAGCCCAGCATACCTTTGCAGCATATGGTTTAGAGTCATCAGCGGGATGCTTATACCACACATATGCCCACATATGCCACTTTTTAAAGGAAATTTCTTGAGACAAAGAAACTTGGAGAGTCATGCTCAGACTTTGGGCACTTGGCCCATATTCGCGATACTTCTCGTTGCCTTGTGACACTTACAGGCAAAACTGTGTAGTTGTCAGAGTTATTCAGGGTTTTACTGGCTTCCTCACAAGATCAAAGGTTACTTACTGCCTGCCATCCTCCTTTGTTGGATTAACATTAATACAGTTCCACATTAACCTAATTTATATTATTTATTCTATTTTATATTATAATATTTATATTGAATACTGATTTATATTTGCATGAAATCACAAATTATACCTTGCTAACCTTTTTATTGCTCCGTTCAGTTCATTATTTTAACTTATATTTTCACTACCCTTTGTATCATTATAAAGTGAACATTTTTGTTAATGGAAACTTGACATTCAGTTGAACATATATATCTGTGGAGCCAGTTAAGAACAATGTAATATCAATTGTGAATGTCTCTTATCTATTGACTTATGCCAAGAGATAGGGGATTTTAAACAGAGCCCTATTTGGAGGCAAAGATTTGAGTTTTCCCAACTGTGGGGTTTTTTTGTAAAGAGACTGTGTAAATTAGAAGGAACAGTGCATGCTGTGAAGAGAGACTCGGCACTCTCACACCTTACAAGAAGACTGGGCTGGGAAAAGAAAGGCAGGGAAGGGACTTTGTCTTGTCCGAAGCACTGGTCAGATTTCAGGCTTACAGAAGAGTAAGGGCACACTGCTAAAGATGGTTTATTGCCGATAGTTTAAATAGATCTTTATTTTGTAAAGATCTGCAGTTGTCTGCTGTTTTTTAAAAACAAAAATCACTGTGGTTAAAAAATTCCATGTATGTAAGTAAGTCATCTTGTCCATTAAAGGTTAACAAAGAAGCTAAGTGCATCTTGTTACATAGGATTCAGTTGTGAAGGAGTATGTTAGTAACACAACAAGTACATCAGGCTTTAGTAGGTTTTTGGAGGCTATGGTTTAAGAGGCCATAAGCCTGCCAAGTCTAGGTCTCAAGATAAGGGAAGAGTAAGAGAAAAGTGAATGTCCATCAGACAGTGTTCCTGAAAGACGCAGACTTTCAAAACTGGCCCAGCACTTTCCTAAGCCAGTTGGATTAGGAAAATGTGTGATAAAATGCTTGTATCTGTTTGCAACTGACTGCTGTCATCTGAGAAGAGAGCCTGGACTTCACATATTGTCTAACAGCGAATCTTTCCAGGTTAGCCCAAATTTGTTGCTGTTTACTGGTGCTTTCTGGTTCAAAAGAGACAGCGTAAATTGCACTCAAAAGTAAAAAGTAGTGAAAGGTAGAAACTCATTCTTTCTGTTGAGGTTGTTTGGGTCCTAATAAAAATGTTCAATCAGTTTTTACTTGCTTCAAACTGGTTTCCTAATTTCTATTTTTCAGGCTAGGAAATTCAATAAGAGAAATACAATTTGTTTGTTAGATGTTAGAGAAATGCTGTTTTGGGGTTGGTGTAGGTGGGTGATCATGATAAAGAAACTCAGGTGGACAGATCACAGGTAGCAATGCCTGAAGTTCCTCTAGTGGAGATGTGGATTCATTTTGTACTCATATAAATCTGCTAGTTCATCCAGGGTTTGGTTTTTTTTTCCTTCTGTGTATGGAAAACTATTTTGAAATTAAAAATTAGAATTAAAGCAGCTAGAGGGCACTGTGGCTAAACATTTGTAATCTGCCTTTTAACAAGACCTAATTTCCTTGCCAGACATAAATGATAATTCGGAATTAACAATAGCTTTAAAGTTACTCCTTGTGTCTTTGTCATTTCTAGAATGCAGCAAAATTACTATAAAAAGCATATTGAAAGATATGCTGTTTCTCTCTTTCATGAGCTTTTGAATGAAGAGCCAAAAATATACAGAACAGGGTATTATTGAATTCTCACAAAAGAATATATTGACTATAAACTATACACATATTTACCGTGCCATCTGCACATTTTCAAATGTTGAAATCTTCTATCCATTACCCACATTTCTCTAATTAATAAATAATTGTTAAGGGAAGTTGTTACCCGTATGTTGTACTAGGATCTTTATGTATGTAGAAAAGTGACAGATGAGATATTCCTATATATGTCAAATGTTGCTTTTCCAATCAGGGATTCAGTGCAGTGCATAAAATATTACTTTGTGTGTTTGTTTGGTCTCTATTCTGTTTGAGAAACTGTGTAAAACAAAAATGGCTTTCTGTAACCTGATCAGTTCCTTCACACATAACTAGCAATATTTCAGCTGCGAAATGAATCTTAGGGAAATTTTACCAAGGAAAGATTCCAGACTTTGACTTACAGAGAATGGCAGCTTCTGAACATATGAGGTTGGATTTAGGGTCAGATTTTGATGTGTAGATTTCCTCAAGGAATGCCTTAGCCCTCTTGTGACCTCATTTAAACCAGTAAAACAAACAGTTATGAATTGATACTCATGTGAGCAAAATACAGCAATAAGAAGAACAGTCCATAAGTAAACCACTATGAATTGATAAGCCAGGTGCCAGATAACACACTCTAAATCACAGGGTAATCTTTACTGGATATGCGATAAATGCATGGGTGATGGAGAAAAAAGATAGACTTTACAAGATCTGTATATTGAGAGACTTAGGGCTATGGTGTAATTTAAGATAAGTCATTCAGAGTGCTAGCTTTTGTTTCCTGTATAAAAATTGTGATAATCAAATTAAATATTGCATTACTTTTCACCATTCCAGAGTTCTTGGCTCTTTCATCAGGATGTAACCTGGCTATGTGTACGATTCTTTAATGCAAAGTTTACACCTGACATAGCTGAATGCTTTTATGTATATAAATCACATACCAATTAACTGCTGTTATTTAATGATGCCATCTATTTTATGGAATAATTTATTAATACCACCTAATTTGGTGTCTGCTGGTAACCGTTCACAATTGTGCAGTTCAGCTGGGATTAGTTTCATGCTGCGTGTTGCAGCTGCACTGTCACTCAACTCCTCTCTTTTGTCTCTGCTTTATTCAGGAAGGTGACGATATAGGTAACAGCTGAGCCAGTTATCACCCTTGAGTCTATTGGTGGATTGAGTGCATGCTCAAGGCAAAGATAAAATTATTTCTGTCCTTAGGGGGTGGGATTTTTCCTTTTCAGGCTGCTTATGATTGAGCCTATTGTTCCTGATTTTTGGCCTGTTATTTTCTGGTGTCGTTGAAAAATACGTGTCTGCACCTTTGCAGCAGCACTAATTATATCCTGTAAAACATCTGAATTTGCAGCAGGCTCGCAAACAGTAAATACAGTTATTGAATTTTTGTCACCCTACTAATAGCTATTCTACTTCTGTGAATATTGCACGAAGTATACTTTTAAAAATGTTAATTGGAACCTACTTTGCTGACTTAAACAAATGGTTGTACTTAAGTGTATTAAATACATGATTTGTAAGATTTGTTACCAGCTTAACCTTCAGTACTTTTAATTAAAGGGAACTGATTTTTATCAGTTTGGTTGTTCTTTACTTTCAAAGAGAAAACTGCTATAAATAGCCACCAAAAAAAATGAAAGTTTATTGAGGTAGGAATACAAAGAGTCAAATTGACCTGTTAGAAACCTTAGATTCCAGGGAAACTACTCAGGATAGTTGATGCCACTCATTGAGACCTAGAGTCTCAACGTGAAAGTAAACCCTCTACATTAATGCTTTGTCAGTTGTGAGGTATGTTTGAGGTGACTAAACACTGGACTGCTTTTATCTCTCTTCCCTTTGCCTGCCCAGCAGGAGACTTGTTTAGGTCCCTTCTGTCTTGTGGTATAAAGATCAAAGTTTGAGTAACTCAGGGATTCAATACAGTATGTGTTTTAAGTAGGCGTCCTCTTAGCAGTTCATTCTGTAAAGCACCTATTTTATAAGTGTAGTTTTGTATCATCTCAGAAGTCCACAGAAAACTGGTTTTCCTTTATTATTTAGGAAAATTAATGTAAGCCAGGACACGTATTGTTCTGCATTGATGTTTTGTGACTACTTAAACTGTGATTTCATGTACATGTAATGAAACCTGAAAACTGCTTTTATTCTGATCAGCTGATAATCCTTTAAGCCCAGTGAGCAGTTTTGGTCCCCATAATAATACTTTGTCGTTGTTGACAATGTACTGCACATATAGGTATTATAATACCAAACACAGAGAAATATTTTCTCTTGCACCTGTTCTTTCCTTGTTCATGAGTCATAGAAAAATGGATGGTTAGAAAGGCAGGATGGATCCAAGTCTGATTTATACTGATTTATACTTTCCCAGATAAATGAAGATGGACAGGGACTGGTTAAGTGTCAGGCTTCATTTTTACTAATGAAATGTTAGAATGGGATGGTGTAGATTCACTTCCCTGCTTCTTGTGTACCTGTATTTATGTGGGTACATGTGTGTATGTGGGTACAAGTGGGTACACAGAGTTCCCACTGTATTGCAGCCTGTGATCCAGGTGAAGCCCCTCCCTTAACCTCCTCTGAGGTACAAGTTTACTTCTCAGTCCCCCGAGCTTTGTCTGTGAAGATGACATTTACCCATTATCCACTCTGCCTGCTTGTACATTGGGGGCCATTAAGTGTCACCTAGTTTTGAACATTAGTAAGTTGGACAGGATTCAGATATGCTATCCCAGAGGCTCCTGCCTTCTGTTGGCACTAGGATATATAGACTCTGCCATCTCATGGAGGAGAATCTGCAGCTCTATAATCTTTCCAATCTGAAGAACTAAATACATCAATGGACAGTGAATCTGCTGCTTCCTTTGGTAAGCTGTTCTGAGAACTGTTGTGCTGCTTTTCCGGTGCGAAAGTTTTCAGCTCAGATGATTTTATACCTTTCCATAATAGATTAAAGAATTTTTCTGTCCCAGGTGCTTTCTTTTTTCAGCACACCCTCTGGAAGGGATGTGTATTCTGTGACCAGGTCACCTCTCAGTCCTATTTTCAGCAGTTAAGCAGGTAGGTTTTAGAACTCAATGTATGTTTTTTCTCCAGTCTTTTTTTGAAGCAGTTTTTCAACATGCTATAAAAATGTTGACTCCAGAACTGTATTCAGCATTTTGGTATCAGTCTTACCGGTGCTGTATATAAAGGCAAGATGATTTCTGTTCTTCTGCATAGTGCTTCTGTTACTGATGCAAATTAGCCACACATTTCCCTACATCTTTTGACCTGACTTCAGTCTATGATAGAGGAAACACTGAAATTAGCGCATTGCAAGTCAAACGCCCTCAGTGCCCAGCAGCTGACTGACTTGCAAGAACACTGTGTGGCAGGGACAGGAGATGGCAGCCAGATTTGTGTAGGAAAGGGTGAGTCAAAGTGCAGCCAGTAATGCAAAGCTCAGGGAGGATGTTTGAGTCTCATATGCTGGCCCTGCATATGCTAGGGAGGAACGGTACAGTTGGTAGTCACTTTTGGATTAAAAGTATTCCTGTTATGATGTTTTGTTTCACATATAATTGTGCTTCCTTCATCCCCTGAGTTTCTCACAGTGTTTACCTAAGGCCTTTTGAAGCTGTTTACAGTTATGGGAGATTACCTTGTTCCCTGCTGAGAGTATTTGTTGTTCGATAGCAGCTGTTTGTTGGGTTTAGGTTGGATTTTTCCTGGCTTATAGTAGATGGTACTTTTTCCCGTTTGCTACATTAATAAATAAAAGTGACTATTACTAAACTCATCCAAAAAATGAGCATTCTTTCAGGTTCCAGACAGTCCTAGAATGTGCCTATGGTTAATAGTTCATTGGTTTTAACATCCAGTATTTACTGACATTCCCCCAGGTATCCTTAGAAGATCTGCGGTAGTCTTACCTTCTGGTCTGGAATCACATGGAAGTGTTGCCACTGTGAAACAGGGCAGCCAGGCCTCTGTTGTTTAGGTATTTTTGGATGTTACTATTAAAAAGCTGTTAGTGAAATACTGGCAAATCAATAATAAGTTAAAAAGATATAGAGTTCATTTCTAGATGAGGTAGTGGAAACAGTACAAAAGATACACCTTCAGAAGAAGAATGTAAAATTCAATCTCTAGCATGACACTAGACAGACCGACAGATTCACAGATGGAGTATACTTTAAAAGAACAGTGAATGCTATATAAATGCAGAATAGCACTTTCCAAAACTTCTGAAAGGGTTCTGGAGGGTTGAGGCATGTAGTTCCTGGATGTTTCTCCACTTTACCAAATATGCTTTGGAGAGGGAATGTGTTGCTATAGTCGAAAAAGTTTTGTGGTGCATAGTTTCACAGTCAAACTAATTTAAAATTTAAAATTAAACATAAAATTTTGGCCATTTTTGCAGTTATTCCTTCATAATGCATTTGGGGGCAGCTGGGAAGCCATAGATGCAGAAGTCTGATATCCCTCCTGGACAAGCTGGTAGCATCAATGGACCGTAAGCAAATACACTGTATTAAAGATTGTATTACAGGATTAAAGAATCCTCTGCAGAGGAGTGTCATGCCTTACAACAATCTTTTAAAAGTCTTTAAGGAAACACTGAATACGTGGACTAATAAATCCAACTGGCATAACTTACCTGAATTTCCATGTCTTTCAACAAGTCTCTCATCTAAGTCCTTCAAGAATCTTGGTCAGGATTAAAGTGAAGATATATTCAGAGAAGAACAGCATGTTAAAAGTGAAGAGATAAAGGGTAGAAATAAGAGGTCAGTTTGAAGAATGGAAAGAGATTTTAGGAGTGTGTTAAAGGGATCTGTGCTGGTGTCTGTACTGCTTGGTATTTGCAGAAGTATACTGGAAAGAAGGATAAGGGATGGCAAAGGTTTTGATGATACTGAATTATTCAGTGTAGCAAAAATGAAAGCTCATTGCAGAGAGCTATAGAAGGATTCCACAACACCGAGTTAGTAGATGACAATGTTGCAGATGACAAGCTGTTGCCTTTCTGGGAACAGGGCCTAAAATTAATAGAGGTGCTTGTATAAAAATGTCAATGGAAAGGTGAGCAGAGAGCAAGGGAGAGAATGTAAGGAATTACTAGGAAAAGAGCAGAGAACAACAAACTGAGTTTAGAATAAGGAACAGAAAGCACTGTGCCACTGTTCATGGCTGTAATGCACCTGCATCTTGAATAATATACACAGTTCTGTTCCCCCTTCAGAAAATAATACGAAGAACGTATTATTACATTCATTGAATACATTTAGAAGGGCGACAAGGATGATCAAAGGACCACCTTCCATATAAGAAGTTGTTAAGTAGACTAGAGTCTATGAAAAGGTCTATATAATAATGGGCGACACAGACAAAATTAACTAAGAATAGTTTTTCACTGTTTCTCATTATAAAATTTAGGAATTATCAAAAGATATCAATTCTAATCCTTTCCTTGGTCATCTGTTGGAGGTGAAATATTGGGACAGACAGATGTTTGATCTGGCAAAGTACAACTATTATTATATTCCTATTGTTCTGGTTGTGTATGTTTCTTAAATGCTCAATCATAATAAAAGAGATATTTCAAATAGTGTCAGGTCTGTATTAAGCCACATGAAATACATACCGAAGAGCATTACAGATCACATCCTTGACATGCCCATTCTACCACTCTCTAAACAGAAAAGTCATGCTTTTTGAGGCTTCCTTTAAGTAATCTCATGAAAGATAGAAATTACCTTCCAGATACATGAACTGTTAATAAGGTCATGAGTGATGACCTTAGAAATCTGGAGATGCTTTGGCGCTGAAAGGAAACTTAGCAAGAAAGTGGGAAAAAAATTGAAAAAAAGCCGTTTCCTCTTTGATGATTCATATGTAGAGGCTTACAAATGGGAGGGTTGGTTGGTAATGCTGGCCTGTGTTTATTTACTTATCTGAGATTCTGGTCTTGTGTCTAATTCTATTTGGAATTCTGTTTGTGTACTATTCTATTTGGAATAGTAGCATTTGATTCAGTATATATATTATTTAAGAGTTGCACACGTACAGGGCCTTTTGTATCAAACTTTAAATATCCATCAGAGAAAGAGCATTTTCTCATTCTCACAATGCTACTAAACAAATAGGAAGGATTATAATGTAAAATCTAACAAAATTGCAAAAGAGTAAGTGAGATTGTGAATTACTAGAGTGCTTTTTGAGAAGCAGATGAAAGATTGACGAATGCTACATAAACATCAGTTCTACTAGCAGGCTTATGAGCTGATTTCTATCACACTGTTTACTAGTCTTTTATTATAAAATCTTGTTCTTTCCTTTAAAAGAGACTGCAGATGAAAGAAACATGCAATACATGGACATGAGAAAATGAAAATGGAAAGGTATTTTGAAAGCCTTTTGTGGTACAGCGGAGATAACATTGTAAATTCCTTGGGGTACACTGTGTGTTCTAGTTCTGTCCAAATCCTTCTGTTTGTTAACAAATCTATACTAAAGACAAACTGCCTATTTCATTCAGTCAGTCTCCAGTTCATTCATTCACTTCATACAACACTTATCAGACACTGGACTGATATTCCATCAAATGTTTTCCCTACAGTCCTAAGATATTAGCTAAATAAACCATCCATAACCTGACCCTTAAGAGTGACATCTTGTTATAAATATCCAAAGAAAGAAACATTTGAAAGCTTGACAGGATAAATCAGCTTCTCTCAGTCTCTTTGACACCCACACTTACACATGCACATGTGTCATGCAACATATTAAACATTCAAACCCTTAAATTAGTTCATATTTGCAATTTTCATACAGTTTATCACCACAAGTGTACACATATTATGGCTTCCTTTTTACAAATCATGTAGGTAACACATTTTTGTTGCATGTCATTAGTATAATTTTGTTTTTGTCAGCAGGCTGCTAAATGACAGTGAAGTGTTTGCAGTGTGCATAAAGCAGCATCTTGTAATAGACTGCAGGTCCCATGTGAGAACTTACAATGAATACATTTAAAGTTACAGCAGCAGTATAGCCTGAAAAATTGCCAGCAATCATTTGATTGTGATGTGTGCATGTATTTCTTTTTGACATGCCTGTATGCATGTCAGGGTAAATCTCCCATGAAGATCAGTGACAGTATTATGAACTCCAGTTAGTAACCCAATCTTTTACTGAACTAAATGGTATTAGTTCACAGAGAGAATATCGGTAGCTCTGCTTTTGCTGTAGAACATGTAGAAAGCTTGATGGTCTTGAAAGGCAGTATTTCAGCATCGCTAGTAAAGTGTACCTGTGTATTCAGAAACCAATTGCTAAGTCTTGAGGATTTCTTGTGCAGGAATAGGATGCAAGACAACAGATTGGATTTTGGCTACACTTGTATAATATAAACACAGAGGGTTAGTAAAATATTACAGCTCTGCAGATGAAACAAACGTCTTGTTGATTATCGTTCACTTGTACTAGAAAGTCAGGAAGTTTTTTGCATGACATTTTTCTTAAAACATGCAGGTTTTAGAACTGAGGTGTTTGGGAAACATCCCTCTCTATTTCCATAAATTTTATTGTTTTACACTGTGTATAATTCATAGACTTTTAAAGTCAGGGCATTTCAAAGGTTAATTACTTTAACAGTTAAACATATTTACTTCTACTTTCTGTTGTTTAACTTAATCATTCCACCATTTAATGTTGTTACTTGTTTTTTGGCTGGATTAAAAGGTTCTCTACTTTCAATAATCTCCCACGTAGGTACTTGTATAGTGTAATCAAGTCCCCTTTTAATCTTTGCTTTGATCAGATAGACACAGATTCTTAAGTCTCATTGTAAAGCAGGATTTACCGTCCTCTGATTATCTAGCGGTTCTTGTATTTTTCTTTTTTTCTGGTGTTTTCCATCAGAGCATTAGAATCTGAAACAGGACTCTGAACATACACATGTGGGCCAAAAATACCCCCATACCTAGGAGTAATAATATCGCAGCCTTAATAGGAATTCCTCTGCTTATATTCCCAGGGATGTTGTTATCCATTAGCTGTAGCACTGCATTGGGACCTTCTGGTTTTTGGCTATAATGGTGCTCATAGTGTGCTTTCTCAGACGATATCCCTCTTGTTTTACAGATCAGCGCTGTTTTACTGAATATTAGAATATTATTTGAATGAGCTGAATGTAATAAATTATCCATATGATATAACCGTGCCTATAATTGGCAGTATAACTCTGAGTCATCTGCAATTTTATTACTAGTAAACTTGTGGTGCTTTCAAATCAGTGACAACTGATCTTGGGGGACCCCAGGACAAATATGTAGGACTGCATCTTATGATGCAGAAGAATTAACTACCTCTTTCAGATCTCAGTTCTGAACAACTGCTTTGTTTTAGCATTCAGACAACATGATGGTTTGGAAGGGTTTTATTCTGGTGCTGCTATACAAATGCTGCGTGCATTTTAAAGATGGCCTCTTGTTGGTAGGGCTCTTAAATAGAGATTTTTGAGAATACTCACCTGCATGGGTATTTTGATAATGCTCACCTACATGGAATCTATCATATGGTGAAATGGTACTTTTCAGGATGTTAATGGTAATCAGTGGGGTGAAATAATGATGCATGAAAAGTTATTGTCAGCCATTTCAAAATATGGATCTTATTTCTCTTGTTAAAAAGTTTACCCAACTGTTTATGCATAAAGTAACTTTTTTTAAAGTGAATCAAATCTATATGCAGCATCCTTAAAAATCAGTTGCAAAAGGTACTGTCTTTCTTGGTTCCTCAAAAACTCACCTTTCTCATTACTGAAATCAATGGACCTATGTAAAATGTTATCAGCTAAGGATCTGGCTTTGCTTATCTAATGAATTTTGGATTCAGTAGCTAGGTTGACAGTCAGATGTTCTGAAGTCAAGCTTTTAAGAAAAAAAACACCAAAACACTGCTCTGGAGATATCTGTCTTTTCTTTAGCCTTCTTCCTCCCACTGCCTCCAGAAATACTCTCATCTACTTCATCCACTCTCCCAGAGTTTCACAGAATATAGGAGGAAATCAGAGCTGTCCTCTCCTAGATGCTGCACTGATGAAGATGTACTTTTTTTGAGCGGTATCCTCCACTTCTCTAATCTGGCCTTTCCCAATCTGTTTTGTTCAAACTCAGATGCCCTGACTGCAAAGAATCTTTTCTGCACCCTGAACAACCATTAACTTGTTTTTAAATGTGTATTTTAACAACTCGGAGTTAGACACCTGACAACCCATTGTCCGGGCCCAAGTTCTGCATGATGTCGGGCTGAACTCACAGTGACAATTAAGTGATTTTACTGCTGCCACAGTACAGGAAAAACCATACTGGGAATTTTGTTTTCCTTTCGGAGGAAAACCAGTAACTGCTGAAGACTGCAGGCATGAAATACTTGTCTTTTTAGAGTGTTTTCTTCTTGCTACCATCTGTGAAAATTTGAATCTTTAAACATTTGTCTCATGCATTTATGTGTGGGAGGTGTGATACTTTCAGTTTAATAAATGAGTTTTAGCTTGTTTACAATATATCAGAATTGACTATAATTTGGACAGTGTGCATCTGTTCTGGAAAATGTCTAGTGTACTTACTTTATAATGGAGTGTGATTATGTTTATACTTGATTTCTCCTGCACAATGAACCATAATTAAAATTTAATTTGTAATCCTTTGGTAATACAGTATGAAGCTGCTGTCAATTAATTGGAAGCAATTAATTCATTAGATAGAAATGAAAGTACCGCAGGAACAATGAGCATAGATAGCAGGACAGCGAAAACATCTGTGGGAGACAGACAAGCGTAGTTCAAGTCTCCAGGCCACAGATTTCCTTCAGCAGTATTAGTAATCCATTTGCTACGAAAAGATGTGTCTGTACCTGCTTTCTAAATCTGGTTTTGCTTTGTAATCTCCTCCGTGGAGTCTGACTTCAGTCTGACTTTGTGTGTGAGTTGCCCTTTTGTATTTGGAAATCTGTGTCAGACTGATGAGCGTGGTCCCTGCCTTTTAGGGAGGGGCCACTTCAGGGAGGACTCAGGGAAGGAGCAGGGGCAGGCTAGCCACTGAGCATTTCTTGGGAACTCGGTCACTTCAGGAAACATTGTTTTTTCATTCCTAGATAGAGATGAATTTTCCGGACTGGAAAATGGGAAAAGAGATTCAAAGAGGGGAAGGAGCAGAGACTGAGAAGCAGAGCCCTCTGCCACTATCTCCTAAAGGTTAGGCAGGAAAGTTGAAAGAAGTAGCCAGCCTAGAGAGCTGCATGTCTTAGGACCACACAAGGCACACATTCTTCAGATAGATGTTTGTTCACCGCATCAAGATAGGAGGGTATTTAAGATGTTCCTTATGTATTTAAGTAGTAAAGGAGTTTGTATGATTTAGGGTGCATTACATCTAGCTGATTTCTTAAATATGGAAATGATGGTCTTTCTTCCCGTGGTCTGAACTCTCTTCTGGGTCACCTCTGGTCCACTAGTTATAGCCTCTTCTCCTTGTTGTCAATGTTGCAGCAGAAATGAAACATAGATCAGTTACCATATTTACATTTTCCACACGAACAACCTAATTAGTTGGTGCTCTGGCCTGTTTTAGCTTCAGGGGACCACTCTAATTGATACAGTCAGGGAGTACTCTGGTTAGTCTTATTCCTTATTGTTACTTATTTGATGGGGACTCTCTTGCTGCTCCCCCACATCTGTTTGCATCTCCCAGAAGACTAGTTCTTAGGCTGATTCCTTGTCCTGCTGTGCTTGTACAGTGTGGGCTCAACATAGTATGGGTAAGCCCTACCACTCCTAAGAGATGGCTCTTACTGTGACATCCACTATGAAAATTTACCTTCTGATATGGTATGTATTTTGTGAGGTTGGATATTGAAACTTTTTTTCTGTTGAGGGCCTATATCTAGGCTAAAATAACATCATCCATTTTATTTGGTTAGGTCAAATTTCACCTTTGCATGGAAAATGCATGGAGTGTAATCTCTTTCAGTGGTAGATACAACCTAGGTGACAAGAATAGTCTCTGTGTTAAGATAGGACTAACTTCTAATCATAGAATCATAGAATGGTTTGGGTTGGAAGGGACCTTAAAGATCATCTAGTTCCAACCCCCCTGCCATGGGCAGGGACATCTTCCACTAGAGCAGGTTGCCCAAAGCCCTGTCCAGCCTGGCCTTGAACACCTCCAGGGATGGGGCATCCATGACCTCCCTGGGCAACCTGTTCCAGTGCCCCACCACCCTCACTGTAAAGAATTTCTTTCTAGTATCTAATCTAAATCTCCCCGCTTCCAGTTTAAAACCATCACCCCTTGTTCTATCACTACACTTCCTGACAAAGAGTCCCTCTCTGGCTCTCCTGTAGGCTCCCTTCAGATATTGAAAGGCCACTATAAGGTCTCCCCGGAGCCTTCTCTTCTCCAGCCTGAACAACCCCAGCTCTCTCAGCCTGTCCCCAAGAGGAGAGATGCTCCATCCCTCTGATCATCTTTGTGGCCCTCCGCTGGACCCGTTCCAGCAGATCCATGTTCTGCCTGNATTTGTGCCTGGGGTTGCCACGTCCCAGGTGCAGGACCCTGCACTTGTCTTGGTTAAACTTCATGTGATTTGCACGAGCCCACCTCTCAAGCCTGTCTAGGTCCCTCTGGGTGGCATCCCTTCCCTCCAGTGTGTCGACCGCACCACCAAGTTTGGTGTCATCAGCAAACTTGCTGAGGCTGCACTCTATCCCACTGTCCATGTCTCCAACAAACATGTTGAACAGCACTGGTCGCAGTACGGACCTCTGAGGAACACCACTCGTCACTGGCTGCCAATTGGACATTGAGCCATTGACCACAACCCTTTGGGTGCGGCCAGCCAGCCAGCTCCTTATCCACCGAGTGGTCCATCCATCAAATCCATTAGTTTCTAATTTTGAGACCAGGATGTCATGCGGGACAGTGTCGAACGCTTTGCAGAAGTCCAGGTAGATGACATCTGTGTCATCTAATGTTCTCAAAAGCATAAGATAAACACATGCTCATGTTGCTTACTTAGGCAAGAGGAACCTGTGCAGCCTGCATCCATCAGCAAGTTGTGTGGCAAAAGAAGAGTGGATCTGTAAACCAAGAAAAAATGGTGCTGAGGGCTGAGCATCCTCACTCTATGCAATTTGGAGTGTGTGAGGGAGTTACTTCAGCTTAGCTCTAGTGTGGTCCTGATATAAGCAGAAGCGTCACTGCAGGAGCAGAGGAGATGGGAGTTGAGTAGGAAGCTGGGACCTCAGTCGGTGCAGCCTTCCCTTTCAAGTTTCATATTTTTCATTTTGCTTTCTATATTCCTCACCACTGGGAGGCAGCTTATGTCCAGGATCCAAACCAGCACTATTCTGTAAAGCAGAAATTCTGTAAAGCTGAAACTTGTTTGTGTTTTGGACAAACAGATACTTTGCAGAGAGATATGAAACAACATCTGATCAGGTGCAACGCAAGTTCCAGTTTTGTCCCATCTCAGGATAAATACAGAAGCATATTACCTCAAGGCCACTAGGCTGTTTGTAATAATTTCCTTTTGTGTGATTTCTCTGAAGTTCTGGTCATCACTAAAATGAGACATCTGGAAACCAGTATTTCTCTGTATGCAATACTGTAAAGGAGGATTGTGGGCTAAACTGGGAGAACTGAATTTTAATTCCAGTATACTTTCAGTGTGTATTTTTTAATCAAAGTACATTTTGCTCAATGGATGCACCAAGTTATGATTGCCTAATTATTATATACCAAAAGCCATTACAGCTTCAGAGGGACTGCCTTGTACTGCTCTTCTTTTGGGGAGAAAAAGTTCTTTCAAAGGAGAATTCCTGGTGAAATTTGCTATGGTTAAAATATGCACAGCAATACTATAGAGTGTTAAAAAAGTTCTGGAGCTGTCTGTAGTTCAGAAAAAGAGTGGTTATGAGGTTTTCCAAAGTATCTTTGGATGAAATTTTTCATACCAGGAGGAACATTAAGACATGAATAAATTATTTCTTAGTGGTGTTGCCAGCATACACATAAATAAAACACTACTGCTGTATGTCTGTTTTTATTGGAACGTAGCATCGACAAAAAGCTGCTGCAGTGATACTTGTTTTTTCCACCCCAGCTTAAACCTATGTGGAGGATCTTCTGCAAATAACATGGCAACATATTTCTTATAGCTGTTCACACGTGTCATAGGAGTTATTTTTTGTTTTCTTTTGTGACCTGCAGATATCTATCATCTCATAAGAATATAAGAAAGGCTGTAATGTGTCAGACTGTTCCTCTAACTTTTAGAAACATTCTGTTTCTGACAGCGATCAGACGTCTGGGAAGGGAGCACAGGAGAAGGATACAGTGATGCTTCTGCCAGGGTACCCTCACAGTTTCCACCAGTGCAGTGTTTGGAAGTTTTCTGACCTAGATGATGTGTATATATATATTAGTAGCCCTTACTGGGTTTCTTACATGAATTTATAGTATCACTTTTTCAAATTACATTTTTTGCTACTACAGTAGCCAGCAAGAAGAACTCTAGGCTCACGTTATGCACTCCGTGGAAATTAAGATTCTGATAATTTAATTGAAAGTTTTTTTGTTAGGGGACAGAATGAATAATATTCTCTGTTTATATTATTTCTCTTCATATAACTGGGTCCTGTGTACGTCTTCTGCTGCTGTTTACTTTCTTTTCTCTGAAATGCCCAATTTAAGCTTCAAAAAGGTTATAATCTTCAATGGTAGCCAACAAACTGAAGTGGGGAATAATTTGCATTAAAAAAAAAAAGAAAAGCTGTGGAGGACAAAGGCCAATTTGAATTTATGACACTATTATTCATGCAGGATCATCTGGTGAAAGTTCAATTTACAGTGAAGGAAGAATCACATGAGAGAATGCAAACAAAATGGAATTTACTTTCTGAGACATACCAAGGAAAAATTAAAAAAAAAACACCATAAAGGGATATTCATACATTTTAGGTGAATGAATTCCCTAAATTGTCATGGTCTGCATTTTCCTTCCCTTTGTTACATCTACATTCAGGCGACTCCCTTAAAATTTCTCATTGCTCCTCATGCATTAGTGTGGCACCAGGTACCTTGTAAAAGAAAACTAACTTTCTGCATACTGCCATTGTCAAAAGGATTGTTATTACACTCAGGGAGTAGTGAAACGGAACAGAAAGAAATTTTTTTTTTAGTGTAATATCTCCTATGTTCAATCTTTGTTTCATCATAACTAAAACGACATTATATTACCCACTGGACAACAGTGCTGATTTGGCTCAGGGAGGAGTAGTCCTATTCAAAACATTGCTTCAAAGAATATTTTGTCTGCTTTTTATCTATTGTAACGGCATTTCTAACTCTTAGTTCACAAAGGCGACATTTACTTAGCATTGTTACTTGTTTTTAGAACAATGAAGAAATCTTTTGTCAATCTGTGTTTGTAAATAAAAAAGGGTTTTATTAAGGCTGTGGGACCAAAATTTGACCTATTTTTTATGGTTTGCATAGCGGTGATATCTACACTTAAAACTTTTCCTCCCCTGCTTATATCATCACAGACCATTCATTTTAAAGAATTTGATCTTGCTGTCTGTAGGTGAAACCAGTTAAAGGCAACAAGAAATCTTATTGAATAAATGACTTGAACTACAGTACAAGGCAGTGAAATTCAGGGGTAACACTATGTTGCTATTACCATTTTGAAGCTGAAATAAACCGAAACAGTTCAGAATGTGATGGATTAAAAAATACACTTATATCTTTTATTAGGTTGATGATGAGTTCTGCTGAGAACAGCGGTTGCTCTGTGCAAGCGCATCAGATGACTGAGTTTCATAACAAAGCATTAATTTTGCATGGTATGTCCTCTCTTCAGAAGTTTTACAATGTGACTTGAACAGCTTTATTCTATCTACTGCTCAGTAATGAAGGCTTTGAAGGGGCCAGTCTGATTAAAAATGCTGTCATTCCAAGTGGTCTGTGGACCACTGGGAAAGAAAAAAGAAAGAATGGTGAAGTTGGGATAGGATACAGTATCTGTCTGTGAGTTTATACATTCAGGAGAGAGAACAAGAGAAGGGGATGTGCGTTTATGTCTATTTGTGAAAATTGTTGAGACTCTTACTCATGTTTTATGTACATACAGTTTTGTCATCAGCAATTGCAAAACTGGAATAAGGCTAGAAAGATTCTTGAGAAGTCACTTGAGACACTGGAAACTAGGAGAGTGATAACTAAGCAAGGTCAAGAGCAAAGAGAGGTGAAATGGAAAGAGCAAGGTATATTTCCAAACTTCACCTCATAGAACTTCCTCATATATCCTTCTGGACACACATGGAAATCTATGTACAGAATACCTCATCTTCTGCCTTTAACTACTTCCATTTTGACTTCACCATTGCAGCAGAAAAAGCGTGAGGTTAGGTCTGCTTATGGCTTCTTACTGAGACTTAATAATGGGACTGCATAGTGTCTTAAAGTAATTCGAACCCCTTAGTAAATAAACTAACTTTGTTATAAAAACAGTAATGCTCAATAGCACTTAGGTAATTTTTTTAATCTATGAGAAGTAGTTATATCTTCTATCAGCCACTAAATCTACTGGATAAAATGTGGCAGAAAACCTAAGTGACACGTCTGTATTTGGAAAAAATAATGTTTTCATCGGTGGGTTGAAACTCTTGAACTACTGGTTTTCAGCACTCCTGCAGAATTTCATTAAAAATGTTTCCACATTGCCATTCTTGAAGTCTTTCCCCAGATTTGTTCTGCATATGTTTCTGATTTTCCTGCAGCAGATTTTTCTTGACATCTGCTGTCAAGATAACTGTAGTTAGACTGAGGTGGAAAATGCTGTGGCTTTTCAAGTGTGCTGCTTGACCAAAACTGGCACTACAGACAGAACCAGCAGGAGGGGAAGAAAAACCCAAATAGCCCTCATAAATTTGTATTACAACTGGATAAAACTTTTAAGTCATCATTTTCTACAGAAAATGTCTTTTCTGGCAAATGGAAAATTTCAAGAGGACAGTCTTTGCTTTACCTTTTTTTTTTTTTTCCACTTTCAAGGAAAGGTGGTGCAAAATGTTGGCTTTGAAAAGAGTTTTCCATTACTCTTTGAGGCAATCTAAACCACCATGGTATTTTACGGGATTATCGGAAGCATGGTTTGGATAACTTGTGTCTTCATACTTCTGTGTCACCAGTGCTCAACAGCCAGACTGTACCTCTCGTGATGTGCTGTATCTTCTCTGGCAGAGGGAGAGTCCACAGCACAGTGTAGGAGGTGTGTCTGCAAAATGACATTTAGGAACTGAAAGTTTTCAGAATTCATCTTTCCTCAGAAAGCTTCCCTGTATCAACACTTTGCACCAATTTCAGAGAAAAACAAGTATTGAAACAATGAATTTATCCAAAGAATGAAAGTTCTATTTTTATTTTTTTTTTTTGTCAGCTTAAGCATGCATATAGAATTAACATTTTCCAATTAATTCAGGAATTTTTCAGCCACCGACTTGTTCTTCATTTAAATAAAAGACCAAAAATAATATCATTGGAAACCTTGGAATAAAGTACAGAGTATTTTACATATTTGGCCTATATAATATGGACTAGGAATATTACAATAATGGGATGCAGCAACCATAAAAACTTTTTGACATTAGTAGTTGGAATGCATTCATTTTGAGATGTGCTTATATGGAAAGGAATAATATGAGGACTAATTATACAGGAATGAAAAATCTTTAACTCCTTAGGTATTTCAGGTTAATTAAGCAAGTATTTCAGATTAATTAAGTATATATAATTGCAATGTTAAGATTGATGCTGAATTCTTTTAAGTTTTTCAAGTTTAGCAATTATAAACATTGATGTACTTCCCATTAGTCATTCAGGTTGTGCAAAAGAATATTCAGGGTCTGTACCCTTTGAAATAGTGAGAACAAACCTTTTGTAGGTAAAAATAACATCAAAGAAGCTGTAGAAAGATACAGCAGGGCATAGGCTGGCTTGTTAAAAGTAGAAAGTAGACACAACAAGGAAATTGGGGTCAAGTTAAGCCCCTTAAACACTTCCACAGGAGGACTAGTCATCTTCAAGCTATAGACCATTTATATAATCAGACTTTTAAAGTGCTGTCAGATTTGCCCTTTAGGTGACATATATAATTTATCAGTGATCTCAAGCAGATGCTTTTTACCTACTAACCAGTAACTACCGAATCTAAAAACATCCTTACCATAAGACACTATGACAAGTTCCTAGGGAGATAACAAATAGAAAATATCTGCTGTACTTGGCAGGAACAAAGGTTTAATATTCTTAGCCTGCTGCAAGCAGTGGAAACAGTTCATTAACACAGTTGCTTATATGGGGCATATCTGTATTTTCTTCTTTATTAATTTTTTTATTGTCAGTGGCTCTGAAGCTAGATATTTATGTAAATGAATATGTGGGAAGGATCTCTGGGTTACCTTTTTTGCATTACCAAAAAAAAATTAAACGTAAGCTGGCAATGTGTGCTTGCAGCCCTGAAAGCCAGCCGTACCCTGGGCTGTATCAGCAGGGCGGGTAAACAGCAGGGTGGTCAGCAGGTTGAGGGAGGTGATTCCGCTCCTCTACTCCCGTCTTGTGAAACCCTGCCTGGAGTACTGCGTCCAGCTCTGGGGCTCCCAAAATAAGGACATGGACCAGTCGGAGCAGGTCCAGACGAGGGCCACAAAGGTGGTCAGGGTGCTGGACCTCCTTTCCTATGACAAGCTAAGAGAGTTGGGGTTGTTCAGCCTGGAGAAGGGAAGGCTCCAGGAAGATAATATTAAGGCCTTTTAATATATAAAGAGGGCTGTAAAGACAGACAGAGGAAGACTTTTTACTAAGGCCTGCAGTGGCAGGAAAAAGGACAAGGATTTTAAACTGAAAGAGACTGGATATAAGGAAGAAAATTTTTACAGTGATGGTGGTGACACAGTGGAACAGTTTGCCCAGAGAAGTTGTGGATGCCTCATCCTTGGAAGAGGTTGGATGGGGCTTTGAGCTACCTGAACTGGTGAAAGATGCCCCTGCCCATGGCAGGGGAGTTTGACTAGTTGATCTTTAAAGGTCCCTTCCAACCCAAACCATTCCGTGGTTCTATGATTCTCTGAAGTGTTCCCAAATGCTCAGTTACATCTGACCTTTGGTTTAGTTTTGCTCTTTTTCTTTGAATGGAGAAGCCCAGGGCAGTTACTTATTGGAAGTAAAAGAACGTATTAACCTGAAAATACAAAAATTCTTTCTGTCATAAGTCTGGAATTTATAGTGATGTAAGCAATAACCTGAACTAATCTGAACAGCTGTCCCTCTGCACAGTAAAGCGAGCCGTCGAGGTAAAAGACCGGTCTGGCTAAACAAAGAGATAGGGTCACAGCTCAGGGCAAAAAGGAGATTTTATGGCCTTTGGAAAGGCCTTTGGAAAAGGGGGCAGGCCACTCAGGAAGATTATAAAGGTGTAGCAAAGTTATGTAAGGAAAAGATTAGAAAGGCAAAACCCAGCTTGAACTTGTAGTGACAAAGGATGAGGAGA
>VXAK01015986.1:685-20628 GCA_013399435.1 Arenaria interpres | reverse complement strand
AAAAATCTATAGCTGTTTCTGTTGATTTATCTTGCAATCATTTGAAACAAAAGAAAAAATTCTGTTTATACTCACATAAGACACTGAAAAAATTGTTTCTGTCAAATAAAAGCCACAGGCCAAATGTCAAAAGCATAAGACCCAGAGCCTGGAAAACAAAGAGGATTATTGTTTTAATTCAAAACATTTTAAAAAAATTATTTGAAGCTGCCAAATAAGAAAAAGGAAACAAATTTTTTACCAAGAAAACACTATTGAAGACACTTAAGAAGTACTTCTGTGATAGTATTTTATGTCGCATTTTCATTCTTCTGTTTGCAGTTTTGAATCACAGCTGAAAATATAATCATATATTCAGTTCAATATGAAACAGATATAACTAAGCCTATCAATTACAATGGGATTTATATTCTTCAGATAATGTTTTGTAATTTTAGACAGTCTCTTGATACATTGAACAAAAAATAGTATTAACAGCAGAATCATCAGGATGGCGTCTGGTCTCAATTACCTCTAATGTTATATTTTATACGTGCATTTCTGGTTTTACATTTTTTTCTTCTTACCTACTAAAGACATTTGGAAGCAGCATGTATGCAGGAAGATTTATATTGCAGAGATGGCATGAGTTACATAGCCTTGCTCTCACTTATCCTTATAGTCTTCAATACACTTAGTTTACTAATTATTAAGGATACGAGCTGAAATAAAGAGGGAGAACCATAGTAAAGATATGAGCCCTCCTTTGTCTACATTACCTGACTCACTTTTTGTTGAAAATAGCAGATACAGCCTAATGATTTCAGTGTGATCCAGCACACAGTTCTAGCAGACTCATGAGAGCTGTCAAATAGTGCTACCAATTCTCTTGTCCTGAACTCCAGAGTATGTGTTACCCTTTTGAAGCGAACCTCCCAGTCACCCCTACTTACTTTTTTCTTCTGTTTTTTGTTGGAGAATGTAACAAGATGTGAAAAGTTGAATTCCCTTCAAATGAAACTAAATCAAGACGTGCACTTCATCAATCATCACTAGTAAGTGGGTGATCAGTCAATGGAAGGGCAAGCAGAGAGCCTGCCCATAGCAATGGCCCATGAAATACACACAAAGTGTGCATTAGAACCTGAGTACCAACTGTAAACGCCTTGAAAACGTCTGCAAATCTTGATAGAACTGCAGTGAAGTCACATAAGCGTTCACATCTTGAGTGTAGTTTAGCATATTTCAGCAGGGAAGACCTCTAGAATTCTAAGTTCTCTGATGCAAAACTTATTTTTTATATATCACTATTATTATTATCATTATTTGGTATCTGTCTTCTGGGCCTATTAAGATTTTTGCACAGTGAAACTCATCCATTTGTCTCCCACCTCATGTTCCCTTTCACCTTTCTTGCTTCTTCTGTAAACATGCTCTGGCATTTTGTTCTGCCTGGCTTTGTGGTACAAGCTGAAAGAAGTCCGAGACCAGTGTCGGAAGATGGATTCTGCAATGGTAGCTGACGGCAGTCGTCCTACACTTCTCATGTGTGAAGCAGGCAGGCACAAAAATATGCACAAATGCGTGAACATAACCAGCATGGGCATACTCTTAAAAAAAGTATTTTTTAAGACAAAGGGACATGCTTGAAAGGAATTGTTCTTGTCTTGTGTCAGGATTACTACAGACTGATTACAATAAGAAGCTATGTCTTCTGTTAATTGTAAAACAGAAAAAAAACCGACAAAGTTGAAGCTTCTGCAGTCAAAAAATATCTTGCGTTAACAACTTATTTCACATACAAAACATATGTTACATATGTATAAAATCTGATGATTAGAAAAAAAAGATTCAGCAACCACAATCTCTGTCTGCCCTCTCAAGATCCTCATTGCCTGGATTATAAAACTGTGCTGAATTGCAGAATGAAGAAAGCTATAAGCTTTTTAAACTAGCTCTGCAATGGATTTGGTCTATAAAGCACCACGTAAACTTATAGACTGTATTAGATAACTGGTTTTGCACTTTCCCTGAAGAAGAGTAATTAAACTTCATCAGAATCTTCAAAATCAGAATGCATTAAACATTGGTGCGATGCATTGTTCTAGTAAAAGACCCTGAACAATTACATATTTCACTGGAAAACTGGCATCTGCAACACTTCTGTTGTAATAACCATGTGGTTGTAATGCTTTATTTTGAACAATTTTAATAATACAGTTTATCTTATTTATCTGAAAAATAGAAATATCATCCTTATAAAATGATGTATATTTTACATTACATTGTTATTTCACAAGAAAATCCTTACCAGCTCTGAATATTTCCATCCTACCTTAAAGAGCACCGTCACATAATGATGCATTTCTTCCTGAAGTCCAACTTAACCACATCCTTACAGTGAGAAGTTTTCTTCTGTTGATCAGCCCTAACTTCCTGGTTACAGGCCTACAGAAACATGGGGGTTTTTATTGGCAAAGTTGTTTGCTAAATGCATGACACCGTGCCTGTGGTCCTCAGTCACCATGATCACAGGGTAACTCACATTACAAAACAAGTATCAAGTGCACATTTAACTTGGTGCTTGAAGATTTTTTTTCTTAAACTGTCCACATTAAAAAGTTCACTGGTTACATGATTCTGTAAAGTATGAGACATCACAAGGTAGATTTCAAATGAATGAGTTTTCGTTGTTTTGAGATTTCAGTGTCTTACTCACCCATAACACCAGTGAGAAAATGTTAAACGGTTGCCCTTGAATCCAGTATCCTGATGTTAAGTGTTTCAGTTTATTTTTAAAGACTCAGTTTAAAATACTGAGTTTATTTTAAAGACGGTGGAAGATGGGGAAAAAACCCTACTGTCCTTGGCAAATCCTTCCCATTGCTCACAAAAGTGCTCGTCTTCTATGTAAAACCTGTCTTAAACTTTCAGTTCTTATTTTCCTATTACACTTGTCTTTGCGTCTTGATACTTCTAATCAGACTTTAGGGACAGATGCATTCCCTATAAATATTGTTACACACTAAAATAATATTGCCCGCACCTTCCTTGCCCCAAATCACTTTTCTAGACTGAACTGCATGGAGCCTTTAATTCTCCGACTCCAATTTTCTCCAGCTCTCAGATAATTTGGATGTGAATGTCGCTGGTTTTTTTTTAACTATTATTTTCTGTTCCCTACCTTGCCCAGCAGCCGATTCCCCTACATCTCTCAGGCCTGTACTGTCTCATCACCCCAGGCCCATCCTTCCCCTGCCCTGGGACTGGCCACTGGCCTGGGCCACTGGACACCAGTGGGCCACTGGTATTACCACGCCACGACAGGCCCCCAGTGTGTGAAGGCAGAAGGGATGTCTCGCAGGCCTCCCCAGTGTCTCCTTCCAATTTATTCTGAACACTAATAATAGAATCATAGACTAGGTTGGAAGGGAACTTTAATATCATCGAGTCCAACCAGCAACCTGAGTCTGCCAAAACCACCACTAAACCGTGCCCCTCAGCACCACGTCTACCCGTCTTTTAAGTATCTCCAGGGATGGTGACTCCACCACTTCCCTGGGCAGCCTGTTCCAATGTTTGACAACACTTTCAGCGAACAAATTTTTCTTAATATCCATAGTCCAGGCCATTATTTAAAATAAAATAAAATAAAATTAGAAAAAAAACGGGGTGCTAGGTGTTTCGCCCCACGCTGGCTACCTTGGCGCGGAACGGCCGACCGCTGGCTAAGTTTGGACCCTGCCGCTCGCCTTCCGAGCCGCTGTTTCCCGTTGCCGTGGTGACGCTCTCTGTTTAACAGCGCGGCGGCGGCGAGGGTCTCGTCGTTCTTGCGGAGGGCCTGAACGGGGGCTGTGAAGGGCTGGGGAATTTCAGGGCGGAGGGGCGGTCGGTCTCCGGAGGCGGCCAGGAAGGCGGGGGCTCCGGTAGGAGCTCGGCTGGAGGAGAAGTGAGTAACTACACGGACTTTATCACGGAGACCGGAGGGGTATGGGCGCCCTGAGGGTCAGGACTACAGCTCCCAGCATGCAAAGGGGGGGGGGGTGCCGTGGGCCTTCCTGGCCAACCTCTCCGCCGCGAGGCTCTCTGGGAGATGTGGTTTATGTCAGCTAGGAGCTGCTTCGCGCCTTCACGGTTGAGATGCCCTCAACGTTTCCCTTCTCCTGCTCCAGGCGCCAGCAAGGGATGAGGAGCTGCTCGCTGCCTCTCATAGAGCGGGTCAAGGCTGCCTCCTGTGTCTTCCAATTTGGGCTAGGGGTGGGGAGAGGGGTGCAGGTTGCAGAGGATATGGTGAGGGATGCTTTCCTCTCCTGGATTTTTCTGAGAGTCTTGTACTTCTCTGGGTAGGCCATTTCTCATTCCTTTCTTTGTATCATTACAACTTCAATAGGTGCTTTCTGGATTCTTATTTTGTAATTGTTAATACATATTTATTGTTTGAAGCTTTTTTTTTTTTAAATTTGCAGCTATTAGAACGGGAAAACAGCTCTTCTGAGGCTCAGGTCATAGCACTGATACTGTCCACAAGGAGCAGAGATCAGGCAGAGTTTTCTAATATTCAAATCTGGTAACACTTGCAAAATTTAGAGGGGTAGACTGAGGGGGGATTCTCATCATAAACTAACATTTTTCTTATTTTTTGCTGGCTGGTGTGGAGTGAGATGTTCAGAACAAACTTCTGCTGTTCCTTTTCATGTTTTAAGCCAACTATTCAATAATACATCTGAATGGACTTTTGTGAATGAGCAACCTCTTTGTTTTGGTTCATGCAGTACTGAAAGTTAACATTTTCTTTGTGTAGCTTTGAAAGCAGATAAGACACTGTGGGAAGTAGGATGTCAGAAGATATTGAAGGCATTGAAAAAGAAATAGAAATTGAATTAAGCAGAATCAGTGTTTCTTCCCTTGAAGCAGATGATCCCGACACAGAGGTATCAGAAGCTTTGAGTGACAGTGAGACAGTAAGTATTCAGTGAGCTAACACACCTTCTATTTCTGCTTGAAAGTAGTACAGACATTATCTGATTATCTGAAAGCCTATCTGATGAACTTTTTCTGACGTACCTAACCTGAGGATTTCTTCTGAAAAGTAGTCTCAGTAGTGTTGCTTCATGAAAAATGTCACATCCACTGGTGACAAGACAATAGAAAAGATGAATATCAGCATTCTGCTTAAGTGAGAAAATCAGACTTGTAGATAATGGTTTGTTTTAGAATCCTCTGAAGCTAGAAGATTTTATTAAGGCTAATGAGGAAGATTAAATCTGGATGAATAAGCCAGAGATTCTTCCCTTAAATCTATATTTAAATCTTACAAGAGACTGTCACAAGAGGGTTTGAACACATTGTGATATTTCATATAAATTGGTGCTTCAAGTCCTCTTTTTTCGCATGACTTCTTATTTTGGGGAAAGATATTCCGAAATCCGATCAGTTATTTGGGTCCTTTTCAGTTATTTTAGTCTTTCAGACTTGTAGCAAAAGGATTGCTCTATAGGGTATTAGGGTAGATGAGGGTTGTCATACGTGACCATAAATCATATGTTTGATGTAACATAAAGATAGGCAAAGCCATTAGTGATAATTATTTATGCACGTACATGCTAAATGCCAACAATATTTACCTAAATTAACAAAAAACTGAAACAGTTTTTTGAATAGAAAATATCTATGCAGTAAAGAAACTTGAAGCATCTGGTTTACATGCATACTTTAAACTCTAGTAAATTTAAAATTAATTTATTTTTTAAAGACTCTGAACATTTTTAAGAAAAAGATCCTGTGACTCATAGGTATTTGTTAATGTTTGCCTCAACCTTTCTCTTAATTTTTTGGTCCAACAGAATTATAAAGAAAATGTTGAAGCATGTTTCTGAAGATAGTGAAAGATAAGTTACTAAAAGTCACTACAATTACAATTTAATTAGAAAGTAATTAAAAATGAGAATTATTAATTGTTCAGTAGGTGATAAAAACAATGGGAAGAGTGTAGGAACTAGGAACAATTTTTGTACCAATTGTTACTAAATCTCCATCAGTGCTTTATAGGTGAAGCTGAAAATTAGTCTTGCATATCAAGTATTTACCTCTGGTCGTGTCTGTGAGATGAAAATGTAGAATTTATTTCAAACATCGTGTTTTTCTAGTTTTCAGATGACTTGCCAGAATCAGTTCTCTCCTATTTAAACTTTATAAAGAGCAGAAATCAAGATGCTGAAAAGCTTATACTGCAAGACTTAGAAGATGACGAAACTACAAGTAAGCAGGGATCTCAGTTAAAATATTTATGCACCTCGTATTGCCAATGGAAGTTAGAATAACAATCATCAGTAAAGCAATGCAAAATTTTAAGTAAAGCCAGCAGTGAAACCTATTGCATCAGCTTCTGAATGCACGCTGAAAATCTCTAGGAGTAAAACCATGCAATGCTGTCTTCTAGAATTAATATCTGAGTATTAATCGAATTTTTCTAAAAAATAATCTAATGCTAAACCACAGATCAAAGCATTCTCTGCAACAGGACCTAGGCCAGACTCTTTATGAGAAACTAAAATGAAGTCAGTAGGAGCTGAACTTAAGAGTACAGATACAGTTGAACCCCATAGGATCTTTTAGAGATATCCACACTAGCATTAAATTAAATGACCTTGTAATTGGGAACAATATTGCTGTGTCAGCTGTGTGACTGAAGCTAAGTTCATAGTCTATATGCCTGAGAGCTGGCACTGTCTTCATCGTTCTAGTTTTTCATGTCATGTTGAGTTTTGCGCTCATTTAGTGTTACCCTCTTTGTGAACAAAAATTCAATACTGTCTATAAATTTGGATAGTTGAAGATTTGAGGAAGGTTTTTTTTTTTTTTTTTGAATGGACACTTACTCTTTTACATGACTTTTGTAGTTCTTTGCCAGTTTTTGGCCTATCTGATACATGTTCTATTGTATTTTTCTACACAACGTTCTGCTGTGTTTATGCTGTGGAATTTTCTTTCATATTTGCTATCACTGGATTCTTACAATATCATTGTGTGTTCCAATTACACTTATTTGCTGCCTTCAATGTGGATAAATGACTTCCATATATATTTGAGAAAAATTCAAGGCAGGGTGGGGGAGTGGTTAAGAGTTTTAAAGGAAAAAATGCTTTATTTTAGTTTAAAGAAATACAGTTTCTAAGCAGTATAGAGCAGAACTGAGTGCTGGTAAGGGATTTTCTCTCTGTGTACTAAATTATGTATTTATTTCTTCTTTAGGTAACGTTTATGGAGTAGTTTCTTGCCATACTTCAGATTACTTGGCAGAATTGGCTTCTGAATATAATGAAGATCCAGAACAATTTAAAAAAAAGGTATTCTCTGTTTAAACAAGATAGTGAACAAAATTCTATTAAGTAATCTAGATAGTTTACATGTGTTTTGTTGGCCTCCTACAGAGACCCATAGATGTGTTCAGTTTTGTTTCTGTTGGACTACGCATAAGGTATTAAGATGAATTTCTGCATGCCATTCTTTAGAGCTGGGACATCATGTCTAATACACCATGTCTATAAATTTTAAAATTTGGAATAAATTCTCTATCAGTAGTTGAGATGCTGAGCAAAAAATCAACAAAATAAAACAAAACTAAGTAATCCTTTATTGTTAATTATTTACAGAATGTTACCTCAATAGTATGGTTAACAATTTTAAACTTCTCTAAACTTATTATTTTTATGATGATCAGGAGGATGTGCTACTATTAATTTTGCTCCTAATATACTCCATTTTTTATGAAAATGTAAACAGAATAATGTCTGTAGCTTTCAAAGACAAATCCAGAGTTATGAACCTGTTTTTTTTAAAATTTTCATAGGATTTGGCTGAATAACTTGCTGAAGTTCTTAGAAAAACATAAACCTGTATTTAATTTAATCACTTTTGTTGCCTGGCTTTTGTTAGTTAGCACTTTTGCAAACGTGATTTTTTCTTCTTGAAAACCATTGTTTAGAACGGCACAATTACTTTATTAATATATTGTAGAATCATAGAATCATCCAGGCCGGAAGGGACCTCCAAAGGTCATCTAGTCCGACCTCCCCGCAGTCAGCAGGGACACCCCCAACTAGACCAGGTTGCCCAGGGCCTCGTCGAGCCTCACCTTGAATATCTCCAGGGAAGGGGCCTCAACCACCTCCCTGGGCAACCTGTTCCAGTGCTCCACCACCCTCACAGTAAAGAACCTTCTCCTAATCTCCAATCTAAACCTGCTCCCCTCCAGCTTAAAGCCATTGCCCCTCGTCCTGTCACTACAGGCCTTTGTAAACAGGCTCTCCCCAGCCTTCCTGTAGGCCCCCTTCAGGTACTGGAAGGCCGCTATTAGGTCTCCCCGGAGCCTCCTCTTCTCCAGGCTGAACAACCCCAGCTCCCTCAGCCTGTCCTCGTAGCAGAGGTGCTCCAACCCCCTGATCATCCTTGTGGCCCTCCTCTGGACCCGCTCCATCAGGTCCATGTCCCTCTTATATTGAGGGCTCCAGACCTGCACACAATACTCCAGGTGAGGTCTCACCAAAGCAGAGTAAAGTGGAAGAATTACCTCTCTGGACCTGCTAGCAATGCATCTTTTGATGCAGCCCAGGATGCGATTGGCCTTCTGGGCTGCAACTGCGCACTGCCTGCTCATGTCCAGCTTCTCGTCCACCAGCACCCCCAAGTCCCTTTCCTCAGGGCTGCTTTCTAATACCTCACCCCCTAGTCTGTACTGATGGTGAGGATTGTTCCGGCCCAGGTGCAGAACCTTGCACTTGCTCTTGTTGAACCTCATGAGGTTCACCTGGGCCCACCTCTCCAGCCTGTCCAGGTCCTTCTGGATGACATTACATCCCTCTGGTGTATCGACAACACCACACAGCTTGGTGTCGTCTGCAAACTTGCTGACAGTGCCTTTAATCCCCCTGTCTATATCATTGATAAAAATGTTAAACAGTATCGGTCCCAGCACGGACCCTTGAGGGACACCACTTGTCACTGCTCTCCATCTGGACTTTGAGCCATTGAGTACTGCCCTCTGGATGTGACCATCCAGCCAGTTCCTTATCCACTGAACAGTCCACCCATCAAATCTGTACCCCTCCAATTTGGCGAGCAGGATGTTGTGGGGGACCGTGTCAAAGGCCTTACAGAAGTCCAGATAGATCACATCCATAGGTTGTCCCTTATCTACTGACCTCGTCGCTTTATCATAGAAGGCCACTAGGTTAGTCAGGCAGGACCTGCCCCTAGTAAAGCCATGTTGGCTGTCCTGAATCACCTCCCTGTCCTTCATGTGCCCAAGCATGGCATCTAGAAGGATCTGTTCCATGATCTTCCCAGGCACAGAGGTGAGGCTGACAGGTCGGTAGTTCCCAGGGTCCTCCTTTCTACCCTTTTTATATATGCCCCAAGCATGGGATGAACAGATGATAAATGAGCAGGAATAGATTACTTCTTGCCAATAAAGAACAATGAAAGAAATACAGCACTCTTCATGCCCGTAGCATTATTTTCAAATAGACTTCTTAAAAAATGTACTCTATAACTAGTTCTTCTCCTATGTGCATAACAATATTCATGCATAATTATAGTGCTTAGTTCCACAGAAATAAAACAAATTCCAAATGAAAAACATTCATTTTTCCAAGTAAAAATGCAAAATATATATTAAAAACATATAGAAATATTATGTGTTTTGGTAAATATTCCTATATTTATTACTCTAGAAAACAATATTTTGACTGATACGTGTGCATTATTCAATTTCTAAGGATTCCAGTCAGTAGTAGGTTTCGTATTAATTGTACAGGTCATATGATGAGAAGCTTATCCTTGTTCTGAAGATTTTTATAATGTTCTGCTTTTAAATTTTGTTTCCTACTTCCTCATGACAATATTAAATTATATTAGGTACTATTTGAAATTGAAAATGAAGACTTGCAGATTGCTACAGTACCTAGTTATAATAGTCAGTCCACCAATGATGCAGTGGTCGCTGATGACCATTTTGTTACAGGTGAGCAAACGCGTTAGTTGTTTGATTGTGTTATCTTTAGCGTCATATCACTATTTCCTGCTTTTCTGTCTCCATGAGTATCATAATATTATTTGTAAAGAATTACACATTACAGTATGCAATAGATTTTGATACTTCATGAATTAAAACATGAGCAAATGCCTGTACTTTTTTCTCATTTCAGGATCACAAAATTATCCTAGGCTTTAATGTCTTGATAGAAATTTGTTTAAATAAATACTACCCAAAAATTATTTAAATAATTATCAATACAAATGGAAGCCAGACTGGAGGCACTAAGCAGATTGTGCTATGGCCACAACTTCTTTTATGATTTTTTTATACTCACATTGTCTGGGAATGTTTTCCTTCACCATGGGCTTTGCATGTTTTGGGAGGGAGTGCGTCAGTTGTAAAAGCCCTGCAGACAGGCCCAGAAGACATTAATCCTGAAGCCAAAGTGTAATCCTGAAATATACATTTGTAGAATGACCATGATTGTAGCAGAGTCAGTTAGTGTGCATCATGATAATAAGACATCTCTGATAGAAAAGACTTGTGTTTGTAGTTCTGATTTCCTTGGGGATATATATTGCTGGCCGTATCAGCACAGAATCCTTTTCTTGTCAATACTTTAAGACTGTTTAGTGTCCCCCAGTGTTTATATAAAAAAATTAAATAAAAGTTTTGCTTGCTTGATTACAAATTTGTAGCTGATGCTGAAATGAGCATAAGCCTTACTCATTGTGAAATAGAAGAAAAGTGTAGGCGAGAATTGGAGCAGTGGGAGAAAAGACAAAAGGATCTTGAAGATGAAAAGAGGGAAAAGTGGAAAGCTGAGAGGGAAGCACAGGAAAAGCAGAATGAAGAGGAACATGCAAGAAGGATGCAGCGTCTGGAGGAATTTGAGGCTGAAAGAATAAAATTGGAGCTTCTTCATAAGGTAATTAATGATATTGAGCCAATCTGCTCCCATCTAGACTGTCTGAATTCAAGATCTAATGTGAAATAGAAATGCTGGTGCTGTGCTTCATCTGGGTAAAAGTTGCCACACTCCTTTTTCTTGTCTATATCCGGGAGACTGAGTCAGGCTTAATCTACTGAGTTCTGCCACAACAAAACATGACTCCATATGCTGACAGGTTGCATTCTCAGGGTGTCTAGCTGTGTTTTCCTATAGTGCATAGTGCATACAGAAAGATAAAATTTGGTAACTCCACATAAGAGCATAAGAATGTGAAAAAATGTAACCCTCACATGTCATACTTGTGGGCTCACAATATTTTATTATTTAGCCCAAGTATTTCTGTTTTGGGAGGTGCAGTAACACTACATATTCAGTAAACTAATTTGTACCTTTCTGAAAATGTGAGCATTGTAATCCTGACAAGGTAATTCAAGTCACCAAAATTAAGGAAGGGCTTAGTAAGTGAAAAGACCTTTAATCTCTTAAGGCCAGTTCAGTGTCTGAGATAGCTCCCTGACCAAGTCTGCTTTACTGACCTGAGTGTCCAGTTTATTTTGATCCTCACAGAGCTGAGGTGCTCATTTTAATTCAGGCACTCGCAAGTGTGGATTATTGGATAGTCATGAATATGGGGGAAATTGGAGAGAGGGGTTTTTTTGATGTTCCATGTTTTGTACAATATTCACCTAAGTTAATTTGTTGTGCAGAAACAGCAAACTGTGATGGAAGATGAGTTACAGAAAGAAAAGAAAGCTTGGAGAGACAAAATAATGCAACGTGAGGTAAGGTTATATAATGAGCTTTTGTCAAATGACTATGACGTTACTATCATATATTTGAGAATAAATATTATTCTGGAACAGTTAATACATCAGGTTGTGTTTATTAATGATAAATATGTGAGAATACATGTTCTATTTTAAAAGTAGTTTAAGTCCACCCTACTTGTTTTGGCCTAGGAATTGATCATGAAGCTACAGTTGCAAATGGAAGAGGAAAAAAAGGCATTGGAAGAGCAGAAAGCAGAAGAAAGGCAACATCTGGCAGAACAACAGAATACAGCAGCTGTGAGAATCCAAGCTAGATTTAGATCATTTTTAGTCCATAAAAAATATGCTCCCATCTTAAAGGAATGGAAGGATGAAATAAAAAAGAAGCAGAAAATACTAGAAGAAATAGAGAGAGAAATGAAAGAAAAAGAGGAAAAAAGGAATAGGCGAATGGAAGAAAAGAGGCAAAAGAAAGAAGAGGAAAAAAAGACACAAGAAGAACTTGAAAGACAGGAGTATTTGGAACAAGTGAGGAGGCATGAGGAATATGAGAAAAAGAAAGCAAGCCTGAAACTTGAAAAACAGCTGCAAATAAGAAGAGAAGAACAGAGAAAACTAGGAGAAAAAAGAGCAAAAGCTGTGATGAGTGAAAGTGGAGAAAACGACAAAGGAGATATAGAAAAGGATAAGCAGACAGAAAATACAAAAGTAATGAGAGAACAGAAGAAGGAACTAAATAAACAAGTAAAGGAACAAAAAGAAAAACAGACTGAAATGATGCATGAAACAAATAATTGGATGATTCCAACTGAAAGAAATTTGACACCACCAAATATGCTAGGCTCTGAGAAAAAAGAGCTCTCTTCTCAAGTAAATAATAAGAACATATACATGAATTCAGTAACACATGTAGAAGAAAATTACTCACAAACTAAAGATGTTAATAAAGCTCAAAATAGTCATACATCAAAGGATGAATCTGTTAATTTTGGAGCTAATGACATGGTAGAAAATAAAACAAACAACATATGCAGCAGTTCACCAAATGTCCAGCCAAATGCTAGTAATAGAGAAGTCAGAGATCAATTTTCTCAGTCTGAAACAATGGAGAAAACTGTGTTTCTAATGGAAAGTGCTAATGAGGAAGTCAGAGAGTCCTGGGAAAGAATTCAAGATTTAGCTGAATGTTCCAGTAGACTAATGCTTCCTGATGATATTGAGAAGAAGAGGATAAACTGGATGAACACATGTAAACCTTGGTCTAAAATATATGAAGAAAACCAAAGAAAGCAAGCAACTATAAAAAAAAGACCAAGGAAAAGTTCAGTTAGCAAGATGCCTTCACTAAGTACACAGGAGATTATTAATAGTGGCCCTTGGAATACTCTGCAGCAGGTAACTAACTATTCAGAAGATTTAGNTTTTTAATTTGGTGTGTCATCAGAATGCTGTTTTGGCAGATGAGGAGATTATCATTGAGCAGAATGATTGATAGTGTCTTAAGTCTGTAAAAGACAGGAGCTCCTAGGCCCTATTTTCTGCTAAATTAACATGATTTTGCCTTTGTATGAGGGTGCTGCTCATCTAGCCCCTTCAAAGTTTCGAGAAGACTCGTCTCTTCCAGAAGCAAGATATTGCCGATCAGCTTGTACATAGTGTTTTGCCATAAAGAACATCTCTTGGTTCCCAGCACTTACTAACTTATCACTTACTAACTTATTATTGTGTGCTTGCTCTGTGCTCTCATCTTGGTATCCACTCTGAGATGACATACTAGACTACAGTCTGAACTGTTTTAGTCTGTTCTTGTGCATTTACTCACTCTATTTATGATGGTGTAATGGGAAAGAATTCACATTTTAATTGGTTTGCTTAGTGTCAATCTTCCATCCATTCAAATTCAATGTCATTACCAAAGCATTGGTGGATGTTTAAATCAAAAAGATTGTTTTTGTAATAACTTCTCCCATTTAACAAGTCAAACCCACTGTTGCCATCCTTTTCTATATGAAAGGATTAACATTAGTTGCTTGCATTTTCTAAAGAGTTAACAGAAAGTAGTTTTGGTCTCTTTAAAAAGAAAATAACCTTAATGTGATGTTGTACAATGATTGTTCAATATACAAGCAATTAACTTTATTTATCAATAAATACATGTAGGTCACAACACTTACACTTGAAGATTTGCCAGCTTGTAGCGTCTCAACATTATCCGAGTGTACAAATCTTCAAGTTTTGACTCTGAGGCGCTGTGGACTAGCTGCACTGGAAGGACTAAGTAGCTGCAAAGACCTAAAGTATATCAATGTTGAGGTACCAAGCATATTTAATTCTTCGTTGTAACCCGGGGAGAGCTACCAGTTTTGCTGCTAAGGTGCTTACACGGTTGTGTCGCATTCAACTTTTAGTGCCTCAAGAGTGCAGGAATATCAAGAAAATACTCTCACGTATTAACAGAATTATACCAGCAGATTTGCATTGTATGTAGCAATTTGCATTGTACTAAAGCAACATCCTGCAAATGAATCAAGCTATACTGAAAGAAGTGTGTGATAGTATCAGTCTAGGATTAGTGTTGGTATGGCACAGTGACTTCAGTCCCTCTGATTCATGAGTCGGCAGATGCTGTTCCTCATGGCACATGCTGTTCCCCACCACAGATGCACAGCTTAAGCAGGAGTAAGCAGAAGGAAGAGTCTTTTGCAATACATTCCTTGAATATTAGTTAAAATTACTTACAAATATGCTCAAGGAACGGTATAGTGAGTTACACTAGAGGTATAATGTCTAGGTACTTGCTACTGCACCATGTCTTACATGGTCTTGTAAATTTAATAACTAAAGAAAACGTTTTACTCTGTGATGCATCTCAGTTCCAGAACCTGACAATTTACATGAAACAACTCTTCACGTTTTTGTTTCATGTGTTTTAACAACACCAATTCACAAGAGAGTGAACATGCCCTTATTATTTGTAGAAATCTTGAATGTTTCAGCTTACCCAGTAATGGGTGTTCTTTCCAAAGTACGGGACTTCTTTTGGTTTTGGCTTTTTGGATTTTTTTTAATTAAATTTGGAGAAGAGAGCTGATAATAATTATTGTTGAAAGAGATACAGTTAAGTAGATTTGCAATAGAGCAGGTTGAAACACTTGTGTCTGCTTCTGTTCTTTTTTATCTATTCAGAATGTAATCTCTGGGATTTGTTAATTTTAAGTACCTCAAAATACAAGAGTATCAGTATTCGGGTGTAATATTCGGGGTAAGCTGCAAGTTTTACTAAACATGTTATTTATATGTGAATTTTTTAGCTCAAATATTGTCTCTTAGCAGTTTTGGTTTTGTGGTTTGTGTTTGGCTTTTTAATTTAAAAGTGTTATGCTTTAAATAATATACAGCATTGCCTTACTGGGATATGTCAGGATAATTTATTTAAAAAGAAGACTCTTAGATAGACTTTTACATATGCTTTATTAATAATTTAATAGTTATATATTTTGTTAATAATAATTCCTTATACTTTTGCTGTGCCAGCTGATGTGGCAGTTGTCTTCCATTCAACCTTAATGACGAAACAGCTGCTTTATTGACAGTTGAAACAGTCCAAGATTGTTTTATGGGTATTTCTTACATAGCTAAAGTACCTCTATTTCCCTTGGACATTCATTCCTACTTGATAGTGCCCCTCATTTTGTTGATACAAAAGCTAACATTTAAGCTGTGTCAGTTCTCTGCTTTAACTTACTGGTGCAACTGAAGGGGCTCTCCAAGGGCAAGAATCAGTGTTACAGCTTCCAAAGGAAACCTGTATGCATCTCTGCCTACAGCTGAATGTAGCACCTAAATCCAGTCAGCATGTTAATCCTGTAACAGGAATTAGATTCCTTGGCTTAATTGGTTTGTTACAAAGGCAAGGAGTTTTTGTTTGTTTGAGCACTTGTTGGGCAAGTGAAGACCAGATTTAAAAAACAAGAGCAGCAAATAGTGAAATAAAAATCTGAGGAAGCATTATTAAAATGGCCTATGTAGAGGGATGTTAAGAGCAATATCTCTTTGGGGGAAGAACATTAGCTGAGAACAGTGTTAATGTTTGTGACTAAAATACATCTAAATGCAGGTTTTCACTATTCGTAAATAGGATTCCTGCAAAGTCATCGTTGTCTTCATTAGTTTCTAGTAAATATGATTGTTTCTATGCAGTTTTTCAGTTCACTTTCCCGGGATTGGAAAAGCTAGGAAAGCGTAAATGGAGAAGATGTCTCTGTCCTTAACTTCTCATTACACTTTTTATTTTGACTTCTGGACATTTTGAGAGCCAGAATGAAGTTTGAGATGTATTTTTGCTCAGTCTCAGCAGGACACAAAATGCAGTTTCTATGACTCATCAATTTATTTTCCTAATGGAAAAAAAATAGATTAGCTTTTACTCCTAGCTAGAAGTTTAGGGTAAAAATAAGGAATTATGACAATCTATCCTTTTTTTACACTTAATTCTGCTATTTCACTTCAGGTGCTATTTAATAGTCTCATTTTCCTATACTGCAGGAAAACGACATTCAGATAATTGACTGTGAAAATCTAGAAAATCTCCGTGTTCTGATTCTCAATAAGAACCATCTTTCATCAGTTTGTGGCTTAGATGGCTGTGTAAATCTCCAAAATCTTGAACTTTCCTACAATAGAATCACTCGAATTGGTAAGAAAATTAAAAAAATGTTCCTATTTGTGTTGCTATATTTGTACTGTTTATATTCAGAATTATACTTTGCTTGGATCCAGGGCCAGCCAGCTGTTAAGCCCAAGGAGAATGTAGAAACAGAACAGACCTGCATTTCAAAGCATACTCCACATTTATTTGTACTATGGCTTAGCTACTGCTGTGTATTCCATCTACCCAGTCATGTAACTATTGTTAGCCAAAGAGAACTAAAAATCTTTCTGGAAGGGCCCCTAATACTACCTACTCTAACTCAGCTGGAATACGTGAGTAGCCTGAGTTCAGTTTATCTACAGAAGCAATTTATATAAAGCCTAGCCTTGCAGCTGCAGAGAATTCCAGCGTGTTCCTGACTGACACAGTAAGTAGTTATATGTAAATCATATTATCTGTCTGAGTCTGTGAACGATACTAACACTGGACTGCGGCCTCTCTTTCTAATAAAATGCTGCCCGTTCTGACTCCAAACTACTTTTCTATATTTTCCTCTCACTCTGGCTCTTTACTGCTGCTCATTGACCCAAAGCTGGAAGAAAGAATGAGTCTAAGGTAAAATCACGCAAAGCATTTAGGCAGAGCAGGTGTGCAACCCCTACTATATTTACAAAGGCAGTTTAATATATTTGTTGGGTCTAACAGTTGGCAGGCAACAGGTGTACCTTTAGCATGCAGTCAACCAGTTAGAATTTACGTGCATCCAGACCGCTCAGCAGATACATCAATACGTGAAACCTTTCTACCAGGAAATAGATGGTTTTTGTTGGCCAGCCAGGAATTTTTCATGTAGTGAACTTGTCCCTCTGCCTGTGCTGCCTCTCTGCTTGTACTACCGCTTGGACTGTAAAATGCCTAAGGGATAGATACTGCGTCTCAGCTTCTGGCAAGCCAAAAATATCGCATTGTAAACCCTGTCTTATGTAGATTTGGTATAGATGTAATCAGGATCCAGAGCCTTTTCTACTGGCAAAAGATCAGGAAAGTGTAGTGCAGTGTAAATAACCAAGAGTTTTGTTGTATGTAAGTGAAGAAACCAGTTTTTGTTATTAGAGTGATGTGTGAAGACCATTAGTGTCCATCAAAAGCAACATTAACAGTTGAGAAAAGGTAGTAGTAAATTGCTAGATCATTACTTGAAAGGGAGCTCTCAGGGCTTGAAAGTAGCAAATTTCTTTCAAGAAGACAGCACAGCAGATGGAACAGCTTCCCTATATTCTAGGGACTTGGGTTTTGGTGTATGGCATACTGTGAAATTTGTAAAAGTCCCCAAAATATGGATAACTATATAGGTATAAGATGTTACTTGGAAAGACTGCAGAGGTGGAAATGGATAAGGACATTTTTATTTGATTTGTCTTGATTTAGATTTTTAATTTTATTTAAAGTTTATGGACATGCTTTATTTTCCTGCTAGACAGCAGGAAAATAATATAAACAATTATTATTAAGCTCATAGATAAAACACATTCACATAAGACATTTATATAAATAAATGGTTTCCACTGTTAAAAAAAAAAAAAGGAAATTGAAACAGGATGAACATGGATAATTGGATAATGCGATTCTGTGATAAATAACAAGGCATAGCAAACAGGATATGGGAAAGCTTAAAATAAAAATCTGTAGATTTAGAGGGTTTAATGTTGATATTTTCAATGTTTTTTGCTAATATGTGCAAATTTGGAATGTTAATATTTGTAAACAGAGTTTATAATACCTGAGAATAAAGGTACTGGAGTATCAATCAGTGTTTACTGAAAAAGCATATAGGTACCCTAATGAGAAAAAAAACCACAAACTAATTAAAGAAGTTACATGTATATCCTTGTGGTCAACAATGCTAGATAAGATTCTTATTTGGATTTACCTCATTTGATAAAAATATCTGTAAGATTACTGCAAGAACGACATAGTATTAGTGGGTGACATTTAGGAATGTGGCATTTGTGTGGAATTTGATATCTTTCCACAGGCCAAGTAAAATCCTTTCTGTTTTATGCAGTGTGGTGCTATGTTTACTGAGTTTCTAATGAATTTGAGCATGTAAATAAATGTTCACAAAAATCATCTTGGAATCTATGTTCCTCCTCCCCAGAGTTGCTTTGAGGATATCTGGTTAAAACAGATGCCTAATACAGGATTTATTTCATATAATAACCTATTAGTTGTAAGTGGTCACATAGAATACACAAAAATGAATTTATGGGTTTTAAGAAGTTATTGTATCCCCTCCATCTGTAAATCTTGTAGGATATCCGTTAACAATTTTGCAAGCTGCAGTGCGCTGCCATGTCCGCTGTTCATTCAGCTTTAAGGCTGTGGGCTTTTTCCTAAGTAAGACTTATTTATGTTTGTAATACTTCTGTTTTAATACCTTATGGTAGGCAACTTCAAGTGTACTATGATTTCTTTTTTCCTTTTTTTTCTCCTCTCATTGAAATATAGCATCTTTAGGGGAAAAAATAGAGTTGCCAGAAAGCCCTTAAAAATAACAGGAAAACTATGAGAAATCTGTCTCAATTATGCTTTTCCACTTAAGAATGCATGATCATAAATTAAATAATTGTGTCGGTAATACACTGAAGTTCAGTGCATATGTTTGTATTTGGAAGATGAATGCTTTGCTTAAGTTTTCTTACACAAAAAGTAGTATTTTGACTTGAGTCATAGAATACACTTTTGTAGAGTGTCTATATTGCGATATGGTGGCTAAAATCCTGGCAGTGCTAAGAACAGCAATACATATCCATGGATAAGGGTAAGTGCTCCTTTGGACGTACTTTTTTTAAGAAAGCACATAGGGTTGTTTTCTTATCAGACAACTTTCACTTTTGGGGTATTTTGTGTGTTTTTTCATCTTCATGTGCACTGTCAGGTTTCACTTTTCTCTTGTCATTCACCTTTGTTACACAGAGGTTACTTCAGAACTGCATTGGTAGCTGAGAGAGAGTCCAAGAGAGAGGTAAGGAACTCCAGCTACACTTTGCAAATTGCTGAGAGCTCCTTACATAAAGGTTCTCCACAAATCTTGTGGAAACCATGTTTTTCAGCCAAATGCGTTTTCCTTTATACTGCTATAGTTGTCGGTTGCATCACATGTAAAACAGAGAACATCTTCTGGAAATGTGCAGAAGACTTTCATGCTTATTTTTAATTGTGCATGTGTGCAGAAGAAACATTAAAATACCATCTGTTTGTACTATGGAATTTCCAGAATACATTGTGGTCCCATTGTATGTAGCCTTGGCATGTCTGTTCTGAATGACATTTGGTCTAATTAAACAAGACAAATGAGGAGGAGATGTAAAAAAAGTGCTTCATGCAGCATGCAGAATAGGAAATTTCCAGAACCTGCATCAACTCCTTGCCTTTTCTTAGTGTGTGTGCTGTCTCTCCTCTCTGTCCCACTCGAGACTAATTCAGTACTTTTAGCTTCCAGTACGGCTATGCTGAAAACTTAAAAGTGGAGATTTAAGGACTGCTCTGGGAGCT
>VXAK01015985.1:68471-218179 GCA_013399435.1 Arenaria interpres | reverse complement strand
GGTCTTGGTAAAAAAAAAAAAAATGCATCTCCATCTTTCTTACAATATATACTGAAAGGCCACAATAAGGTCTACCCAGGCCCCTCTCTTTTCTAAGCTGAACAACCCCAACTCTGGCAGCCTTTCTCCATAGGAGAGGTGCTCCAGCCCTCCGATCATTGTTGTGGCCTCCTCTGGACCTGTTATACCTGGTTCTTGTGCTGCGGACTTCAGAGCTGGACACGGTACTCCAGGTGGGGTCTCATGAGAGAGGAGTAGAGGGGCAGAATCAATGCCCTTGACCTGCCAGTCATGCTTCTTTTGGTGCAGCCCCTTTCAGTGCTTTTCTCTGGGCATCTTCTGTAGTTGCGGAGTTTACTGAGAAATATTACCAGTGAAACATCATCCATTGCCTGTCTTTACTATTATGAGTAGTTGAAAGTCAGCTGGTGAGGAATCAACCAGTAGTACCAAGAAACCTGCTTGAATATACTGAAACCATTATCAAGTTTCAGAGTATACATTCACATTTCACTTATAGTCCTTAATCTGCGTATGTGAATGCACAAGTGTGTGGAAGAGAAGATGGAGTGAAAAGCTTGCCTTTTTTGGCCATCCACCCAGCTGTGAGCTTTATATACAAAGACTGAGATTTAGAAGAAAAGAGAACCACAGTGACAACAGAATCACAGAATGATATGGAGTTGGAAGGGATCTCTGGAGATCACCTGGTCCAACCTTCTTGCCAGAGCAGGTCCATCTAGAGAAAGTTGCCCAGGAACATGTCCAGGTAGATTTTGAATGTTTCCAGAGACGGAGGCTCCACCACCTCTCTGGGCAGTATTTTCCAGTGCTCTGCCACCCTCAAAGTAAAGAAGTTCCTCCTCATGTTTAGATGGAACTTCCTGTGTTGAAGTTTGTGCCCATTTCCTCTTGTCCTATCCCTGGGCACCACTGAAAGAAAGACTGGCCCCATCCTCCTGACACCTACCCTTTGAGTATTTATAATCACTGATGATATCTCCCCTGTCCTCTCCTTTCCAGACTAAAAAGACCCAAGTCCCTCACCCTCTCCTCATAAGAGAGATGCTCCAGGCCCCTAATCATCTTCATAGCCCTTTGCTGTACCCTCTCCAGTAGTTCCCTGTCCCTAAACCGTGGAGCCCAGAACTGGACCCAGTGCTCCAGATGGGGCCTCACCAGGGCAGAGTAAAGGGGGAGGATAGCTTCTTTCAGCCTGCTGGTCACACTCTTCCTGATGCATCCCAGGATGCCATTGGCCTTCTTGGCCACAAGGGCACATTGCTGGCTCATGGTCATCCTGTTGTCCACCAGGACTTCCAGGTCTTTTACCACAGAGCTTCTGTCCAGCAGGGCAGCCCCCAACCTGTACTGGTGCATGGGGTTATTCTTCCCCAGGTGCAGCACCCTTCACTTGTCCTTGTTGAACTTCATTAGGTTTCTCTCTGCCCAACTCTCCAGCCTGTCCAGGTCTCACTGTATGGTGGCACAGCCTTCTGGGGTGTCAGCCACCCCTCCCAGTTTTGTGTGATCAGCAAACTTGCTGAGGGTACACTCTGTCCCTTCATCCAGGTCATTGATGAATATATTGGAGAGGATGGGACCCAGTACTGACCCCTGGGGACTACCACTTGTTACGGACCTCCAACTAGATTCTGTGCCCCTAATCATGACCCTCTGAGCTCTGTCTTTCAGCCAGTTTTCAATCCACTTCACTGTCCATTCATCTAACCTACACTTCCTAAGCTTAGCTATGGGGATGCTGTGGGAGACTGTGTCAAAAGCCTTGCTGAAGTCAAGGTAGACAACATCCACTGCCCTCCCCTCATNTTTTGAAGACTGGAGTGACATTGGCTTTCCTCCAGTCCTCGGGCACCTTGCCTGTTCTTCAGGACCTTTCAAAGATGACAGCGGCCCAGCAAGGACTTCTGCCAGCTCCCTCAGCACTCGTGGGTGCATCCCATCAGGAAACCATGGACTTGTGGATATCCAGTTTACTTTACTGGTCTCTAACTTGATCTTCCTCCACCAAGGGGAAGTCTTCCTTCCTCCAGACTTTCTCTGTTACCTCCTGAGGGCTGGCCTGGGCAGCAAAGAAGGCATTCAGCAAGAGCCTTCAGGCTCTTGTGTCACGACTTCCAGGGAAATTAAGTATCTTTGTATTTCCTCATTCCAATTAATGACCTTAACACACAAGGTACAGTTTATGTTGTGCAAAGCGCAAAAGCCTCATAGATTTAACTTCTTGGCTTCACATGTAAGTTGACAAGCTGAATGAATGTATTAGTGATGGATTCATGCATGTTTTGAAGGCTCTACAGGGACAGTTTAAAAATAAAGTTTTCTTTAGAGGCTGAAGGTCCAGTTCTTCGTCCTGGTCCAGGTGTTTTCTTGAAGAGACTTGTTGTGGGATTTGAAGACAATAAAGGTTCTTGGAAGCCATGTCATTGAAATTGCTGGATCTAATAGTGGCATCATAATAGGCAAAGTTTAGTCTGAATGCACTTCTGAGTGTGCGTGCGCAGGCAAATGCCTGCCTTCGGTAGTGCTTAGCACTGATTGAGCACTCCTTCCTGCTTGAAAATGACTGGGAATAGAATTTGGCTTGGGTTCTTGAAAGTTGTCACTTGGCTGGCTGTTTAGACCTCTTCAGTTTCAGCCATATCCTCCTACTTTGAATGGGAAATATGTAACAGCAAGTGCAGTACACTTTAAAAGTACTTATACAGCCCTGTAGAGCTCTATGAAAAGGCTATTAGTGTTTAAAGTTATTTCTCTGGAGTTCTATTTAACTCCTGTAGAAACCTTATTGCTTTAATCTTTATTGGATTTTATAGGATATTGTGTGAGGATAGTGATGTATCTGCCATGTATAACCTAAAAAAGCTGTCTGCTCAGTAGGCCAGAACGTAGCACTGCGATCTCAAAAAAGCTAGTGGCCGTTTCCTCCAAGACTTCATTTTTGATTTTCTGTGTTCATTGTAATTATTAAGAAATAATAATAGTGAAAGGAATTACAGTGAGAAGTCTTAAGTTCCTGGGAAGATATGGTATCAAAAGTCAAGAAAATAAGCTGGACTTACTCCTAATGAGTAACAAAGTTATTAAGGGGTTTATAAGACCATGATTAATTGGTTATTATGTAAGGCACTATGAATACTATAAAAATGTACCGTAGTGCAGCTCTTTTTTTCCTTGTTAAGAGCTTTGTATAACAGAGTGATCAAATTCAGAGTTGTAACTCTTCCAACTTCAGTCTAGAATTGAAATAGGCTATCACATCTTCTTAAATAAAAGAGAACAAAAGAGTGCACAAACATTAGAGAATGAGAACAAAGGCATTTGTCGCAGGGGCTTTGTATGGCAATGTCACTTGAGAAATAATCCTAGAACTTGGGGAAAAAAAACCTCAACAAAAAAAACCCCCAGCAGCTTATGAATACATTGAAGAGGCCAAGCCATGTTAATGCTCTGCAAGGGAAGAATAATTTTATAAACTGGTTGAATAGGTAGAAATTATTTACTGTTTTCCATTGAAAAACTGAACTAGACTGAGAAAATATTTCCTAACCCTTCTCCCAAGTTGGGGCACAGATCAAGCTCAACATCCAAGTAAATCATCCTGGAAGGTGTAGCGTATATGGCGGTAAAGCTCCGCTGTTTTCAGAATAAAGTGTCAGAATATGAAGGTTCCTATATAGTATTGTTTCATAAAAGAAGCTATCGGGGAAGTTTCTCCGTCATCTTTCCATGATGTCAGTCTGCAGAGCACCTAATGTGTTTACAAAACCTTTAGGGCTGTGGAGAGTTATGGCTACTCCAAGTGACCGTGTGCCTTGTATTAAATCCCATTTCTCCTAATATTCTTGTTTCATCTTCGAGAAATGTAGACGGATTCCTCTCTTGCAGAAAAGGATGTATCTAAATTGGAGGTTGTTCTCCTGTAACTGTAAAATGCCACCACTTGCTCAAAACTGTCATTTTATTTAAAATTTTCCTAACTCTTGACAGACTTAGCACTGAGTGGTGAAGATAACAAAGTGGCAAAGCTTAGAACTACAGAAGAGAATTTCAGTTGTTCTTTAGTCTGCTATAATTCCTTCTAACTTAGAAAATGTCTTTATCACCCCACTGCTGATTTTTGCACCTGCAAAAATGTGTCCCGGTATACCATAAGACAAGCTATTATCCTGATATGTAAAGAATTTCTGGTTGCTGTTAGAAGGGTCTGATTCCCCCTCAGCCCCGTTTCTGTGCCTGTATTACAAAAGTTGAAGAGGATTATTCCAGGTAGAACAGGGAAGAGCTGTGAGTTTGAAGAAATAGGCCTAATTTGTAAGAACATGAAAATTGCTGTTGTGAAAAATTGGAAAAAGGCATTTTGACAGTGCATCATATTTCATTTTCGGCTGTCGCTCCAGTTGGAGACTGGGGCTGGGTAGGCAACTGCGCAGTTAGAAACAGTGTGTAGCACAGACCCTTCCCTTTTCCTTCCTCCCTCCTTCCTTTCCTAGCGTGAAACTCAGGTGTAATTATACGGGGTAAATTTCCCATTTGGAAAGAGCACTTTTGAGTAGGGCAAAGCATCAAGGTTTCTTTCTTTGTTCCGTGCAGCGACAAGGCTATGTTGAAGGGCTCCGGTGTATTTGCCTGCATTAAGCAGCCATGAAATCTGGCTCTTCTTCCACCTGTTCATTTTTAAGAAGCATAAAGCAGTTGCAAAGCAGACAGAAATACTGATGTGGGCACTTGGGGAAAGTACTCAGTATCAGCAATAATTTCTCGAAAGAAGAATATTCTCAGGTATGTTATGTATGTGTTGGCTGTTTAAAAATGAGAAAACCCAATGCCATTGTAAGGCAGCAGGAGGAGGCTTACCTGCAGGGGAGAGTTACCCTGGGGGTTTTCTTCCTCTTGTACCTGCCTCCAATTCCGTGCACATCATTGGGACCACAGGTCTCAGAGAATGTTTGTCATCTGTGCACGAGGTATCGGGACCTGTGGGTATGACATTTCAGTAATTTAGCTATGACTAGGTTTTGGAACTGACTTTATAGGAGATTCTAGGCCACCTACAGAGTTAGGGGAGTACCGCTTTGATTTTGGAGGTATTTTATATATTCTTCAAAACTAAATGACATAAATCGATTTTTAGCATAAGAAATGAAACGCTATTGATGCATAAATTCTTCTCATCAGGGTGTCCTATGGGATGTCTGCTTTTCCAGTTTATTTCTTCCCTGTCAGTGTTGCTAAAAAAAATAATAAAAGAATCGCTCTGCAAAACTTGTTTTCTCCCATTTAACAGATGTGATGTGAAAGTCTTATCAAAAAAAGGGGTAGGTGTTGGCTGGGTTTTTTGTGTCAGTTCAGATGTGTCTAGTAGTCTTTATTTTTAGTGTAAATAAAGCATGTAGTATGTAAAATTAATCCCACCTAAATGCAGGATTTTCAACTTCAGATACTATGACAGCTCAGTTGCTGTAAAACAAACATAAGTGGAATAACCAAAAGAGAAGAAATGGCCAAAGATTGAGAGGGTTTCATCTGTGATTAAGCACAGCCTGTGGCAGAATTAAGCACTTCTGCAACAGTTGGGGTATTTCCAGTAGCTGGTCAGGTCCCCTCTTTTTCACGGTTGTAGTAAAATATAAGTATCTTAAGCTCAAGGAGCAACTATGCTGGTTCTGGACCTTACCCTGAAGATTTGGCTTGTGATCCTATAGAAGTTTCCCATTTTATGGCATTTATTTTTCTCAGCAGGTGTCTTTGCAGACCACCTTTTATTTTTGGCATTTGACCAAAGTAACGTCTTAAAAACATACCAGCAAGACTTGCAATAAATTTCAGGTTTGCTAGTGAAGCATTGATAACTATTTCAGATTTTAATTTCTTTTTTTCTTTTATTTTTAAATACATAGAAAATTCAAAACATCTGGAATCTCAAAAGGTTCTTTGTACTGTGATCTTGGTATGTGTTTTCTCGGTTCTATATACTTTATCCTTGTGTTTAGTCCTGGCAGAGGTGATTGGCTGGGGAGACATGAGGTTTTCCGTTGATCCATCTGCCTCAAACTTCTTGCTTGTTCTCAGGGAGCAGAGAGAATCATCTGCTTTCCTCAAAGAGATACAGTTGGTCAGCTGTTCATCTCAAGATGTTACTAGATTTATAGATGTATCTATCACAACCATGTACTCCTTGACTGTTGTTCCAAAAAGTTGCCAGGTGATGCCAATGCTTAATTTTCAGCAGAAAATGAGTGACTACTCAGGATGAGTGTAAATTAAGGCCTTAGACCTTTTTTTTGTTATTTCACATAGCCACTTTCCATTACTACATCCACCGCAACGAATTGGAACTCCAATTAGTCTTACCATGATTCACCAAAACTTTGGGTGACACCAACCCCCTGCAGCGCTCCAGGCTGGGGGCAGAGTGGCTGGAGCTGCCTGGCAGAAAAGGACCTGGGGGTGTTGGTGGCCTGTCGGCTGAACAGGAGCCAGCAGTGTGCCCAGGTGGCCAAGAAGGCCAATGGTATCCTGGCCTGTGTCAGGAACAGTGTGGGGAGTAGGACTNCTCCCTGACAGGAGGGTGTAGCCGGGGGGGGTCAGTCTCTTCTCCCAAGTCACAGGGGATGGGACAAGAGGAAATGGCCTCAAGTTGCACCAGAGGAGGTTCAGATTGGAGATTAGGAAAGATTTTTACACTGAAAGGGTTATTAAGCCTTTGAATGGGCCTCCCAGGGAAGAGGTTGAGGCACCATCCCTGGAGGTTTTCAGGAGAGTGTTGTTTGTGTTTAGAGACATAGTGCTTAGAGACATAGTTTAGTAATGTGAGAGGGTTTTTTTGTATGGTTTTCTTTTGTTTTTTTATCAGTTAGGTTGATGGTTGGACTAGGTGATCTCAAGGGTCCCTTCCAACCTAGACCATTCTATGATTCTGCATACAAGCCATTTGTTAGTGAGTCTTCCAGGAACATACTTCAGCTCATGTGGAATATAATACTAATCTGTCACAGCCAGTCCCTAGACATCCTTCTGTCCTGTACACAAGTGCTACAGCCCTGTCACAGAACCTACAACAAGACCTGGGTTTCTCTATTTTATTCAGGCCAGCAAGTGCAGGAGCAAGAGTTGGGGAGATAAGGCATTTAGTTCCACTCTTCCACATGAAGCGAAGCCAGCTTTCTACACCTGTAGGCAAAAGATGCTTTCAGTCTTTTCCATGGATACATCTGTCATGCCCAGCGCTCAATGGTAGCTTTAGCTGCTGGAATTGATGGCTCTAAGTGATGGATACCAGTATGAGCTTTTTCAGGCCAAAGCCATGTTATGTGATGTGAGCCTTGAACAAAGGCCAACCAGAGGTGGATCACTTGCCTAAGTGCAGATTTTGCCTTGATACCAAACTATAGGTATGGTCCCAATTGCAATTTTAAACTGCAATATCAAAAGCTGCGTTCTGGCAGTGAATATTCAGATATGGAAGAGATAAAGTCCATTCTGGAAAACAGTAAGTTACACCTTTATTGCTTGCAGTTGTTGCCATCTTGTAGAACTGGTGAATAGGCCTGTAGTGGCAAGTTGGGTTGAATTGTTTGTTCCCAAAAAACTTCAACGGCACCTCAAAAGTCTTCCTAACAGTCACAACACAGTGAATCGGAATTTATCAATAATACAGTACCACAATCCACAACACTTACGTGGTTCCCAAATACATGATTCAGTTTAAACTTGCTGGCAAGTAGGTCAACTATGTAGTATTTCTGTGCCATGAGAACCAGAGGAAGGCTCTAAAAATGTGGTAATTTTTTGTAGAAAAATACTGGAGGTGAGGACATACTACTAATAATCAGCAAATAAACTTCCAGTTTTTCTTACAAATTGTGGGAGAGGCTCTAAATTCACATAGCTGTCTGAGTAATAGCTGTGACCTTTGTAATGATATCAGCCACATTAATACCATAATGTTTTTTATGATCTTTGGGTCTATAAATAATATATAATACAATTCATCCGTTTGATTTCTTCATATGCTAATTTTTTTTCAGTGATTGAAGATAATCATAAAAGTTGACTTGAACAGAAAAGTTTGAGACCTCTTAAGCTTACAGTTGCTCTATGAGTTTGTCACAGATGATAACTGAAGCTACACATCAGAACATGTTCATTAGCTTCTTATAAGCCAGTTTTCATTTTGGATGAACCATGGGCTGAATGCTTTCATCTCTTAGGTTCATGTAATGCTGAGTGCATAAATAAGAGCAGGCAGTGTTTATTTTTGTCACTCCCTGGAGGACACTTGGAGTGCCCCAAGCTTTTCCATATCTGTGACTGTGATAGTGAAGTACCAACAACCTCTTCTGCAAAAGGCAGCAATATAAGAAGATATTTCTACCCTTTTCCTCACTTGCAATTATAAAAAGAACTTGCCATAGATAAGCTGCAGTAGAAACTTCACATGGTGACTTAAGAAAATTACTTGTACTGCAGTAAATGCCCGTTTACATAGTATGTTCTGGTTCAAACACATTAAACACATTATTTTTGTCCATCTTCTACATAGCATTATAAGTAAGGATGTAAAAAAATCAGTAGAATAATAAAACAAAATTGTAATTGATAATCTCAATGTATCACCAGTAATACCTGCACTTGTTACCATATGCTGGATCCTCCAAGATCCTTCTATAAACTAGCAATTTCCGTCTCAGATGCATGGACAGAGAACTCCTGTATTGTTAAATCCACACCTCTGCATGGCATTTTGTGGATGTCAGCGTGTGCTAAGAGCTAAGCACGTAGTGCTAGGATATGCTAGGATGCTGTGGGCTAGTGTGAATCAGTGTAGATTAGACTCACAGCTGCTGTCAGTTCAAAATGATACAACCCCGTATATCTATCAGGTAAATACAGAATTGTAGCTGATGGTAGATAGATAGGGTAGGTGTAATTTAAAAATCAAATGTGTTTTTTTCAGTATTTTCCTCTGCAGCTCTAAAAATTGCCCTCTCCTCTTTCATAATAAAGCATGTATAGATAGAGAAAGGAATTAAGCTGGTTTGTCATTTATTTGACAGTATACCTAAATTTTTGGTCTCTCTAGGCTACTCTACTGAGTTCAATTTGGCAGCTAAGCAGGTGGGCATGCAGAAAGCTACAGTTATGATTTTCACATTCACGCTTTGCCAGACATAATTAATGCTTGAACTGTACCTAAGGTCATCCATACGTGCCTTTCTTTGGGCATGCCACTTGAAATTTCCCAGTCATTTCCTCACAATGCATGATATAACTCTCTAGTGTAACAGAAATAGCTTTATTTATGAAACGAACTGCTTCGGAGGAAAATGTTGTGTTCCAAATGTTTTCCCATTATACACACAGATAGGAATTGTAATTCTAAGTCTAATTTATCAATTTGTGTTTGACATTTGCAGGTAGATGTAGAGCGAGTAGCCAGTGATAGTTAAAAATGCCTCTTACAATTTGCCTGAATTGTCACTTCCTCACAAGAATTTTTGAGATTCAAAGAAAATGTTAAATCACTTACAGTAGAAATCTTGTATGTAATTACTATTTATAACTGTCACAAATGGGAAGGGAACTCCCAAACTGCCCTATGAGAATTCTTAAGTCATTGATTCCTTCATCTTGAAGGAGAGTTGCAAACATGATACCTCATTTTCCTTCACGCTGGATTTTTTGTGTGGACTTAGGCTATATCTGAAAGTGATGTAAAACATTACTACCCCTACAGGTCCCAGATGAATACTCCTGTGTGGCAGTTTAAGTGCATTGTTAATCCTAGCTGAGGTCCAGGGACGTAAAATTTCATTGAAGAAACTTGTTCCTAAATTGCTAGTCTACGTGGTTGGGTTCTGTGATTTCCAGAAAGTGCAGGGTTGGAAGTGTTTTCCGGAAGACTCTTTGGACGTGTGCTTCCCTCTGCAGCCAGCATTCAGTTCCCATTTATGAGAAAGGCGATATGAGGAGGCAGGCACCTGAACTGGTTCTTCCTATAAAGCCGATTGAGGAACTTTTTCCCTACTGGGGATCACAAAGGTCTTTCACAAGCCTGTAACGAGCCCCATAGTGCTGAGCATCATCCAGTAATTACGCCAGAAATTATTTGACTAGCGTTTGTCAAGGTTCTCAGCTCTATGGTTTTGGCTTTCTTCTTTAATGCCAGAAGTTAGCTGGGAGAACATAAGCCTTAAAGTACCTTTTCTCCATTCCTGGGGATCTTTGGGATGTGCGCATTAAGTGTGTGTCTTGCCTTTTGTACCACAAGGAAATATTAGGGTGTTGTTTGGACTGCCCTTGTTTTCATTTCCTCAGCTACATGTGTGCATATCAAAATCAAGATTAGTTAAAGCAGTTTCTGAAAGCAAGCATACTTGTCTTGTAGGAAAGATTTATAGAAGCAGTGTGGAATGTCAATTGAAGAATTTTTCTGTGACTGTAGGATACAGTTCATAAATCACCCTCACAAAGTGGTGGTTTTGATTTGTTTTGGGTCCCCCCCGCCTTCGGCTTAAGGTAAAGCAATTAACATTTATTATTTTTGGTAATCTTGAGATCTGCATAGTACTGATAATCTAACAGAGGACCACTGAGTTAAGAATTCATTTTGGATGATTTTGTATATGTTCACAGTAGCTATTCCCAGTATACATGAGAGGAATTTAACCCTTTGCCTGACAAAAGGAGCATGATGAAAAACAACCATGCACATAAGCACTCATCAGTTAAAAAGAATATTAAGTTTTTAATGTAAAAATAGGTTTACTGCTGCTACATGATATTCTTACCGAAATAAGCTGCTGTTTACTCCTGCTTGGAAAGGCTGGAATTCTTAGCAAGTGAAGTAAAACCAGGAAAAAATTGGAAATTGTAAAAAGTCACGCTGTAGAGATTTCTCCTTTCACCAGACCAATTGCAGCTAAGATTAGTAAAGGTAAGGGTAGATTCTTCTACTTTTGTTCATGCTGAACAGCACTTACTCAGAGAAGCAATCCACAAAATAAGTATTACTAGGAGAGGGCAAAGTGGATTTGGGACCTACGTGGAGAAAAAATCTGGAGAAAAATTGCGGGTGCTAAGGAAGTTCTTTATTTCTCACACAGTTTTTTTGTGAAACAGTGGTAGTTCAGTAGTATTAGACACATGCAGTGCGTTTTTGTCTTCCAGCGGTTGGAATTGTCTTAGTTTGTCACTTGGGGTTAGGTTCAGAGGGTGATGTTAACAATGGTACAGTTGTCCGTAAGCGACCGTGAATGTTGGAAGTGCTCCAAAAGCACCAAGAGTAACATACAGAAGTTCAGTGACTTTTGTCATGTATAATATAATATTTGCATTCTTAGTCAGTGCGGAAGTGCAAGTCCACTTTCCTTTTTTTAATAGGAGTACTCCTTCGGAGTGAGGCTTGTGGTTTTTGTTCAGGTAGTCTGACTGATTAGCCAGTCTCTGAAGAGAAAATGACCTCAGTGTTTCCACTTCCAGCTGTGTGGATCAATTATCATGATTTTTCTTAATCTGCTCTGCATATGATAGGAGATGTCTCATTTTAGGTCTGTGCCCTTAGGGTATGTAAAGTGTAATCTGGTATTGCCATCACATACAAATTGTTTCTCCCTAGATGGGAATGCAAAGAAACACATTTTTGTTCTTTGTGCTGTCACCAGCTTCTGCAAAAATCCTTTTATAATCTTGAAAGCAGTTATGTCAGGAAAAAGTCATGCAAATGTTTTATTTGGATGCATTCATGTGTGGATCCATGAAACTTAGAAGAATAGTCTAGAGATTTTCAGATTAAATGTACTAATGAGATTGGTAAATGATTTAGGATTTTAAAAGCTGTTTCACTGAACTGTATTCTAGTTTTGGATTAATTTGTTCAGCTCTGGTGAAATTCAGTTTAACTTGCATAATTTGACTGAAATTAGAAAACATGATATGTATATGATTGCTCTACTGTGGCTCAGAAAGGCATAGGTATGAAATACTTGAATTTGCAGGTTTTCTTGGCTGGGGTGAGTAGCCCACACTCCATACTGTAGGTTGATCTGATTTTGGTAACTTTTGTTTCTTTGGTTAAATGTTTTGTTGGTTAAGTTTCCTTATTTCTGTTTGTGCAGCAGTTGTCAAGGAAGAAGGAAAGACTTGTTTCTGACTGTGCGGTGAGACGCTGTCTGTACTTGGAGTTAAAAGGGGATTTCAGAATCAAACTAGAAAAATCTCTGACTTTGTTTCTAGATAGGCAAGCTTCAAAAAGCAGATGTACTTTGCCCAAGTAGCTTGAGGGGGGAAACAGGCACCAACAAAATAAGAAGTTTTTGTAGAGATGAGCTTTTGTTCTCCATTGTAAGAACCAAACTAACCAACTGAACAAAAAACCACACCAAAAAATCTGCTGCTTTTCTCATAAATTTCAAAAATATGTAAATGGAACTTGGCATAAAAGCAGAAAAATTGTTAGGAGAAGTTGTTTGAAAGTTGGGCCTGTGTATCCTTTCACCTACAAAAAAAAGAGAAAGAACTGCAGGCGTAATTTGAAGCAGCATTGCTACCGAGGCTCTGAATTAAAATGACAAGATACTTCCAGCATCCTCTCCATTGCCTCTGTTGAGCCAGTTATAAGCAAACCAAAATTCCCTTTGGACACTCCATCTAGCTGGTGAACATATGGCTCCAGGCTTTCCCCTTCACGGCTGCTTTATTGTATTGACTCATTCTTGACTGAGTTTCTTTTCTCCCTCCTCTGTCTTTTGCTTCATTTTCTTACCAAGCAAAATGGTTTCTACGTCCCTCAAATCTTTTGGCAGCCAATATGGTGTTGCATTTACACTCTCAAGCATCTGCTTCCTTCTGATAACACTTTATTTTTACTTTTAATGTAGGCTTAGAATTTTCCCTCTCCTTAATGCCTTTGATGTTTGCTCTTGAGTGAAACATTGAAAAGCAGAAAGTTCTTAAGTTTTCCCTATAATATCTTATAAAAATAGTAGTACCAATAGAAAGGTTACTCTATCTCAAACATTGTCTCCTGTTCAGACTCTCTTCATTGTCATGTTCCAGGTGCGAGTTATATCTAAGCTTACAATAACAAATATTCAACTTCTCCTCTCATTCCTCTTCCTCATCCTCCCCACCCTTGTGAACTGGTCAGCCTGCAACGTTCAACCTTGTCACGAACTTCCAAACATTACACCTTGGGTTTAAATTGCAGTGTCTAGTGTTTTGCTTGAAAGGCCATTAGGTCTGAGGTCAGTGGGACAGGGCATTAAGGCAGTAAATAAGGTAGCGTTCAGATACTCTGCTATGGTACAATATAACTAGTAAAAGCACAGACATGTAAATAAAGATGCTGTATGCCTGTCTGAGCATTTTGTGGTTTATAATCTATTTTGTTTTCGTAGTCACAGTAATAGACATTCCTTCTGGAAACCAAGTTTGGGTACTGATCATGGCAGGACTTATGTGAAAATTTGTCTTCAAGGACTAGAAATAATCCTTTCTTAAAATGCAAAACCTTTCATTGCTACAGCCCTCTTTTGACATCAAATTGGGAAAACAGAACAGTTGGTACATTGAAAACTGTGTGGGGAAACATTTCAGGAAGAAAGAGTAAGAAAGGTTGTAGTGCATCCCTGAATTCTGTTTTATTTCCTGAATGAAATAATCTTTCTAAGTGTACTTCATATAAGTTTTCCATAATAATTTCTATTTTTTGAGAATTTACTGGTTCCAAGTCATTTTGCAGGGGACGGAGTTGTATGCAGCACCATCAACTATTAACAAAAGATATAGGTTATAGTGTGTTTAAGACAGCAGTAGTGTCTTTAAACTAGCTGCGAGTATATTTGTGCCTTTTAAATCTGGTAGGTACATGACAGAAGTATCTGAATGGGCTTGCATGTGCAGAGTGTTACATTCCAGTATTTGAGCACAGATGGCAGCGCATAGCTCAAAGCACCTGCTTTGGTGTTTCAGTTTTAACACGGTGCATTTGCACAAGTTTCTTTTTTTTTTTATATGCTGTACCCCGGATGGAAATACTGCATTTATGGACTAGGAATGGGAATGAACACTGACATTTTGGGTCCTGGTGGACAATAGGATGTCCATGAGCCGACAATGTGCCCTTGTGGCCAAGAAGGCCAATGGCATCCTGGGGTGCATCAGGAAGAGTGTGACCAGCAGGTGGAGGGAGGTCACCTTGCCCCTCTGCTCTGCCCTGGGGAGGCCCCATCTGGAGCACTGGGTCCAGTTCTGGGCTCCCCAGTTCAAGAAGGACAGGGAACTGCTGGAGAGGGTACAGCAGAGGGCTACAAAGATGATGAGGGGCCTGGAGCATCTCCCTTACAAGGAGAGGCTGAGGGACTTGGGTCTTTTTAGTCTGGAGAAGAGAAGGCTGAGGGGGGATCTGATCAATGCTTATAAATCCTTAAAGGGAGGGTGTCAAGAGGATGGGGCCGGTCTATTTTCAGTGGTGCCCAGGGACAGGACAAGAGGAAATGGGCACAAACTTGAATAGAAGAAGTTCCACCTAAACATGAGGAGGAACTTCTTTACTTTGAGGGTGGCAGAGCCCTGGAAGAGGCTGCCCAGGGAGGTGGTGGAGTCTCCTTCTCTGGAGACATTCGAAACCTGCCTGGAGATGTTCCTGTGCAACCTGCTCTGGGTGGACCTGCTTTGGCAGGGGGTTGGACTAGATGATCTCCAGAGGTTCCTTCCAACCCAGTGTGATTCTGTGATTCTGGGTATCCTGGGATTGTTCAAACAAAGCTTTCTTTGACCAGAGGATAGTTGAAAGACAGTTGGGGTTTTTATCTACATGTTTATTTATAAACACTTCAGTAACTTGGCTTTTTGCTTTGTTCTCTTTTAAACCCTTTGTAACTGTTCTCCTCTTTTATGGAAATATATCCACTCTGCTTGATCTCCTTTATTGTAAGTCAAATGGGAAGTATTTCTATGCAGCTGTATTTTTTGCTTAATTCCCTGGGAGCCCCATTGAAAATATGTGCCTCTATAGGAGGATAAAAGGAGCATGGTGGTCAGATTCTTCTATCCTAATGGAGCAGAAATCAATTTACCTACCTAGCTTGAGTTTTGCTAATCTTCCAGAGCTGTTGGTTCCACTGAGGGAAGGTCAAAAATTGGCCTCTGAAGCTTAGTTCTCCATGATATTATGTTATTTACCAAAAGACGGTATGTTTCTTTTTACTTAATGGACCTCATTCCCCCTGAAAAGAGAAGATTTGTAGAAACCAAAAAAAGAGATTGACTGAAAGAAGTGAAAATGATTTCTTTCTTATTCTGTAAAGACACCAAAATACAGATAACAAGGAAGACTGTTCTGTAGTAGGGCTTCAGTGAGCAAATATATTCACTTCCATGGTACTGTGAGGAGACAGATTCTTCAGAATTATTCCAGGGTAACAAAAATCTAATTCATCAAAGTCATTATGCCACAGCTGTTACAACAATCTATCTCCTGCTGAATGCTAGCCAGCTAATTTTTGAGAAGTGACATTTTTCACAGTTTATTGTTTTCTCATCAATATGGCACCAGCCACATCAAATATACTCACACAGTGATGTTGACGTTGATGAATTAGCCATGTGCTTTCTATTTACGGATATGGGAGTTTCTATTTCTTCAGGAGAAACAAGAACTTTTAGGTAGAGTGTCGGAGATTTCTCTCTGGTCTGCGTCTACGTTCCCCGTTTTCAAGTGCTTGGTAACCTATGCTGGAATTCAGTAGCATAATGAAGTATTTTTATAGAAACATGTAGTTCTGCAACCGTTCACGAGACTGTTTTTATGGATAGATGAAGCATATGCGGGTAAGCACTTTAAGATCACAATTTTAATACAGTTCATTTTTTAACAGCAGGCAGTTACAATGTGCTGTTTCTCAGCTCGCTGTACCATATATGAATTGCCAAGCTTAGACAGGTTCATTTCACAGTTTTCATAGAACCATAGAATGGTTTGTGTTGGAAAGGACCTTTAGAGATCACCTAGTCCAAGCCCCCTGCCATGGGCAGGAGTATCTTTCACTAGATCAGGTTCCTCAGAGTCCCATCCAACCTGGTATTTCATCTACCGGTGTTCCCCAGTCCTTCACAGGGCTGCTCTCAATTCATTCATCCCCCAGTCATTTTCTTTTTTTATTTCTTCTCTCCTGAGGAAATATCGGAGTATTACTTAAGTATTTCATACTTAGCATTTTAGTCTACGTAAACAATGTTAGTCAGCGGTAAACAATGCATTTAAAATGAATGAAAACAAAGAACAGAGTCCACGTGTCTCCATTCTTTACTATAACTTGAACTATATTGCTCTTACTCTTTCTGGGGTCAACAGTAGTTTCCCTTTACAGTAATTTGTCATACAGGCATGATTGTCCAAATGTTGCAGATGCTGGTGAGACGTATAAGCTACAAGGAGAAAAACAATGTCTGTCTGCTGGCCTGATGTATGAAATCACAAAGGTACCTCACAGTTTGGGTTTCACAGTCATGCTTGACCCTTTTTTGGTATATATTTGCAATGTGTGCAGTGTTGACGATGACAAATAGAAGTATGTCTACCTACAGTCTCTTAGAAGAATTCACTCCAACTTAGATTGCACAGTTCTTTCTTATGGTTTTATACATACATATTTCACAGAATCATAGAATGGTTAGAGTTGGAAGGGACCTTAAAGATCATCAAGTTCCAACCCCTGAATTGACCTATTACAGGCGACAGATGCTCTCCCCCTACTCCTCACTCCCAGGAGAGGAGGAGGAAAGATAAAGAGATTTACAATTTTAGAAGGAACTAAACTACTTTAATGAAATATTAATAATAAAATAAAAAAAATAAATAATGAAATATATACAGTATATACAAAACTGTATCAAGCTCCCAGGATGATGTCTCCGGCAGGCACTGGGGAAGTCCCAGACAGGACTCAGTGATGGATGGGAACTAGATTCCAGCTCTGGAGTCAGGAACACATGGGTCATGATCAAAGGCTGCTGAACAGACAGGGTCCTCTTCAGACCTTGGCCATTGAAGAAAGAGAGTTGACCCTTTGATCCCTCAGTTGTTATACTGAGCGTGGGGCAGATGGGATGGAATAGCCCTGTTGGGTAGTTTTTGGTCTCCTGTCCGTTCCTCTCTACAGGTGGGACCCCTCCACACTTTTCTGTTTTGGACCCTCCAATGGGGCAAATAACAAAATTAGCTGACCTTGGTTGTTATAGCAATAAGTATAAGCAAGAGCCTCTCTGCATACCGTTCCTTGGCATGAAGTATAAATATTGGTTTTACCACTCTAAGAGCAAACAGTTTTCTGCGCAACATGCTGTTAATTTCGGAGAGTTAGAAGAGGCCTAGCTAAAAAGTAAAACTGCTGAACAGAAAGTTGGTTCTATTTTACCTCAAACCGGGACAATATTTCAGCAGTAAGAGCAGTCATAGCCCTCAGATACTCAAAAATGCATCCACACCACAACAAACTGCCTGTCAGATTTCCTGCACAAACTATAAAAACAAAAAAGTATCTTGGCAATTATTTTTCAGCTGTGAAATATACTTTTGAAAAGCTGTGACTATAATTTTTCTTGCACGGAACTCTTTGTACTCCCTTATTGTTACCATATGTGGTGTTTTTTTTGTAGTTCAGCCGCGCTCTGACTAGCCAAACTCTGAACAAATTTTCTTTACTCCAAATTGCTTACTTCTAAGCATAACCAGTGCATCTTACGTATTTGCAAATGAGCCATTAGAGTATTCAGACTGCATGTAGGGCTCCTGGCTAGGAATCTTGTTATCTAGAGTGATGTTGCTTCAAGGAAAAGTTTTGGAGACTGTACCTGGCATTTCTGGTTTATTTGGGAATCTTTGAAACCGTCCCACATCTTCCATCTTGTTCCATTATTGATGATTTCCGTCATCTAATTTAGGCTAATCTGGACAGTAGAGCCACTTCATGAAATTCATAACTTCAGGTCGCATGTCCTTTTCTTTCTTCAAATTCAGAGAAACTAAAAGTATGAAAAAATGCAAATATTTTCTTTTCTGTAACAAGAACAGCAAAATATGTGTAAGATTCCTGCCAGTTCTGCTTGGCAGCCTACTATTAACATTGGCTGCATGTTTCTCTGTACTGAAGGCACTACACTTGACAGGTGGTTTAAAATATAAATTGGAATAACTTCTGATTACTTTTATGCTCATGAACTGAAGTCTCTGTGCAGAGAGCCTAGTCTAGGCATGGTGTAGCTTTTCTGGCTGATGGAAGTATAGTCTAGAGCCTTAATCATGGTGCTGCCATTCTTTATTCTCCAGGTTTTATGAGGACCTTGCTTCTGAGTCTCTTCTGTGCTTCCAGGGTATGTTTTGAGATCCTTGTCGGCTCAATAAAGGCACTTTCGTAGGAGTTCTTGATGGGAGAGCTAATACGTGCATAGCTAATGCAACCTAATGAGAGATTCTTGGAAATACAGTATGAGGCTATTAAGGAATGAAGAATATAATTTTTTCTTTCTTTTTTTCTTTCTTTTTTTTTTCTTTTTTATTTCAGTGAATGTAGTTTTTCCATTGAAATAAAACCAGTGGGCTGCACTGGGGAGGGGTGAAGGTCAAGCAGCCTAACAGTGTTGTGAATTTTGTTGTTTTATAAAACAAAAACTTAATTTAAAACTCTAAATCCCTACCTTGGAATACATTTATACTTATTTTGCAATCTCCAGGTGATGATCCATCTAGCTGAGTTTTATGTTTCAGATAGTAGCTAATATAAACTGCTTGAGGGAAGAATTGAGGAAATTCTGAAATTGACTTCTTTGAAAGAGCATTGCAGTGCTTCGTTTGTCTTTGTCACTAATTTTGCTTTTGGGGGTAATGGGGTTTTAGACAGCAGGCTTATCTTTCTTGTACTCTTGTAATTCGTTCTTTTCACAGTAAAGTTTTCTCTAGTCCTAATGATATGGACTATGTGGGTTTTTTCCAATAATGTCCTGATCACTGGCCAAAAAGACTTATTGCAGGTTGATTTAGTGCCCTTTTTTTTTTCTCCCATGCCTGTACTCTCCCATGCAAGTGACTTCCGTACCTGGGCTGTTCTCTCACACTGCTCTTAACAGCAATCTCTTCCAGTCATTAGAAAAGAACCAATAATGTTTCATAAGTAGGATAAAATTAGCCAGCTGATGAGCTTATCATACTCATTACCTACATAAGCTCTAAAACAGAACTTCATCGAAAAGCAATCTCATCAGACTTGCTAGGAATTATATATTCTTCCAAGGAATACAATATTATATCTAATTAAAGTCAGCCTTGATAAACCTGTAATTAACCAAAGGAGAGAGAAAAACAGATGTGGAGATCCATCCTAGGGTGCATCAAGAAGAGTGTGGCCAGCAGGTCAAGGGAGGTCATCTTCTCCCTCTACTCTGTCCTGGTGAGGCCACATCTGGAGTATTGTGTCCAGTTCTGGGCCTCCCAGTTCAAGAAGGACAGGGAACTGCTGGAAAGAGTCCAGCGGAGATGNCTTCTCTGGAGATACTCAAAACCTGCCTGGATGTGTTACTGTCCAGCCTGCTTCAGGTGAACCTGCTTTGGCAGGGGGGGTTGGACTAGTTGATCTCAGAAGGTCCCTTCCAACCCCTACAATTCTGTGATTCTGCGATTTTGATGCTATCATGATGAGGAAATCTGACAGTTCTGGGGATTTTAACTTCTATCAGTCTCTAACTAAAATAGATGATTTGAAAAGGCAATGTGTCATGTTTCACCTTACCTGAACTCAGTGGAGATGATCTGCAAACCTGCTGTTTGAGAGTTTGAGACAGATTTTCTTTTTTCTTTCTTTTTTTTTTTTTCCCCCACATAGGTATTTTTAAACTCAGTCTGACATAGTAAGTGGCAGGCAGCTCATACAGCTGCTGTAAAACTAGATTCCTGCTTTCTTCTGAATCTCCTATTGTGTATGTGTCGACACAAGAGATTTCAGGCAGCTGCAAGTAACAGTTCAACAAACGAGTTTATTGTAGATTGTTTAGAAATGTGGAATAATTTGCTCACGTGTTTTAGTCCGATAAGAGTTTCTGAATTCTGAAATGCTGCTGTGATACTCGAAATTGCTGTATCTTAAAACCGTCAAATGTGTGATCTAAATGATTTTTTTTAAAAGTGACTGGTGGATACCTTAAAATAGCTGCTTTTTTTTCTTTTTTCTTGGGACAACTGAGTGCCAAATCACACTTAGTGTGAAAACTTGCCTTTCATTCAGTATACTACAAACTTAGTCCAGAAAATACTTGTATGCTGGCCAACTTGAGCTATGGCATTGCTATGTCTCACTGGCTTGATTTGTTGGGCCAACATTGGCCATCAGAAATACTGAAATAACCTTGGCCACTTATTTGTGCCATGAAGTTCCAGTAAACTGAAACACAATCTAGGATGGTGTTACTGGGGCTCTGTTCAGTTTTCTGTATTCATGCAGACGTTTCTGTATTAACTTTGTATATAAAGAGCATTTTAGGCACCTATGGTCTGCACTGGGAGAGAGAATCTTTTCCAAAACACTTGATTTCACACTGAATAGTCAGGAAAAACAATGAGCCATCAAAGTTTGAGAAATCATTATGCATTTGGAGATAATAATTGGCCTGCTTGTAATTTAATACACAAAACTAGAGTTTGGAGTAATTTGCAATGCCAAAGGAATGTGTTTGCAACAAGTACATTTCTCTGCATACTACAATTAGCATAAGCCTACCAATATTATGCAGTATTAAAATATGCCGATCCACTTTATTTAAAAATAAAAACAAAACCCCCAAAACTTCTTTTAGATAAACAGTGGTCTGCATTTTATAAAGAAGAAATGGTGTCCGGTTTTTGTTTATTATGTATCTCCTGGTTCATAACTCAGTCTTCTGAAGAGTATTGCTTAAATGAAAAAGATCACTGAAGGATGAGTGAAGAAGTTAGGAGTAAGGAGATAATCCAAATCTTCCTATTTTCCTTCCTGCGGAAGATTCTTTTATCACACAGTAGATTTCAATATGGGATATATTTTCTTATCTTCACTTTTCCCTGAGAATTTTCTGAAGAAACAAATATTGCAGTAAAGCTTCCTAAAGTATTCATACTGGCTATCTTTTTGATAGGAACGCTCTAAAGATTTCTGATGCATTTGCTGACGTATCCAGTTTCTAACAATAACCCAAAACCCTTAAAATATTTACTTCCAGAGCAACCCATACGTAAAAAGATACCGCTTAAATTGAAAATAAACTGATTTTGTGCAGCATTCAAAATTTGACTAAAAATATCTTTCTTTGAGAAATACTATATTTATAGTATTCCTGAGGAGTGGAAGCTAATTTTCACAAAACCACACCAAAATGGCACTCATATTGCCCTTTCTCCCACGTGTTGTCTCTGTCCATGTTAGGGTTATTAGATAGATAGGTGGTGCTAAGTAAATAGTTGGGTGTTGTTCAGAAAAAAAAAATCTACTGAACAAAGATCTTTACTGTTGAGGATCTTGGAAGAAGGTCTATATAATACCGTAAGTAAATATCCAATAATAGCATACATTTTAAAAAAGGAAAACCTAGAAAGGAAACGCATAGTCCAGAGGAAAAATTTTCAATACCATCTGTAGTATCTACAGTAAGCGAACAAATAGTTGGTGTACGTGCCTGTTGTATAACCTTACTCATCCCCTTCTCTTCCGTGATGTCTAGTTGCCTTGTCTAGTTTTCTAAAATATTTTATGGGGATTGTGTTATAGAAGATCATATGTTTGGTACTTGTCAAAAATGACGTGTTAATCTGTAGAAGTAGTTATTTATAGAGCAAAGCAGAAAGTAGTTTGAACTATATAGTGTGCAGCTCTGGAGGCTATCAAGTTTAAGTCAAAGAGGTACTGTAGTTTGAAGTCTTTCAAAACGAATGAAAATGGAATGAGACTTCCAGTACAATCATGTAATGAAATTCAATAAATATTGTGATATACTGAATTTTTCTCAGTGCATTCTGAAGTAGCCTTATGTATTATTTAAGGTCATCTGTCTCGCCCAGCCTGTATCAGTTGAGGAGATTCTGATTGTTCCATTTTTGAAAAGTGTTTTCTTTCTCTTCGCAACACTAGAAATAAGTAATTGAGGAAAGAAGGAAATTACCATGCTTTGCTGTTAAAGGTTTAGTATTTTTAGTTTTTTACCCATTTTCACAGTAGTGGACTCTAATCTTCAGAGATAATTGTTTTTCTCCTTAGGGCAGTATGTCTCAAGCAAATTTCTCTTTCTTCTTCTATTCTTTAAAGCCAATCCCAGAAGACTTTCCCAGACTTCAGACCAAACAGTCCTGGTACAAAGGGAGTCATGAGGGAAATTCCTATTATTTTGAGTTGTGAGCAGGTGCTTCTCTTCAGCCTACTGGGAATTTCTGATTCTTCTTTATTGAGACTCTTCAAGATGCTAGGTATAGTCCTTTAATTCAAGTGCAGGAACTATGTAACATGGATAAAGAGCAGGCAAAAATGTAACAGTAGTTAAAATACCTGTCATTATAAGGGAGTACAAATAGAATTTTTTTTTCTATGATAAAGAAACATTCCCTAAACACAGTGCTTATATGCGCAAAATACAAGCACTGCTACAACTGGTCCCTCTAAGCCAACAGTTTGACCTTGTAATTTTCCTTCTACAAATACTTGTATAATTCTTTTCGGTGTTCATTCATCATAAGAATAATTAAATCTTTTGGGCTAAGCTTGCAGCAGACCAAACAGTTAAATTTAGCTACTGGCCTACAGAACCCTCTGAGGAACTTTATATACTTACCGTGACCTTACTGTTGAGTGTTTTAGCTGGTAATAACTATAGTTTGCTTTCTAGAAGTAAATGGATTCATAGGCAAGGTTCAGCTCAGCCTTCATTTTGGCACCTGCAACAGACTGTGTGTGTAAGTATTGCTAGATAAATATCCTGTAGTACAGTGCTAGAAAAATCTGGGAAAGCTAATAATTTGCAGACTTGGCTTGATTTTTGGGGTGCACAGTGCCATATTTAGAAATCTGCTAAATAACTATGAGAAAATTACTAAGTGCTGTATGTGCGCTGCACATGGGGGAGCAAGAGGCACTGAGGAAGCACAGTAATAAAACTGTCCTGTTAATGCACTGGAAAGCTTTGGTTTCTTTATTGGATATCAGGGAAGAACTGTCTCAGAGATAACATTTGAAAGATAGGGTCGGTCATCCGAACAGTCCCAAACTTTCCCAGGACATCAGCACATAAAAAAGGTAGCGGTCATGCAGATAACCAAGATGCTGGTGACCTGCTTTACACTGTCAGCGTGTCATCTACTCATGATGTGACAGGAATCCACAGTAAGAGCTGCAGGGAAGGAGAGGTAAGGGGTTTTATTCCTGTAGGGCTGCCCACACACAGTAACTTGTTATCGGATCTGACAAGTAGGTTAGCGCACAGGCTTCTTAGAAAGCCAATAATTTACGAAAAATCGTGAGTTTCACAGTATGTACATCCAACTGACATCCTCTTTCATACTAAGCGTGTCTGGAGTTTTTAGCAGAGTCCATGATCTAGGCTGGGAGAGGACAGATAGCTAGGGAACTCGCTAGATTGATATGGCATCACTTTTTCATCGTTGCTTTCTTGGTAGCTGGTTGATCTGACTCATTTGTATGACTATAGTACCTACTAGTAATAGTGCAGAAGGTAAGAATCCACACTCCTGGGTGAAGGGGTCAGCAGAAGAACTGCAGACTCGATTTAGGCTAAACTATTACACTTCAAGTTTTGCTCACAAGCCGGAAAGTGCTCAGAAAGGGGGCAAAAGGCAGCAAGGATAAAATGGATCAACATAAACCCAGCAAATATGTTACGTGCTGTCTTCTTGGCAGCAGTGATCCAAATCAGGCAGTGTGAGCAATCATCCCTACGGGGCTGCATGCTTAGGAGTGCCTGTGAAGCTCCAGGGGAAAGCCTGGCTGCAGTGCCAGCATTTACGAGAAAATTTATTTCCAGCAGATGGAAACTGAGTGTCCCTTTCGCATGGGACAAAAGCCTGAAAGCTCCCAGTTTCAGCCTAACAGCGGAATTTAATAGCAGGAACAACTTTTCTATCTCCTCTGATTCCGTTCTCAGTGAAAGGTAACTTGACTGTTCATTTCTCAGAGGACATAGCAATTAACCATTACATTTAAAATTAATCCAACTTCCTCTAGCTCTCTTCTCTCTCCTCTGATCACCTGAACGTTCAGTTTAGAACCACCTTCTGAGTTGCAACAGTGTACATTCACGTAAAATCCTTTCTAGAGTTGGCATCCATATAACTGGAATCAACCTTTGGACTCTGAAGGAAGTAAGTAACTTGCAAAGTATCAGCAAGGTTAATTGGAAGGTTAATTTCCAAAGGTGGGGGATGAGTGGGGAAGGAAAGCAGTGTAAGGCACAGGCACAGACTTATTGGCCAAAGTATAGGGAGAAATCTTTAGTACCTCAGTGAGCTGCATGAGCTGAACTTTCTTATTAACCATCATTATTATAATGTTGATTTAAATAAAGATTTATTGTGAGATTTTAAGTGTTAGCTCTTTTCATCTTCCAACCATGTGAGAAGAGCATTCAGTAAATAGCTACCTATTCTGTTTTCTCAATTATTTAAAGAAAAATGCAGAAGCCAGATGCATTATTTCATATGTTTCATTATGTTGTACCACTGTGATTTACCAAACTAACAATTCCTTCATTGTATATTGAGCCTATCGTTTGTTAAACACCAGCTATTGCCTGGCTACTTCCCACAATACTGTTTTTATTACTTCTGTCTTAGGTCTGCTTCTTTTCTTGTTTCTTTTCTGTACCTTCATTCTCAAAATATCTTTAAGGTATTGCATTTAACTGCTGACATAGAGTTAGTTATTCATCTTCTAAAGCCTTCAGTATTCCCCAAGTCTGTATATTATTCCCCCATCTTCAGTGTTCCTCTGATTTAACTGTTCCATTTTGTTTTGACTTTCGATTATCCCAGGGTCCGATTGGTATGGATGGAAAGCTGGTAGGTGATTTGTTCAAAACCAGTGTAATTTAGGTCTTGCACATTTTCCCTCTTTGTTGTTCTGTTGTTGTTTTTTTTAATTGCTCATGTTGAAATGTATATTAATCACACATTGGCTTCATGCGGCATAATCTACTTCACCCTCAGTAGCATAGATTTTAACAGAGTGCTGAAAAGCCGCCTGGGTCTTTTGTGTCTCTCGGAGGAAATGGAGGTCAGCCCTGCCCCTCCTGTTTCCTCATCATTATCTCTCTGGGTTAGATTGGAAGGCAGATGTCCCTGCTTGGGTGCTCCATCCAGAGAGTGTTTCACAAGGGTAGTTTGGTGGTGTCCTTCAAACAGCCGGGTTATTACTTCTGACCGCCTATCTGTGGCTCTTGCTGGTTTCCTTTTTCCACAGGTTCTTCGTTTCTGTGTTTTAATTTCTCTGCCTGGATTTTGTTAGCTTGTTAGATCTCAACAGCCACGTGTCTCATTTAAAATGCATTTGTATGCTATCCCAGATAATCTTTAGGAAGATGCTACTTGAATTAAGTAAGAAATAGCATTTCTAAATATATTTTTATTTGTGCATATATTATTATATCAATGTATTTGGATGTATGAGCCTGGAAGTTTATGTTCCCAGCTCTTTAAAGTTTAAAGTCACGTGTAAAAGCTGTGAAAATCCAGTTTCTTCACTTTTTCATGCTATTGTTTTTGCTCCCTCTCTCTTTCTCCTTTTCCATGACAGCCCTTTTCTTTGATACCCAAAATATATCTTTTCTTTTCTATCCTTTCATTTACTACAAGCCCTGTTTCCTCTGCAAGCTCAACTTGCTAACTTGCAGCGTCAGCTTCCATTTTCTTCTCTTAAGACCTTTCCCTGCACTCCTTGACTTCTCTTTCTCCCGTTAAGTAACTTTTCTGCAATGTTTGCAGCCTCCAGTCAGTAGGCTTTTTCTTTAATCTCCTGTTTTAGGAGATTGATAGCTTACCTGTTAACTTCAGCTAGTCCTGGCTCCTCCATATATCTTATATTTTTCTTTTGGTATCACTGACATATCAGCCACTAATATTAGCTTAAATTGCTAGGAAGGGATTAACTATCAACCCTAGAAGACCTTCCATCACGTTAATTAGAATAGGCTGCCAAATAAACCCTTTTCTTTTCTGCAAAATAATGTAGTAAGTCAGTAAATAGGAATACAGAAGGGAAAATTATTCTGAAGATTTTGCCGTAATCATGAAATATTATGGAGCTATACCCACTGTAGTCATGCAGATTAAAAAAAAAAAAAAAGAAAAAGCAGCAATTAGTATTGGATAATCAAATAAATGAGCAATGATCCAGAAGTTCAAAGCAGCAGCCACTAAAATACACCTGATTAATTATTGGTGTTGGGACTGATCTGTAAATGCATGCAAAGGACAGCAGTCAGCTGGTAGCTACAAAAATCAATTTTAGAGTACGTAACGCATTTGAATAAAGAGATGTCCCATAGGATAAAAAATGAGAGTAATGCTGACTTTTCAGTCTTGAGGAGTATTTTCACCCTGGCTTTTATCTAAAATTGGAGAAATACTTCCAGCTACAACGTTTTAACACACAAGTAGCCTGCATTGAGAACAATTTACACAGCAGTGAGCCAGAGTGATTTCAGCAGTCCTGGAGCCATTTTGGGAACACAAGCATATTAATTGAGACTGAGCTTGAGCTTGCTCAAATGAGTTACACTATCAGATTGTATTCATGTTAGAGGGTTTTTTAATGAGCACAAAACTCACAGAGTTACTGACCCTGACCCTTTCACAACATACAAAATTGAGAGAACGCAAAACGAACAACCCCTTTTTCGTCTCCCACACTTTGAATTGTTCTTGTGTGCCAATGACCCTTTACAACCAAAAATACCAGTATTGCGATGCCTCTTTCTATCTGTAATTTTGTAAGCAGAGCTGATGAGTTCCATAATGTAGTGCTTGCTGCAGCCTCTGGTTAGTGTCACTTACTGGATCGTTAGTGAGAAGGGAAAGTTATACTTTAACTGCAGTACTAGTATCTAAGAGTAATACAAAAATACTGAAGGATTTGGAACAACTGGAAAAAAAACCAAAAAATAATTACTTTCACTAATGCAAAGTTCTTCCCATGTTCAAGGAGCTCATAGACAACAGGATAAAAAAATACTGCTGTGAGTGCTTTTGTGTTCAGCACCTGCATTTACAGTTAAATGCGGGATAATTGCATTGATAATTCAGTTTCCAGCTTTCCTCTCTCAATATTGCAAAGATGATAAAAGTAATTGTAAATGTATGATAACAAAAAGGCAAACTGATAATGTTGTTGAGATTCAGAGTAGAAAACACTTTCATGGAATCATGATTCTGTCCCTGACATTCAATTCAGTGTATGTTTGTGTTGTGTGTATGTCTCTTATGTCACACAGATAGCATGTACCATGTGGACACTTAGTAGTCTGTATGTCTAAGTTAGATTAAAAAAAAAAAAGTATCAGTTTTCAAATATTTTTGTTTAAAATGTATGTATATATTCTGTTCATTAATTTTCTACTGCTTTAAATCAACATTTTGTTGAAACATTTTGGTAATTTCAGACTTTCATTTAATATTTTTTTTTGAATACATACGTCTTGGAGACAGACTAATGATTTGGTCAAAATGTATTGCAACTTTAGATATACTTGTGAGACAAATGTATTGTGAGATTGTATATTAAAGTTTGCTTGCATAGGTCTCAGTTTAGTTAATTTATACACATTTATTGTACAGGCTGTGCAACATTGCAGCAGCAAGCAATTCCTGATGAATTTAGGATCAAATATAGCATAACCTGTTATGATGGGAAGATTGAGGCAAAGGCTGAGTACTGAGGATTAAAAAATAACCCAGTGTGATGTGTAACTTCATGGAACTGACCAATTCAGAAAATTCTACTTCATACTGGAGCTGGCAAACCTCAGACAAAACAGTTTTTGTCTGAAAACCTCTATAGTGCAGTGTTGTTGTAAGGAATTAATACAAAACTGCAGCATCTACATCAAGGAACGCTTTAGGCTGCCTTCAGTGGAAGGATTAGATAGCCACAATAATTCTGTATTTTAACATGATTCCCTATAACATTATTTCTAATATTTCTTTTTCTCATCATTTTAATATAGCAGGAAAAATCTTATTAATTACTAAAAAAATGCATTTTTCTTCAACTGCTTTTCTTGTAGCGACTAGTTCCCAGTTGAAATGCTCCCCCACCTCTTCCTTTTAAAATCACACGGAATCACAGGGTGGTCGAAGTTGGAAGGGATCTCTGGAGGTCATCTGTTCTCACCTCTCTGCTCAAACAGGGCCATCTAGACCAGGTTGCCCAGGGTCATGTCCACATGGCTTTTGATTATCTCCAGGGATGGAGACTCCACGGTCTCCCTGGGCAACCTGTGCCAGAGCTTGGTTACCTTCACAGTAAAAAAGTGTTTCCTGATGCTCAGATGGAAAAGTTTCAACTCTCTCTAGCAGTTCCTTCTAGCTAAATTGAAGAGGTTTTATAAGACTTATAAGAAGTCTTCATGCTCATTTTCTTTCAACAAAAGGAAATGTAGTTTCAATTCAACTGAAATATTATTGAAGTGTCATAAAGCACTAGAAGCTAAGCTAGCCCTAGGGGTTTAAGAAATTCTCTCTTTATAGGGAGAAATGTATATTTGTCTCCGGTTTACAGTGTGAGTTGATAGTGGCTGTAGTACAACCAGACGGGTGGTTGTAGTTCATAGTCACAGCTACTATACTATTTTGTAATATAATTATGCTTCATGCAAATAATTTGTAATGTGTGGGCTAGAATAACGACTTTCACTGACTTTCTTAGGCTAGGAATATTAACGATAGGAAGTCAGCTCTGTAAAGTCTTGCAGCAACAAGAGATGCATACACCTCCTCAGTGTGCAGAGGGGGCATGGAGTGGTCCAAAGGTGGTGTTGATAAATAAGGGAGAGGAAATATATCAGCTACCTCTTGGGCTGAATGATAAGGGTTCATCTGCTGCTGACATGCTGGTTTAAATATTGGTTTAAACTTGCTTAAAATTGTGGTGCTTGCAGCAACGGCAAAACTATCGTTTTCCCAGCAATGCTTTCCTTCAGTTTTTAGACTTTATTCATTCCATAGGCAGTAGTTAGCACCTCCTTGAAACATGGGGGTGAGCAATAACAGAGAAAAAGCACCCAACATCTACTTCTAAATCAGGTCAGCATCTGTGGATTCTTTTTCCCTTGAGAACAATTAAATTAGGTCTTTCTATTGTTTCTAAATTGTATTGTTCTGACTATCCCGAGTATGAACTTTCTCAAGTGCAGATTCAATGTTGTTATAACTTATTTCTGGAATCAGTTAATTGCAAGAAACTTCATCAGTTTGAATTAAAACATTCAAAGTTAATGTAACTTAAGAGTCCAGAGTCTGTATTTTTTGTTATCTATCTCCTTATTAGAGTACTGTAACTATTTGCTACTATTTAAGGAGTTGATCCTTGTCATAACTTTCCATAACCTTTTCTTTTTCTTGTTTTTCAGGGTCAGCCTGGTCCCCAAGTAAGTGCCATCTTATTTCCTATATAACTTAAGGCTAAATACAGGACCCGCCAAACCTGGGTTATCTGCAAAGTATTTTGATTTTTTTTTTTTATTAAATCCTACTGTAAGAAGCTAGAAACTGGTAACCATTGCATAATTCAGTAAGGCAAATATTTCCCAAGAGAGAAATATTGTCCCCCCCATATGGTTGTCTGAATTCCCTCAGCTGTTTGACCAGATGGTGGGGTTAACAACGTAATACTGAATAAAGCAAATCTCCTAACTACGGCTTGAAACTTTGCCACCTAACTTTAAAGCAAGATAAAATAACTTAGCAAATGTGTAGCAAATGTAATACTTCAACTGCTTATTAATCACATGCTAATAATGTTGCTATAATCCAGGCAGCCCTCAGTTATTTTAAATATTGCACTGCTAGCTATTTTGATTAATTATATACAGTGCTTTGAATTAGTTCTGCTTTATTTAAGAACAGTAGAACTTTGTCTTGTGAGCTGTAATTGAAGGCATGGAAATCTAGGGATCTAACTTCAGTTTTAAGGTAGAAATCGACCACCAGAAAGGAAACACTAGGTTTAATGTAAATTATTAGAGTTAAAGAGCGTACAGAAATGTGGAAGAGCAAGGAAGAGAAGAGGGAAGCTAGTACCAAAGCCAAACTTAGTGAAATAATTTGAAAATCTGTATCTTTTTGCATACTCAAGATGCATTATGAGAAGTAAACTTTGGTCTGTGGGACAATCTTGGCACAAGTGAGTTGCTTGAACCAGGATTTCTGCGAGGGCCTGATAATTTTTTTAAGTTAAGGTTTTCTTTATGAGAAGGAAGCATATTCCTCAGACTTCTTCTTTCTAATCATCGTTCTTTGTTGAAAGACAGTTTGTGTTACAAGCCCTCATCCCATTCAGTTTGAATGAGTATCCTCATCAACATCTAGTTGATGTTGACTTGTGCTGCCACCCATGTTTTTCCCTCTGGGTTTGGACCCCCACCACCCACATTTCAGTTGCTTGGAGAGAGTGTCTTGCTTAATGCTTGTAAACAGCTTCTCAGTCTTTGGAGTTCATCTCTCTACATAAAATGCCTAAAGGTAACTGTAGGCAAAAAACCACAATGGAGATAGCACCATTCAGTGCTGTGTAAAGGGCAAAAAGGCAGAGAAATCTTGACATGATTGCAAGAGAAGAGGGGAGCAAACCATAGGAAAAACTTTCTAAAAATCTTCCTCCCTTTTCCCTCAAATTGTATCAACTTCTCTGTGACCTGAATGCTTATAAAGAAAACAGGTACAAGGTACTAGGACCCACAAGACTTAGGATGAAAATTCTTACATCCTAACTTTAGTAGGAAATGTTCATCTCTGTGCCATTGCCATTGCTCTGAGCAGCACTCACCATTATTCTTAATACTGCCTTTTCCTCCTTTTTCAGCTCAAGGTGCTTGTATTGTGGCAGGAGGACATGTAGGTACTCAGTTACTTCAACGGGCTGATTGAGTCCAGGGATCATAGAATGGTTAGAGTTGGAAGGGACATTAAAGATCATTGAGTTCCAACCCCCATGCCATGGGCGGGGACACCTCCTACTAGAGCAGGTTGGCTAATTCTTGCAAGGGCACTGGTGAGGAAGTCAGAATGGCACAAGACAGAGCAGGATTCAGCTCTAGATCAAGGTGCCTAAACCTAGAAAGAAGCTTGTGTGTAGGTGCTGACATGGGAAGCGTGTAAACACTCCTTGTAGTCAGTGAAGGTTGAGTCAATATTCAGTGCGCCTAGAGACCTCTTTGGCTCATTGTAAGCTCCCAAGGCCCAGTTACGTTCCCTGCACACAGGTGTTTGCTGCTGATCCAGGGTCTCCAGCCTTGCCTCTGGCGGTTGTACGTACAAGGGCTGGAGCCTGTGTAGGGCCATTGTTGTATCTGTCAGTCATGGGCAGCTGTCTTGGATACCTAGGGAACCTCTCACGTGACACTACTTGCATACAATCATGCCTTTTAATTATAGATTCTTATTACAGGCAGCTACTGAATCTAGTAACCATTCTGCCGAATTGCTGACATCTACATGTCTTAGGCAGCTATATGTAGGCTGTACATTTAGATGTCTTTCCTCTTAAACTGAAACCCAAACCCAGATAACTTCATGAAACCGCATTTTAAAAATGTCAAAAGCTGTGGTTGAAAATCTCAAGACTTAAAAATTTATTATTAAAGTATCAATAGAAAACAGAACCTGTTCACATACAGATAAAGTATGTCAAAACACCTCAGTTTCTCATTAAAAAAAATGTTTGCAGAAATTTCGGCCACCCATGATTGTCAGTAATTTCCCTGGTCTTAACCGTGTCCATGAGAAATCCGGAAGAAAAGGTATTGGTTGGTTTGGTTAGGAAGTAAGGGCTTCCTGGCTTCAAAGATCAGAATTGCTACGCTGACAAAAGAAGCACTTAGAAAGTTTTTGATGTCATAGCTATGTAAGTCTACACTAAGATCAAAGATAAATTCTAATCCTTTTTACACGCAGTGCTTTATTAACACATATTCTTTTTTCCTATGATTTTCTAAAAGTACACACTAAATTCACCCGACACGTACATTTAATTGCTGGCTAAAAATATAAATTCATAACAGATCAGCAACACCTCTTATCTTTTTATCTTGAATTTTTACTGCTTCTTTTCTTCAAAAACACACCACAAAAGATAATTTTGTTTTGTGTTTTCCTGTTTCAAGTAAAAAGAAGCTTTATTACAACCCACAAACATTTTTTCAGAAAAAGCTCATGGCTCTGTTGTATCACTGAAAGGTGGAGACCATGATGAATAGCTAAATAATTTCTAGCATAACCTCTAAAAAATAAAATACCTTATTATGATTTTGGTTTCCTGTTTAAAAAAAAAAAGCTGTTTCAAATACCATGTTAACTGAGTTTCTTTGTAGAAGAGCAAATAATAAAACTTCTAATACTTTTTCTGAAACTTAAATTCTGGCTTTTAAGTGAACCCAAAGAATACCTGCTTTTTCTTGTTTAGAATGTAAATATGTATTTAGATTAGCTTGTACCAGAAAGGTTTATTTTCCTAATAAATCTATACAACCAACTTCTGCACATAGATCTCCTACTTAGTATAATGCAAGTTATTCATGTTTGTGAAAGAACAGAGTGCGGCTTCTAGTCTAAAGTTAATTCCGTAAGGAATGTACTAACTGGGTACAGAGAGAAGGCTTGTTACGTTCAACTTTTTTTTGTTGTTTAGAAGTAAAGTTCATATAAATATTAGAAAACAGTGCATTTAGTATTATGGTGGAGGAAGAGAAAATGATCCTTTCCGAGATCGCGCTGAAGTGAAACCGCTAACAGCTATAAATGTGGGGCAGGGTGGTGGTTCGCTGTCACTTTGTCTCAGCCAACTGTTTTCTTCCTCGTGGCAATATCCTCTCCCTAGCCCATCTCTGGTGCAACATACTTTCTCTCGTGTCAGCATCCATGATCCCTCTCTCTGGGGGACTTTGAGATACAGCAGCCCCACAGATGCTTCTCCCTTCTCCTTGGCAGCCATTCAAATCTGCGTTAGAAATGGACAAAATACTCATGATTGATACTTGTTTTCGTGAGATTCTTGTTTTCCTGTATGTGAAATGTCTATGGAAGTGGTGTTATTTCAGTCTGAAATTTTCCAGTGTTGTGTGTGCATGATAAAGGGTTACCATAGCAATTCTGGTGACAAATGTATGCATGTGTCTTTCTCACCGTCAAGCTTTAGGGTATGTGACTGGAGTATTTTTAATTTCTGATGGCAGAGATTCTGAGTCATGGTTAGACAGGCTGTTACTGGCTTGTGCTGTCAACAGAGCTAGCTGGAACCATTTTAACTTTTTGCTTTCTGGTTTTTGTCAAGGCCTGAGAAAAATAACCAGCAGGACATAGGCCATAGCTTTTCAGCTCTTTTGAATGGCAGCAGTGTATGTAGGAAGTTTATTTATCGCTTCCTAGAGAACATTGTGGTGGTAGGAGGAATCTTAGACCTTAGGGAAGAGTTAAAGATCTGACAGCAGAAAGGATGGGAAGGGGGTTGTTCAAAGAAAATGTATTTTAAGTCCTGCTGAGTTTCGGTTTGGGTAGTTTGGATAGCTATCTGCACTCCAAGATTTGTTACATATTCCTTGCAGTTAGCACATACCACTCAGTACTGGGGTGGTTGACAAGGTCAAGTGATCATGCATGGGTTCTGATGGCTTTTTGAGCTATGGCCAAGACACATAATGCGTCCTGTTGACTAATGCTGCAGAGTGGTCTCTACCAGTCAGACCCTTAGAGTTGGACATGCTTCCTTTGTTCTGATGACCGTAAATTGAAGTTTAAGCCCCCTGTTTCTTGTTCCCAGCAGTTTGCATAGTCTCTCTACTTCTATGGAGAGTGGGAGAAGTAAGGAGTACACTTAGGAAGGACAGAATCAGCATGAGGCTGGAGAAACATTTCATCACCTTGAGATACACAGTGCTGTAAAGTTTCTGCTCCTGAGAGAAGCCCAGTTGTATGCAGGCCATCAGCTGTTCATACTCTAAAGAATGATCTTGAAGGTTGTTTCTTCTAGCAGCTGATGCCCTAAGCTCCTTTGTAAACTTCTGATCCTGCTGAAGGATTATATGACTCCGTTTGAATATGCCAATGCTAGTCTACTTTTGAGTTAGTGGTTGTGGGTCAGATTTTGCTATCAAACTTTAACAATCAGTTTGTTAGCAAAGAACAGGTACAGTCACTCCAATTTTTGTTTTCTAGACAAACATGGAGACATGTTATCTTTGTTTTATATACTTATGTGTGTGTGTGCACTTCATCGGATGCTGTCAGGCACTTATTTCAGTGTAGATTATAAAATTCCTTCAGTAAACTTTGTGCGTCTTAGTTTCTTCTTAATACCTTATGTAAAACTGTGATGACTTAGATAGAAATCAAAATACGCATTAGACGATGGTGTAAATTCATGGGGGGATGCACCCTATTACTGAAATCTTTCATTTAAAGGGAACCGAATCCCATTTGGCATCCAAAGATTTGGGTTCAATTTTGTATTTCTGCTGAAGTGCCTTCACCGGCGTATAAACAGTGCATTGCCCATGTCCTGCCCTAGGTGTTACTGACGTCAGTGAGTGTTGAATACAGCAAAATAGGACCTTGACGCCGTGCAGGTACTGTGAGTTAAGGAGGAAATGTATTTTCAAAGGGGAACAAAGAGTTTGTTAGGCTTTGGTAAAGAAGAACAAATACTGAAGGCAAAAAGTAACAGGTTTATTTGTCTTTCGAAGAAATTCTTTCTACGTGAGTTTAAACCATTTATAGATTTTAAGTTTTCATATGCACACCAGACATTTCATTCCAACTACTGTCATCAAGTCCAAACTTGGTTATACCTGTGCAAACGAAAATAAGCTTAGTCTTGGTCTGAGAGCTTGAGCTCATATACAGCAGCAGAAATAGATTATTGTAGTGTGTTCTAAAAAATAATTAGTCTCATCTAATGACCAGGTAGACGTAGGAAGACAGCCAAACGCTGTATGCTTGTTTGAAAAAAATGAAAACCAAGTCTGTTTCTTGCTTGCATCTGTACCAATAACAAGGCCAAACACTTGATCCCATTGCTGCCAATAACATGTTGCTATCAGTTTTGAGATCAGAAATTAATCTTAAGTGAGGGCATCACATAAATAAAGCAACTTGTACTAAGTCTAATATGTATTTGGTGGGCAGAGCTTTACCACTTGTTTACCATTTTCCTTCCTTTCTAAAGCTGTAATAGAATTCAAGAACACTGTTGAAATTGTGCAATCTTTTTAGGAAACACACAGCGCACATTGACTTGTGAACCTGAAGAAGCTAATGCCATCATAATGGCTTTCCATTTTATCTTAGTTGCCAAATACGAAGCAAGGATCTAGCTCTTGCCTTCCATCAGATTTATAATGATATAACTCAGTCATTTTGAACCACATCAGAGAATGCAGCAGGAGAAATCATGCACAAAACTTTGTTTACTGTCTGATGTTTACGATAGGAAAAAATGCAAGAAATAGACCTTCCCAGAAAGAGATAATGTATTTAATTGTTTTAAAGTATGTTGCTTTCTCAGCTTTAATAAAGCAGAAGTTAATTTTGTTAAAAGGAATCGGCAGCAACAATAAGCATTTTTAAAATATAAACCACTTCAGTTTCTCCTGGTAGACTTACGTACGTGTGTAAACCAGGATAGCTATGAATATGAAGTACCTCTTCAGCTAAGCAGGTGACATTAGTGCAAATAAGAGGATTCTTTGCTTTGTGAAAAGAACACAGAATTGGAGATTTAGAGGCAAATTATGCTGGACTATCAGTTGTCCCAAGACTAATGAAGCACCGCATATAATTTAAAAAGGCCAAGGGGACTAAGTTCCAGGCATCAACAAGGAAAATTCTTGTAGCATTAAATATTGTGCTTTGCTTCCAACATGTTTTTTTACTTGACTTTTTCCACCCTTTTGCCAGGATTTGCAAAGGAGCCTCTGATGGCAGATTAATGACTTCCCTACTGTACCCTGCGAAGTGAACTTAGTTGGGGATAATCACACTTGTTAGAGCTCTGCTCATCCTATGTCAGATGACCCCAGCTGTGCTACTGTGTTCTTTTACCTACTCTGATAGGCATGCTTTTGAGCTAAAATTTCAGTAAAAATCTCTGGAAATCTTGTGCTGGAACAGCAAGATGTTCAAATGTTCCACAGCGTTTCCTGGGACTGGCAATTTATTTCTGATTTGTTCACCTGATTCAGAAAAATATCGGAATTAACAATTACCCCTTCAAACTAGGTTTTGATTTTCTAAAAACACAAAAATAAGAATATTCCTTGCACAGAATTCTGTAAAAAAGTAATGCCAGCTCTGGGTGCCTTCATAAAATAGGCTGTGTTGTTATGAAGTATTTTCTTTTGCTAAACCTGAAGATCTCCCTCCAGAGTAGCTGTATGAAATAGATGAAGAAAGCTTGGAAGATGGATTCTTGGAACAGTTTAAGTCATTAGGCCCAAAACTTAAGAAGCTGATCCCCTCATTTCATAGTTCACGTAGTGACCGTTTATGGTACTGTAAAAGAACAAGTCGTAGAATAAAAAAAAAATATACAAAATTAATATATAAAACTCTAAAAAAAAACTTGAAGGAGAGCTTTCTATTTGTAGGACATTACCAACTTTTCTCTATGGTGGCATCCTTAATTTCTGGAAAGAATATGTTTTGTTTTAATAAAATAAACATGAAAGTCTGCTTCACGCATTACATATGCTAGTATAAATGTTATGGGGAATTACACATTATTCCACCTATTCATCTAGAAGTGGCAGCTGTCAGCAGAGCATACTAGGTCTTCTAACAGCAAGTGAAGAGCTATGAAGTGAAAATTACTTGTAATCCTTAATTTGCATAGCATTGCTTAGGAGTACAAAAACCAGTTGCAAGCCTAGTACTGTGGTTACATTATGAGATGTACAAAGAGTTGTCAAAATATAATTAAGAACTCTGAAATATTTCTTGTGTTCCTAAATCATTTCTTTATCAAAAGACCTTTGAATCTCCTTCATCCCATTCTACAGATGGCAGAAATACACTAATGTGTTCTGTGTTTTATTAGGACTTATGTCAAAGCAAAGTATTGCACCGTGTTCAAGGATATTATATAGTATTTTACTATCCTGCTGCACGTGTTTTTAATTCAGTATTAAACTCCTACTGGCTTATTGTTTTTACTGATCCTAATGCTGTATTTCAGCTTTGAATTCCAGTTCAATTTGTTGCAGATCCCAGTAGTTTCATTAGCTTTAAAAAAAAATTAAAATGAAATTAAGAGTTACAAAATTGTGTATTTCACCAAGCTTATGGTGACTTAAAGGTAAACACTGTGATATCTAAGACCTTTGTCTTTCACAAGGTCTTCAAAGTATCAGAGTTTCCTTGATCACCCATAATCAGTCCAGAGCCCTGATGACCTTTCTGTGCTGGAAGCTTGGAAGTCCTGCAAACTAGAGCAGACCTGGGAGCATTGGATCTCAGGCTGCAAGACGGAAGCTTCAAAATCTGTATTTTCAATTATAAAGTGACACTTTTGTTAATTGAAATTTGACTTTGAGAAACCTTAGATATTAGCAGAAATGCTTCAGGTTCATTACATTGAATTGGTGCTGGCATGAAAAGCTCTGATGATGTGCTTATTGTCTCCTTTAAGCACAAGTCAAGTTCAGAAGACAGAAAGAAGGAAAAAAGTAGAAAACGCAGCAAATCCTTTCGTTGGAGTGTTTTGTGTACTGCCAGGAATGTTATTGATGAGCACGGCATGGAAGTGTCCATTCTGTTTGTGAGCTTTAATCCAGAATTCTACTTTTGAAAAATGTTCTGCCTGTCCATGCAATAGCATAGGAGTTCCTAATAATCTTTTTTTTGCTGAGATCCATCAGTAACGTTCAAGAGTTGTGAGCTGCTGAGAAACATATAAAAGAACCACGTATTTTCAGAAATACAATCCAGTTATATTGCACAGTATGTCTGTTAGCGATCATTTGCCAAAAAGAATGAATATCCATTTAAGTATACATATACATATGTGTGTAATTTCCCCTGAAGATGTTCTGAATTTTGTAGACCAAACTATTAGTCTTGAGGAGAAAACTGTTTTGTTTTTAATAAACTTTATGTTGTCTTAAATTGCTTCCTGCATAAAGAAAGATGTTGCCAGCGTTAAAGGTTACAAAAAAATCTTCAGACATCTCACTTTTATATAAGCCTATATATAAAAGTATGTGTATGTTTGTAGTTGATATAAAAATTCCTTCGCATTTATTCAGTGTTTCAACTCAAACTTTACAAATCTGAACAGTTCTCAAAATAGCTCTATAAAGCATGTTGTTGTTGTTTTCCCCTGTTGGAGATGAGGAAATTGAGGAGATAAGTGAAAAAATTAGTTCTTTTTTGTATTATTGTAAAGCATATATTAGTTTGTGTAGTATTTTTATGCACTTTTATTTCTATATACTCATTGGCTTCGAATAAATTAATCTGTGATTAAGGGTGGACACATCCCCATCAAGAATAGAGTTATGACTTAGTGTCAAACCTTTGTCTCTTTTAGAAATGACTTGTAGTTGAGACAGCAGGATGGAGACATTTGCAGTAACCTAGTGATTACGGGTTGCCTCAGATGGATTTGCGCAGCGTAGGTTTTATCACTACGTTTGTCAGGCAGTTCTTGTAAAAAGTCTCGGTTGGGTACCGACGTAGCCTGCCTGGCACGCACGGAAACTATTTAAGGGACTGCAGGATGTGCAAGAGGGGCATAGGAAAGAAAGAAGGATAAGATCCTCAGAGAAATAGGTGTTGGCGTTTCATTAAAATACGTTTTTCTCAAGCATTAGCGTATCCTCAAGTTAAAAAAGTTACCAAGTGAAATAATTTTATTGCTCTTAAACTGTGGAGATTATACTGCAGTCTCAGAAGCCTTTCTAGCCCTTAGGCTGTATTTTACTCGGCTATGGTTTTATACTAATATTTTACTGGCATTTTCCTTTAACCGTTCATGTTTTAAGTAATCTAACACACCACTTCTTTTACAATAGCACTTTATGCTAGTGTTTGTAGGCAACACTAAAAAAATATCTAAATCTTTCTTTGTCATTTTACTCCCTTGAATGAGCAAATGTATCCAGTACCGAGTAGTAAAGCTTGGAAAACTAAAAACAGTGTATGTACAGGATGGTATACCTGTGAAATACTGAATGAAACTCAGGGCATCTCTACTGAAACAAGTCTGGATTCACCACAGAAAGTGGAAAATGGAAGTGACCTCCCCTGTTTAAAAGTCTGTATTAAAATCCATTTGCTGAAATTAAGTTTAATGTTGAAATACAGCAAATGTATGTTGGCTGCAAAACCTTGTTTGTATGTGAGGTGTCCAGTTCTGCTCATTTACACAAGCTCAGCCTTTATTACTTTAATGCAAATATGCCTTGGTATGATAGCAGGTACAGGCCAAAATGCTTCAAAAAGAATACCAAAGAGTACCAGGCTTCTAGTAGCAGAGTCTTTGAAGTTAATCTTAGTGCTTTCAATAATGAATTTTGGGTTGTTTATAATTTCTTCCAAAGAGAGAGATGAGGAAGTGGGAAAATCTATGAAAACAGAAAGAAATCGGTATGGGTCACAGCAATCGAGTTGGGCTTTTTTACTTGAATCAGCTTACTTTCATTTCACTGTTTTTAAACTAGTACTTATTTCAAGTAGACGAACAGAGAGTTTTTCAGGTATTTCAATCATTTGTTTCTCTGGGGTTATGATATTTTTCCTGTAGAGCTGTATCCTATGCAGCATCTGTTAATGAAGTACATAAATCCTCTCCTCGACGGAATTGCCGGTCATAGAATCATTTAGGTTGGAAAAGACCCTTAGGATCATCGAGTCCAACCATCAACCCCGCTCTACAAAGTTCTTCCCTACACCATATCTCCCAACACCGTATCTAAACGACTGTTATGAAAGCGGACTCCTGTCAAAGGAAGATCTGCCTGGTAGATAATTATTTCTAATGCTCTTTCTTTCCACATTAGTAATAGAGACAGTAAAATTGAAAGATGCAGAAGGCTAGGGAGCTTAGAAGACATATTTCAATGGCCACAGGTATTCCTCTTGTAGGTATTGGCTGGCAATGGTGAATCTCCATTGCTCTGTAACACTCCCCTTCCCTTGCTTTTCTTCCTTTGTCTATTTTTTTCAAAAAGCTTGAAGTTCAGCCTGTCATCATCATCAAAAAGGTTCTTTCAAGTCAAACAAAAAAGACCAAATGACCAAAGGACACTGTCATTTCAGCTGCATTCACTGTCAGGCCGTTAAGCAATCAGGGAAGCCCCAGAGGTCTTTGAATTTTAGAAGCCACTGTCCAAGTTTTAGGTAAAAAATGACTGAAACATTAGAATGTGAACTACTGTTTCTGAAAATAACAGGAAGTTGTTAACTCCCAGTGAGGAGCTGCTTTCTTTCCAAGCTTCCAGGAATAAACGAGGGAGCTGGCCTCTGGATAAAAATCTACCAAAGGAAGTATAAAAGATATTTAATGGTGTATTTTTTATCTCAAAAATCTGGAAAAAGGATTTCATGAGTTTGATTGGCAGGAGGTGTAATATTTTCTTTTCAATTTCTATTGTGTTGGGAAAGAAAGCCAGAATGTACTTCCATGATCCCTGCAGTTTTATAAGCCCTAAATTCCACTGAAATATATTGGTCTTCCTTTTAAGTCTTTTTCTTTTTTTTTCTTTTTTTTTTCTTTTTTTTTCAATTATTGTTTTCCCAAGTTCTCTTTTGCTTTTGGAGCCTATTAATTGCTTCCATAAAGTAGAATGTTTTGATGGGGTTCAAGGCATCAATACCTGTTGCATCTCCTTAGACCAGGGGGCCAGAAGGATATCGGGCTTTTTGAGCCAAATAGCTCTTTATTTGTACAGTGCTGTTTACCGGGACAGACTGCATTGGCAAGTGGTACTACCTTATTCTTATTCTAATAAATGGGGATAATTAGGAGGTTAAGCAGTGCTAGTTATTTTTTCTCCTTTGTTTCATATCCTTTTTAATGTTAGATGCAAAATAAAAGGCGTGAAGTCTGTAGCGATAAAACCTGTTTAGGGCTATAACTTCCTTCTCGCTTCAGTAGTTTGACATGACAATAAATGCAGTTCTTCTGAGGAAGAGGTGAAGCAATCTACCTTGAAAACTTCTCGCACTCTCGTTCTTTTTATTGCAAAATTTGAAAGCAGCCTTTCCATCTTCTTTGTCTTCTTGTCCTACCAGCATGCCTTTTTATAGTCGTTTAATTGATTGCTCCTTGAATTTCTGTGGCATCATTTCTGTTGACTGCAGTGAATATTTATTAATGAAAGTACAAGGCTCCAGTCAACTGTACTTTCTCTTGTTATTGAATCTTATAAACTATTGACTCTTATAAGAAGTCTGTGACCTATAATAAATATTTTCATCTATTGATAGCAGACTCCTTTTTGCCTATTCCGTATCTACTGTGCTATATATTAATTTCTCTGTCACTCGTGACATGAGCCTTCAACTACTGAGTGAATGCTGGTGGAGAAACACAGTCTTGTTTTTAAATTCCACCACCAGCATGGTCACACATGCGCACACACACATGTATATTCCTATTGGAGAGGATAAAACAGAGAGAGAAAAATAACCTGCTGCATAGTAGTCCAATGTAAGATGAAGTGGGACTCATAGCGGGAAGTCTATACTCAATGCAGTGAAAGGAAGAGGAGAAAAAAGAAGGGAGCCTCTGAGAAAGTAAAGGAGTGCAGAACAGACTACTGGAGATACTGGAGGATGAGGAGTTAATCTCAGTCATGCTATGAGAAGATAGCATGCCATGCTTTTTCAAGTCCCAGGCGGACAGGTAATGAGACAGGGATCTGCTGGAGGATTGGCGAAAGAGTAGGAAGCTCGAACATTATCAAAAACATGTCTCATTTTTGGAACATTTTAGAAACCAAGTATAGAACACTGAAATTGGTATCTTTGTTGTACTGTCATTAAAAAAAAATATTTAAAATCATGAATTGAACTCCAAAAAAATCCCGAGACTGGTTTGGAAACAGCAAATATAACAGTCATAATAGAAAAAGATCCCTGTTCAGTCTGTTTTAAGGAATTTTGATTCTGTAGGGTGCACATCAGTTGTGTTTTCAAATCTCTTCCTGCAGTTCTGAGCACCAGCCAAAAATGTGTTGTTTTGTCTTTTTGATGTAACCAAGATTATGTGCTTGTATCTTCCTTGCACCTATGGCGTTACTGGAAACAGAAACTCTGGATGTTTTCTTATAAAATCAGAGACTTAGCAATATTAGATTTTCTCATCTGTGTTTTTACGTGCTGCTTTACAAGTTTAGGAGAGCAGGATTTCCTTTGAGGTGTTTTTTTTTTTTACAGTATTGCATCAAAACTCTAATATACTCAGTAAATTTCTGTTTGTCTTGCAAATAGGAGGGTGGGAAGGTGCACTGTAGACAAGGCAATGAGGGCTTAGATTCGGGAAATACAGGTATTATAGTGCATTGAGCAGGAAGGGTAGTCAGGAGGCTTTTGACTTTACCAGAAGTCATTTTCTTATCTTTTAATAAAGTGACAAGCTTTTCTGTCACAGTGTCTTTGGTCTTACTGATGTGTACGTCAGCCACTCGACTCACTTAACAGTTGATTCAGGTTATAATGTTTGCTTAAATTCATGTATGGTAATAGCAAAGCCGATCCTTGATTTTTCATGCTCAGGCACTGGGTTAGATAGTCATATATTCTCCCTACCATGGAATCTTGATGGGACTATTTGTGTTGAGATTTGTAGATTTTCAAAGAAAACATTGTGTTTGTCTGTAGAAGTGGAGAAAAAGCAGGGGGAGAGGATGGCCTTACCGATTAGTGAAAGCAAGCAAGTCTGACAGAGAAAGGAAGGGGCGACCTCCTCTCTAGCTGGTTCTTGGTTGGGACACTGAGCCCTTCCTGGGTACTGAATCAATCAGCAGTGACCCCTTTGCAGCTTGTGGTGCAGCCTGACGATCTTTGTGAGCAACATTATGAAGTTCAGAAAAGCACCCCATGCAGATCCCAGCAAGAGCGTTGCATGAGAAATGAAAATACAAGTCTAAATTACAGTCTAAATGTTTTCTTGCTGGATTTGGGGGAGGTTTTGTTCTCCTGCCTGCAGTTTATGAACTTGTCTAATTTATGTATTGGCATAAATCACTGACTCCTGCATATGATTGTAAGAATTTATGGCAGGGTTCATTTACAATTTACTTGTTGATGTGAATGTTAACCGAGCTGTTTATCTAGATTGTTATATATCAGTTTTATGTTTCTCAGGTTGCACCATTTACATAATGTTTATTAAGTCAGGCACAGTTATTGTGTCAAATATTCAGGTTTACTTTTCTCTGCTCTGGAATATTGTAACAAAAAGTTGAGGGTATGAGGGGAGCAAAGGAAAGATTGGTAAGAGTCTTTTGGTGGTGGGTTGGTTTTTTTCTTTACAGTTTTCACCATAAGTCAGTCGTATCCCAAGGGAAGAATAAAATACATAAAAGGGAATATAGTTTCAGTGGTAGAAGCTGTTCACATTCACTGGAAATTCTTGTGAGTGCTTGTAAAATTGATGCAAGGTGAGATGCTGGCATTGTAAACTAGCGTATGTAAACACTGCCTGCAAACATGGCCAAGTTTAGCAAATGCCAAAACCACATTGCTCAGTGGTTCAGGGCTTGCATAGTGGACACAAGACTAAAATGAGTGTAGGAGGTTTGAAATAATATTGTATTTCATAATATTCTGTGTAACCTCTTATCTTATGATTCAGCATATCTGATCCTAATATTTTACAGCAACTGAAGGTTAGACTGGGGGATGCTGTTCCAGTCAGGGACAGGTAATTTGTGGAAGTCATGATTTCGAAGAAAGAAAAAATTTGACTTTTGTAACTGAATACTTTGTTGTTATGTGCTGAAACCACCTTCTGCCCTCGAAAGAAACTGCAGGAATTGAATTAAATAGGGCAATGTATGGCACATCATTTAATTGCGAAAACATGAATAAACCGTGTTGGCAAGTTGGTTTCCTTTTTGGATTTGTCCAGATGACATTGGACTGTCTGGTTTGCTTTTCTGTCTCCACAAGGCCACTATTCCCTTACGCTGCTGGTTTCTCTCTTACTGTGGATGCTGTAGCTGCTGGTAGGGATGAACTCATTGTATGCTGCTTCGTCCCAGATGAAAAGAAAGGCTGAATCCTGCAAGCAACATTCAGTCCTCTCGCTGCCAGGTTGCCTTAGCCTGTGCCTGTTGTGGTTGAACTCTTGGAGAGCAGTGGCTGTGTCTAAAAGGTTGTCATTACCCATGTCATCTGTGGCAGTTCTGCCTGATGGGAGCTGCTGAGTTTGACATCTCAGGTGAATGATTCCGCTGGGAGCCTTGAAGGTGAATGATTCCACTGGGACCCGGGGCTGTCACAATCCCGCTGATTCTGCTTGGTTGGTTGTTGCCAGCTTGTGCTGAGCACTGGCAGGTCCTTTGTGCAGCGGCACCGTATGGGTTATCTAAAAGTCACTAAAAATCTGGATTCCTCTGCCCTGACTTTAGAGCTTTCTGCAGAACCTAGAAACATTGCTGTTTCTTTGAACCTCTTCCTGAGAATCCCTTACGATTTTCAGTTCTACTTTCCCCTCGATGTTTGGAGCCTTTTTGATGAAGTCATGGTAGAACTGCCTGTATTACAATTAAAAGCAGATCTATAACAATAGGAATATGGAGACAGCATGTCTATAAGAAAATTCAGATAATTTTGAACATTTTCAAACCAATATAAATGAAATGCTGGCTTTTCAAGAGGTCCTCTGAATGTAATTGCTGCAAAACTATAAAGGTGGCAATGGCTGCAAGGGTGGTATACAAAACGAGCATCTTTCAGGGAAAGACGTATAAAATCCCAGCTGTGTGAAAAATCATGCTGATCATACTCAGCCAAAAAAACCCACACCAACGGTCACCTGTCAGTAATCCTGAATATGACTGTTGAATGGATTCGACCTTGATTTCAGCTTTGTTCTAGCAGGTGCCTGGAGGCCTTTCAGTCTGCTTTAGAAGACCTTGTTTTAAAAACAGTAGTATTTGTCGCCTAATTATGAATGCAGATTTTGCATGTGTTTGTGATTTACAAGGCCTTGCTTATGTGAAACAGGCTATAAACTCTCCTTGGAAATGTATAGTAGTCTGGAGTAGATAATTACACTTTGAGAAAAGAGCCTCTGTTTCCAGTGAAAACACTGTAAAGTTATTTCAGAAATGCTCTGACCTCAGACGTTTCATATAACTTACACAAAATGCTTTCACATTTGTGCAGCAGCTAGCGGCTTGATCTCTGCCATCTCATAAACGAAAGCACAGAAGTCTCCCTGGGAAAAAAGCAGGATGTCTATGCTGTGGCCTACAAAGCTCGTGTTATTATACTCACTCTGTTCTTTGTGTCTATACCCTTAAACAGAAGAAACCTTGCCCTCCTTTAAACAAATCTGTCTCCAAATCACACCCCACCCCCACAAAGCCAGCTTTCCCTCAGAGTTTTTCTTCTTCCCTGCCTCCACTCCGTGTACACACTAATAAATTCTGCAGTAAAAACCTTGGGAGAATTTCTCAGCACAAATGGAAAGAAGATGTCAAAGGCTGAGGGTAGGAATTTTCTTTTTAAAGTTGCAAAAACAATAGAGAACAATTGAAACAATGGGGGAAGAGCCAGAGATGGGTGAACAAGCCATGAAAGAATTGCATTAATTTTGTTTTGATGAAACCCCACTGATTCTCTTCACTAGCATCCAGAAGAGCTATTTTTATTTGCAATTGTTTGTTTGTTTTTCAAGAGTCTTGGTAGAAAGCAAAAGCATCGCAAATACAAGTGCAGAGACTTGTGAGAACGTTCACACCAGAAATGCTCTTCTGGCCTTTTGAAAAGCTGTTTTTAACTTCTGGTTCAATAAAGTTGTCAGGTATCGGTGAAGACTTTGTATGAAAAATCCATATGCTGGAAGGATGACTTAATAGAAACAATGGTGTGTGGCACTCATTGAGAGCAAACACCAAGCAGCCATAATTGTTGGCTTTGCCCAATGGAGAGCAATGAAAAAAAACCCCATGGATTTCTGAATATGATGTGGACAGGTAATTTTCAGAAAAAGCTGCACATAGAAAGAACGAAATTTAATTGAGCTCTGTGATTCAGTCTTATTAAAAAACACGTTTAGTTATGGATTGTGCTTTCAGAGAACTCTCAACAGAGGAAAATACGCAGGGGAGAGGCCGCTTCTGCGGGTGAAGACAGCCGAGCCATATTGCCAGCAGTTGTACCAGCAGGATGGCCCAGTAGCCCCACAGATCTGCCGGCTGAACCTCGCACGTGAGCACGCTCTGCCGTATTTCTGCTCAGGGAGCTGATGGGGTCTCTGCCGTCTTAGTTTGTACCAACTGGCAGAGCCATGGCGGGCACGCCTGGGAACAGTTGTGAGCCAAAGCCCGTCAGAAGTAGGGCTACCCCTGGGCATAAGAACGGCGTTGAGCATCTGGATGAAGGCAGGAGCAACTCCCACAATCGCAGCATGATCCAAAAGCCAACATCTGTCTGCAGTCTTGGTCATGTCGTGTTATTTATAATTTCACGCCTAAGACCCAAGAAATAGGATTCTGACTGTAGCAGATAGAGGTCATACTATTTGCAGTTTGCAGCCAGTAAGATATTCAGAGCCAGTAATGGTTTGATAATTCAAGGAGACTGAACACACGAGCACAGCCCTTCACTCCAAAAAAAGGCAGTAACAGCCAGAATTGAGTGATTTTAGTTCCTCCTGTTCCGCAATTACTGTGTTACTGATGGTAGGAGTTTGGGAATTCACAAGCTCAAGGGCATGTATGCGTGTTTTAAAATGGACCTGCTGAAAATCTGATCTGCTCTAATGTCAAATCCAAGGAAGCACATGTGGAGTCTGTAGCTAACAGTAGATGTTGCAGCATGCTGTTTCCAGTGCATTGGAAAGGAACAGTAGGGGATAAAGTATTTGAAAAATAAAAAAAAAGATGGAGAAATCTTAAAAGTACAGCAAGGTCTTATCCATTTATTAAGTCATTTTGTTTAATTTGTTTTTAAAGAGGACAAGTTCTTGCAGGGCAACACAAAGTGGAGAGGGGTCACAGTTAATTGAGTAGCTGGTTTTCTCTCAGCTTGCAGCGAGCACTGTCCTTTCTGAAGGAGATGCAGGGACGTCAGGTAGCAGACTTGTTTCTCTGTCCTCTGCAAGAGACAGAAGAGATGGCAGGCTATGGAAGGAGAGGCATATGCTTTAACTCCTTGAAAGATTTAGCAGCAGATGCTCTTCTCTGGCATGCATCAGAAGCCCTTAAAAATAAGCAGAAAATTGGCTATAATAGAGATTCTGGAAGACTTGCATGTGGTTGATCGCATCTTTAGTACACAGCAGGCTGACCTTCCTTCCATGTGAATTTATGTGAACCACATGAATTTTTACTAGTGTAAATTCTGAAATGGTTCAGACGTACTCAGCTCAACTATTATTTCTAATTATGTGGCTGGTGGCAACTTTTTTCTTGTACGGCATGCGTGTACATACACACACGCACACGTTCTCTTTCTGTTGTAACAGTGGACCCTGCTAGCTTGGATGGCTCCTTCTTGGTTTCCAGCTGCTTTCCTATGTACCTCAGGTCCTTCTTTGTAATGAAACACCTGTGTATCTTTCAGAAAGCTCGAGGTAGAGTCTCTACTGTGTAAGCAGCCAGTTCTCTGCAGCCATTTTTATTCACACGATACTAACCCAAAAACTAGTGTTTTAGAAACCTGCTGGTAGCTTTCTGGAAGGTGCTCAATAAAAATGAAATAGGAAAGGACCTCACTGTTTTGTGATTCTGTCACCTTGGTCTGGTGGTAAGTAACAGTAAATATTACTTCTGCGAAATCATGGTATTAAAAGAGCCCATTTTGCCTAAAACAGTGTGCTTGAGACTAAACACCAGCTTCAGCATTGCCAAAGATAGGAATGAAAACACAACTTTTAGATTCCCTGATCCATTTTTCTTTGGCAATCTAAGCCAGGGAGGGTGCCAAAATACATGGCAGATTTATGCGTCTCTGAATTTATTAGCCGCACTTGCAAAGAAGTTTTTACAGTCTTAGAAAACATTTATGATCTGATAGGAGATAAACTATTGTCCCTTGCTGAAATGAATAGAAATTTTGCCATTTCAGGCATAGTTTTGCTTGTCTGAGTGGTCGGATTCAACACATGGGGTGAGCAAACTATTCAAGAAATAACCACGCAGTGCCTATTATTACTGCAGTGAAGAAGCCGTCTCTGGAATAGCGCTGGCCTTTGGAGTGAAAAACGATAAGGAAATACCTTGTTAGGAAGAAACGGCAGGTTGGCACAGACCTCTTTCTTGCTGTGTCCCGGGGCTTCAGCAGCGTCAGTAATTCATCTTTGCTTCTGTTTCTTTCAGGGCCCTCCTGGTCCAAAAGGCGAGAAGGTGAGTTGATGCCCGGGTGACACTTGCAAGGTGAATGGCAAACCCTCCCAGCATGAACTAAAGAGACCGTTTGTATTGACGCAGCGTAATGTCAGAATATGTAAGAGAGCTGGGTAGCACACAGATGCTGTGTTAAACCTATCATCTCATCTTTCCACTTTGCAGGGAGATCAAGGTGATCAGGGCCCTCGGGTAAGCATCTTAAAAACAATGTTACACTTCCCCTTCGCTGAGTAGGCAATTAGTCTTTAGCGCAAAACTAAATTAAATACACTGTCTGAGCTAATTATGCTTATTAGCTGCATTTACCCTGCATGTTGAAGTAAGTGTCTGCAGGACAGTAATCCTGAACATGACCAGATAGTGGCTGGGAAGATTTGAGTAACAATAGTAAGTAATGCATTAGAATATATGACTTCCATTACGGGCGAAAGCAGGTTTCACAGTGATTTTGCTCTGCTGTATAAAAGCTGGCTTTCCTAACCAAACCTCTCAGTTTCCCCAGCAGTGTTTTCACGCCTTGCATGGGCTCCCACAGTGCACAGGGCTGGTGGGTTTCTAATAAATGTACTTCTAGATTTCATGTAAGATGTATCTTGTATTTAGTGAATTCTAAACAAATACCACGTATGCACGTCTTAGCGCTTTTTCCTGACACATACCTACCTGATATTTTTAGTAATAACAATATTATCACCTTGTAGATGCATCCAGACAATTAGACGGAACATGGTTTAGTTGTGGAAACAGAAAGATTCTTTTAATTTTTAAATATCATGTTTATTTTTAACAGAGAAAAAAAGGAATACAGGGGTGAAAGTTCAGAGAGATTGGTTGTGCCAGTTCATTTTTCTTTACATCTGTGCTTCATTAGGAAATGTTTGCTTGTATTGTTCTGATGATATAGTGACTCTCTTCAGTTACACATTTATAAATTTTTCCATAACAGCTTGTTCTGTGGATTTATTTTTTCTATTAATTTTATTAAATATTTTGAATTTGCAATTTTATTTTATTATTTAATATTTTGTTTTGTTTTGTTTTACTTTTTGTCGTCAATAAGATTATCTAAAGTCACAACATGCTTTTATAGTTGAGTTTGGTGTTGGTGCTACCGGTGTTGTATTACCTACAGGGTTCAATCAGGTGTACCATTATGCTTGGTGATATGAGGGCGCATTGTAAAGACAGAAGTCTGTTAGTGAACAGCTTTTAATATTATTTCAGTTGAAACTCAAAAAGAAGAATTGGAAAACTGTTTAAAGAAATACAAAGGAAGCAGAGAGTAACAATACGAGAACATGTTTTGTCCAGGGTAGCTAATACTCACGCTGAAGGTTCTAAAGAGTGTAAAAAATTACTTTTAACTTCTAAGCAAATTTAGGTATCTCTCAGATGCCCATCTGGACTGTATATTTTGGCTGTGGGGAACGTGAGGGGGGAGGGCAGAGGAGGAGAGCGGAGCGGTGCCCGTGGCTTGGGAGAGGATGCTCCGTGCAGAACGTGTAAGTCGGAGGTCTGCGCGTGGGTGCTTGCGCGAAGTCACCTTAATTCCAAAGAACTGGTGTTCGGTTCAGAACAGGAGAGCAAATTTGATGGAGCTATCAGAGAGGGATGCAGTAAAAAAATAAATACGGAAAGACAGCATTGTGAAGACTAGTACACAGCTGAGGATAAAAATGTGGAATTGTGGATGTTGGAGAAGTTTTAAAATGGAAGAACAGAGGACAGTTTTGGAGGGAACGCAAAGGCGGCAGAGCTTCCACTGGTCCAGAAATCTCGGCAGAATGTTGGAGAGATGTAAGAAAGCGGTTAAGCGTGTGTGGCTTTCAGTCCCTGCGCTGGCAGTGTTGGCAATGCCCAATAAGAAGGTGCAAGTTTGTTCAGTGTTACCTTGTAGGCACAACACCTTCAAAGAGTACAGTGGAGTATCTGCTCTGCAGAGACTGTTGTGTCCCCCTTTCCCAAGTCACACCCCTTTTACTGGAGGGCAGTAGAGTCCTCACTGGTTCATAGAAATCATGGTTGTGGCTACTTTATGGTTTTGGTAAGTAAAGTGCAGCTAAAAAGCAAAAAAATATCCAAGCTGAGGAATTGACATTTAAGGACATCGCAAAGTTTTATCTGCAGCAGCAGATGGCAGTTGATTGAGGTTGAATTCTATATGTGAATATAGAAAAGGAGTTGAGTAAGGTCAGCAGTAGGGAGGAAGACGTGGTGAATAGCAGCTTGCGGGCTAGCTGAACCTTCACTAATTGTTTAGTCAATGTGTATTGTAGTAACACACCTCTTTTTTTAAATATATAAGTATAACTTAGGTGATTTGGCCAGTCTGTTGGTTTTCACTTTATTTTATTTATATTATTGGTATTTTGAAGTGCACTTGAATGAGTTCTACAGCAACTTCTCCTTTTTTGCCTTCTGTATTTCACAATTCATAAGTACTACGGTTCTTCTGACTGTTTTATGTTTCATGGTACAGCAGTTCTCTCTTCTGCTGACTGTCTTCAGGGTGAATTTGCTCAACTTGCTGTGCCAGAGGACTTACAATATAATTAATGGAAATTATACGTGTAAGCCAGCCATGCACCAAATGAAACTAAACCCATTTAAACCTGGTTGATTACTTTGCTCTTGGTTTTCCAATACTGCCTATGTAAAATGCCTGCTTTTGGAGATGCCACTATACCATATTATTTTAGAGAAATATTGTACCTGAACGTGACTGCAGGATGACATCAACATTTGGATTTGACAAATTTGCAGACTGACTGGATATAATAACTAAAAGTGATGGACGTTTTAAAGTTAATTCATCCTTTACAGATAAGGAGCCTGAAGTTTCTTTGGTTTTATATTTTTTACATATTGGCTTGAGACTAGTATTTAGCTTTGAAAAGATTTTTATTGTTCCAAGTAATTTTTAATACCGAAATTTCAAAATGACCCTTGTCCTTATAAATCTACTTTCTTTGCTGCAGGCATTTTCATTAGTAAAAGAAAACAAAATAATATGTAAACACTGTCCAGGTCAAGATGAGACCTGAAACTTTTAAAGTCCTGCTAAAATGAAAAGAGAAATATTCGTAAAACAAGGAATTGTTGCTTTCTGTCCCCACCCACATTTTCATCTTGGACTTTGAGACTTTTGAGAGATCCTTCTTTCTGAAATCATTTCAAAACCGTAAAACTAGTAATTAGTCATCTCAAACCTTCTTGTCCACAGGCATTGGACATCCTGAATGAACCCGAACTACTTCAAGGTTCAGGTTTTCTTGCAAATATCTTCAATAAATCAATACTGTAGTAGGAATCCGACCCTGCAAGTACTGCCCAGAGATCAGGAACTTGTTTTTAGAATAATTGGTCTGACTTTTTTTGGTCTTTTTTTAAAGAATCTGAGGGGTTTTCTTAAGTATTCAGAAGTAATCTGTTGATCAGTCTCCACCATCACACAGAGATGGCATAAAGGCTCTAGTTCATAATGCCATGTGGCTTAATCTATTTACGCCCATACTGCCCGTAGAAAATGTGAGCCAAAACTACGTTCCGGTAGTGTGAGCGATGTCAAAATTCATGCCCTGAGTGTGGGTTTTAGCAGCAGGTTAATAGAGCTTTTGGTCACATGAGACTGCATATAAGCTAGTGGTGGACGCATTCAAAAATCCATTTAAAGAAATGCTTTTTTGATCTCTTTATATATTTTTATATGAGATCTCTGTTTGTTACGCTGAAGTTCTGGTAGACTAAACATTTAGGTCAACTGCAGAACTAGCTTTTCTCAATACCGGTGTAAGAAACAGTAATGTTAGTAAATCTTTTGAATGCTTTTATTTTTGCAGAGGACATGGCTTCATGACATGTCCATGGAGATTTGCATTATTGTACTGAGCCATGACAAAATTAAAAGTGATAGGTTGTAGCCTGTGGACTCTTAGAAGAAATGCTGATGTCAGTACGCTGCTCAGTTCCAGTTGCTCAGCCTTTGAAGATTTTGTAATAGTAGGATTGCAAAGGATATATTGTCCAAGTAGAGATTGTACCCTGATTAATGGAAATAGTTCTTCAAAGGTGAATGTTTGGGAATGGAACAGCTAGTACTGAGCGTCTTAGTCTGTTCCCATCCTTCTGTAAATGACATAATAAATATCTTCTGTCCTTTGGTTCAGATACATGAGACATTGCCTGCTTATCAGGTCTAGAAATCATCAGCTAGCAGCTGCCTTTAAATTGGTTTTGGTCGAGGTACGACGAGAAACCACCCAGAAGCCATACTTAAGTATTTCCATAAAGTTATTTTCTCCTTTTGGTATGTTTAAGTAAATTTTCCCAGCAGCTGGGTCTGCACAGAATTGATAACATCTCTAAAATATCATCAGCAGAAGAGACTAAGTTCTAGAAAAGAAAGGTACTCAGAAGTTTATTTTATTGTGTTAACCTTTATTGACTTGAAGATTAAAAAGATTCCTTGTGTATTGTTAAAACAGTTATGTTTGAGTAGTGATATAATGTTCTTTTCTATTTAACTCTTTCCTCTTCCCTATTTATTTTTAATACATTTGCTGCTTATTTGCTGCCAGCTAGAGAGAAATCATTGTTTTAAAATATAAATTTTGCAGGTTCTACTCTTCTGTGCTGGAAAAATATTTATAAATTATCTAATATTGACATAAATGGTCCTGGAAGCAGTCTATTTGCTGAAATAACTAAATACAAAAATGTATGTATATATAGATATAACCTTTTTTAAATGAAATATTGTTTCATTTGTCACATTATAGACACAACTTTTAGAAACTGTCCCATATTAATGGGAAACTGAATATTTCCAAGCAATACATTTTGACCTGATTGTTTTTCAAGAAAATTTTGAAAAGGCTGGTTTGAATATGTGTCCATTATTAGTTAATATGTTTCTAAGGAATGTATAATAAATATTTTGGGACTTTTCCTGCTCCTACTGGCAATAAATTGAAAACCTATATTCATGTCCTTAGAATCAGTACCTCATTCATAAATCAGAAAATACAACTTATTAGGTGATGATTAAACCATGATCATTAACTTTTCACCCTCTTTTAAAGTCATCTTATTTTGTATTATATTTATTCAAAAGTGGGCCCTTTTTTTTTTCAGAAAGGAACAGATTTGCTTCACAAAATAAATAGTATATAAACTCATCTGAGTTCTTGCCTTCACCAAAAGCAAGACTCCATTTTTTGGAAGCACTGCAAACTGTAGCAAATGTTGGTAAATCAGTGATGTAATAGGAAGCTTTGTTCCCAAACACTGCATGCTTCTAATTTTTATCCTCATTCAACCTCTTGTCAAAACAAAAATGTTATGGTATTATAGTTGGAGTACTATGTTAAATATAATTTTACATAATTTAAACATATTCAGTGAATGTCTTCCAGGACTGTCCTTAATGTTTGATTATATCCTACTAAGTTTTCTATTAATTTCTTCTGTAAATACTGCTCATGAATTTTATCTGCCTCAATAGAAGGACTGTGTAGCTTTCATTAGCATAAATTAGCCTTGTGCCCGGCTTTTTCTTTTCTGATGAAATACTCTTTGATTTCATTTATATGAATATGCTGTCAAAAGCTGCAGCAAAGGTGGTGATATAGTGATGGTATTCCCTTAAGTGATACTCTTATGTGCATATAAAAGCATATTTTCTGGTTTACTGTGTGTTACTTCAAACATATAGTACAAACGCAGTACTGCATTAAATTCATGCTTTAACAGTACGACTGCCCACACAGTTGTTTATTCTGTTGTGTAAAGCAAATTATAGTTCAAGTTACAAACTACATCTAATCACTATTTCAAACTATACTCTTAGCGTGCCACGGTAAGAAGGCTAAAAAACCATTCACGATTCCTTCTCTTAACGTAACTTTCACCAAGGCAGCATCATTGAGAAAACTGCCCTAAGTCTGGTTTAATGCCAGTTTGTCTGTGAGCAGTTAATTTAACTTCTGAGACTTTGTTTCCTTATCTGCCAAAAGGCAACAGGGGAATTTACCTGCTCCATTCCTGGGTCTAATTATCTGTTCTGCTTCACTAGCATTAGGCTGTCGTGGCGCCTAGGTTTTCCTCGGTTAAGCTGAAAGTAGGGTAACAAACTGGAGCAGGGTAACTGGGAGCTCTGTAACTTGAAGAGGGTAGGAAAGAACTCGGGTTGTGCTGGCTGCCAACTTTGTCTGAAGCATTGGCACACTCAGACTTGAGATGTGCCGCCTTTCCGAGTTCCCAGAAGCGGCCTTTTGGCTTTGGGTGACTCTCCAGGGCCAAGCTATGCCTTTGATGTTCGGCTCCTGAGGTTCCCCTGGGGAATGCAGAACAGCTGTGACACTCCAGAGAGAGTGCCACATACCTGCTCCCGAGATGAGGATGTTGTCGTTCCTGTCTTAAGAGCTAGGCAGTGCATTTCTTCACTCACCACCAGTTGGTTTGCATCTTGCCCCTTTTTAGTAATGCCAGAGGAATGGTGAGGAAGGAAGTCTGTGTACATCCTGTTCCTTTTCCTACAGCCCTGTCCTGTGACGGAGAAAACATCATGGAGCAGTTTTATCTCAAACCACAGCTGTCCCACAAAAGTGCTGCAGTACTGAACACTTAGTTAGAGCACTTTGATCCAAAACAACTCTTTAAAAATATTTCATCTACTCCTAATCAATATCATAGAAGTGGCTCGAACCACTTACGTCACATAACTGTAGTGGGTATAAAATTTTAAGAGCAACATAAGCCAGGACAGAATATTTTTGCTGTGAGAAACAACTTGGGTTGGGGGAGGACCAACTTCTCTGGAAGTTAACTGGATGCCTACCATCAGTTCCAGTGAGAGTAATAGGTTTGCTTTCAGGAAGGGTATTTTGTGCAGGTCAGATGGTGATCACTCATCAGAATTCGTAGCTGAGTTGTATGGAAAAGATATTTGCCCTACTGAAAATTCTTCTAATACTACGACCAAAATAGGGAAGTGCTGGCTTTCTCCGGTTTTGCTCATTTTGAGTGCAGTGTCAGATAGAGTTTACTGTGAAAATACAGAGGTCGTTACAGAAAATAACACTTTTATAATGATCTGTTTGTGTTATTTCTTAAACAGTACACTTTTATTATTTTAATACAAAGTCTGAATCATTACATGGTGCATTCAAATTAAAATTCTTTGCCGACTGATTGCCTAAGTGAAAAGAAATTCTTGGATCCTTGTCTTGTTGTGGTGCACTGTTTTAGTTAGCAGATCTGCTGATGGAGAAAGCAGCAGTTATGATAAAAGGGATTATATAAAAGAGCTCCTGCTGAGAGTCCATGGCACCATACAGGGTGATACCGAACACTGTATTCCCCAGGGCAGGTAGAATAATTAGCTGCAGGACTGGCACTTGGTCTGAGGGATTAATTAGAACTGGAGGTGGTGTTGGGGGAAGGTAAAGCAGCCATAAAGAGTGTCAGGATCACTCTGGCCTGAAGCCTGTGTGATTTGATGTGAAATAGCAGCAGCTGGCTGTAACCTTAGGAAGTGCAAGTGAACAGCAGGTGGTAATTCCTGTCTCATTTACCATGTCTTCGCAGGAACACGTAAGCTTGTGCAGCTTGGGTTTATTGGCAGGTCAGAAGGAAAATCCTAAGGAGGACTGTGACATTTACTATACTGAGCAAATGCAATAGTCAAAATGGAGTGTACGCGGGGTAGTGTAAAACCGGCAATGCTGTTGCTCAATGTTATTATGCTTGCTTGCCGTATGACAAGGTTATGGTGACCTTCTAATATCGACCTCATGTAGACCAATGCACTGCGAATACGCTGAATGTGCTGTGAAAAATCTAAGACTGCTAGTGTAAATTACATCTTCGAAGGCTGTGATGGATGTAACAGGAGAACTATTTAATCGAAGTAAAAAGTCAAACAGAGGGAATAGTACGACGTTCTGGCATCCTTGGGTTTTCTCTGTAGCCATTGTATGGGGACGAGTAGGCTTTATCTACATTTCCAGGTAGGTGAGCAGGATGCTGCATTCTGTGATCACATGCTTGTTAGCCTCCGCCAAGCATCATGTTTTGCTTGGCATTTGGGCAAAAATTGCAGCGAGGCATGCAGCAAATGTGCTAATTTAGAAATTGTAACCAGGGTGAGCTTGAGTTGCTGTCAGCAGAGGAATTTAGTGGGCCAGTGGTCGCTGTTGATCACTGTGGTGTTTTGTATTCTGTGAGGGCCTCCCAGGGTGTAGAAGAAGAGCCCTTCCTATGTGCAGTTCAAGAATCAAACCAAATAAAGAGAAAATTGAGTAACTTCGAATCCATCGTTGAGAACAGCTTTAGATAGAGAAAAAATAAAACAGATCTAGGGGATATTTGTGGCTATATTTATAGTAGAGTGACAGGAAAGGAAGAGAACTCATTTTGTGGGAAGGATAGCTCTTTTTTATGCCTTTTTAGAAGCTCATGGTGTGCCAACATTATCTTTCATGGATGCCAGAAGATGCGATGCCTTCTAAAGCCTCCCACGCATACGAAAACTATGTACCCGTTATAGTTTCTTTGCTGGGTTCCATTTAATATCCCCATGTTTTTGGCTCTCTCTAAATATGTGTGTTACTTACGGGGAGATGATCCAGGTCCAAGCTGGCATTGCGTGTCTCTGACCATTAGGTCTGAGATTATGCCTACTTTGGGCAAAGGAAAGAAAACTTTGTCCTACTTGGGAACAAGCTGAAAGAGGTTACTAAGCTGATGATGGAAGAATGGAGTTGTCCCCTTTTCTTATGTGTTTTATGTATGTATATATATATGTAGGCAGAAAACTGCAGTACCGCTAGCTACTCTTGAACTTGTCTGTGTGGTGTTGGGAAGCATTGAGAATGCTAGGGCTGGACTTTGTGTGGAGCCACACAAAACTTTCAAAATTATTTCATTTCTTCTCAAAAAAAAAGTCTTTCTTGGCAAACCAGTGCATTTTCTTATTAAACACCTTTATTAATTAATTCTCATCTCTCCGTGTTCAAGATGAAATCAAACCTAATATGCGTTTTGAGTTTCCACTTTGTAAAATGTCAAATGGCAAATATGCTAGAGTTAGAGGTAACTGAAAATTACAGTGCTGTAATCCTAAAGGCTGATGGGTAAAAATGAAGTTGTTAAAAGATTTTCTCTTTATCCCTTTTTTTAATAAATGAAATTTAAAGTTTATTGCTTGCTACTGAGATTTTAGTTCTTTTGTAGGTTTCTTGTTTGCACTCATTTCCATTACACGGGTATTGGAGTTTTATCTAGAAGAGGACCGGACCCTGTGCACAGCAGGGCTAATGAGTCACAGATGTAAAGATTCTGGCACATTACCATCTAATAACTTCTTTAACTTATATTCCATAATAAGATAAATGCAAATTCGATACATCTGTTTTCTAAATGATGTATCATTCCAGTCTTAGCAGCGTCTCAGGAGTGAGGTTCTTTAAATGTTTGGAGTTTTATCCTTTTTTGGTTTTGTTTTCTTTTTATTTGTTTCTAAAGAGGAGGTTTCAGGTCACTGAGCGATGCAGTTCGCCACACCACGGTTCAGCAGAACGAAGTGGGAAGGCTGGCGAAACTGCCACCGGCTTTATGGGATCCCCTCACAGAGTCTCCTCTTCCTCCTCTCACAGGTGGAGGAATAACAGGAATAAAGCTGCCAAATGTGCCTCAAAGGTGCTAGTGAAGGACGTGTGTGCATCAGAAAGTTGCTGAGCCTTTTTTTTTTTAAAGGCCGGTGCAGCCTCTGTGATCTAGAAGATCTCTGATGTGGTTGCTTGTGGAGATGAATAGGGCAAGTATTTGCCACATTAAAATAATCTGCTGCAGTTGAGAGACCTTGGCAGGCTGCCGTCGCCTGTTGGTACTTTCCACCAGGCCAGCTGGGCTGCAAAGGGCTTGGACAACATGGCAACATGTTTTACCCTAGCAGAGACTTCACTTCACTTCTTGGAAGCCACCTCGTCCGGCAGCCAGAGCCAGGCACAGCCCTCCCTTTTGGAGATGCCAAGCTGCAGCCTTGCTGCTGCCACATACTCCAGGCCTTACAGAAGGGCTGTGCTTCCAGCTCCACCTCATAGAGGTGGCATGTGTAGGGGGCTTGGAGCTACTAGACTGTGTTTTACTCTGTGTTCCTCAGCCAGATGTCTCTCGGCCATTGAATAAGCCTGTGTTTCAGACAGTGTGCTATGCTAAAGGCAGGGAGAAGACTTGGGGATTTCCTTCTGTGAGGTTTCAGCTTTATCAGAAGGTCTAGTTTGCACCCTACAAGGCAGCACAAGAAAGGTGTTGAACCGAGAGCAAAATTCACTCCTTGTATTCTCACAGCAGGCCACAATCGCCACACTCTCCTTTTTTTCTACACGTGTTGGTAGAGTAGGCTATGAGAAACCATATGCAGCACACAGCGCTTGAGGGGAAAAAAATTTGCCCTGGATATGAAAATGCTGCTATATGTCTTGAAAACGTTGACCTTGGCCATTCTGGACTACCCAAGATCTAGCGGTAGATTGTTGTTCAGTGTTTATAATTGTGTACGTACTACCAGTTTATGTGCTGAATGTCATATGTTAAACAGAACGTGAGGAGCGGGATTACACAAATTATGTATACAATTATACAAAGCGCTTCAAAATCCACTGCCCCTGCTGCCAGGCTCTGCAGCAATCCAGAATCAAAGCTTTCTACATAGCTCTCTTGACGTGCTGTAGCACATTTTAATTGAAAATGGCTCAGTCATCCGCTGGCTGATAGTCTTAACAACTGTCAAATTTATTGTAATTTTAAGGCAAGTCACCTCCATGGGACTGCTGCTTCTAAAATCTCTTGATATTCTTGTTGTAAAGTAACAGCCTGCATCTGCAGTGCAGTGCAAAGCTTGCCTCTGTTTCCCATATGACAGAGAGGCTGTTTCCTGTCAGTAGGTAAAGTGGGGTACACTAAACATGGTGTTCGTTCCGTTTGTCTGTTAGTAAATTGTCTCTGTGATGTTTTGTGTTGTGCTGTTTTGGTACTATGTTATGCTGTGTCCCTAGGGTCTGCCAGGCTTCCCCACAGTCGCTGCTCTGCACAGTAATCAGATCCTCACCGTCAAGGTTTGTGGCTGACACGTACCTGTTCAGTCAGGTCTCTCTGTATCAGCATAGAAGTGCACATGAAAAATCGTTTTCACCACGGGACACCAATGAATCCTTATGGTGGACCTAAGTCAACCCTCACTGCCTTTACGTTGCGATAAGTACTCCTGATAGAGAACATGGGATCAAATCTACAACTGTGTGTGGTGTTAACCCTGGCAGCACCCACATTCCGTGGGATCTTGGTCAGTATTTTATTTTCAGATGAGATTTGTCTGTAGCTCTGGTCTGTGAGGCATACAGGAGTGTGGAAAATGTCAGTGAACTCTATACTGGTTACATATAGAGTCAGCTATTTGTGTTAGATACCAGAGGTTTAATCTGTAGATACAGATTTTTTCAAAGTGCATTTGCAAATTAAGCAGGAAGGATTGAAGCAATTTGGTAAAGCTGGAACTCCAGACCTTGGTAAAATGACACCATTCTTCATGGCACAATATGCTGGTTAGAAAATCTGACTGAAAGTTGAACTGGTGCTTTGTCTCTAGAAGCTTTGCTGAAAGAACAGCGTATAAAAATACTGATTTTTAGGGCCTGGGTAGTGAAAAAATTAATACAAATGAAGAATGCTCACTGGGAATCTGAGGAGAGAAAATTTACACAGTTAATTCATTGTATATGATTAATGAAGCAGTATGTCCTGTACATTCAAGGTCAACTTCTTCAAAAGAAAACGCACAGTTTCTGTCAGGCAGAAGCACCGGTTTATATTATTTTAGCTATTACAAATCTAATGACTATGTCTTTATTTCTTTCTCGGGCCTTCTGATGTCTATTCTTCAATTCTGTCATCTCTGATCTTCAACTTTTGACCTCACCTGCCTGATCAGATGGTGTTTCCTAAAATCAATCATGGGTTTCTCTCTGCTGATCAGCAGCTCATTAAACGCCGCCTCATTAAGGTAGTGCTTCATCTCACTGGAATCGGGTTCTTCTTTACATTCAGTTTACTCTTTGCTGTACTTTTTTTGTCGAATGCCTTCTCATAGCAGGGTGTTCATTTGAAAACGTTCATGATATTAACAATTAAAAGGGTATGGGTAGCTTTGCTAAATGATCCATGTTTAAGATGCAGTCAACTTTTTCCAGTGGTTTGCAGTGGTGTGCTGGAAATTTAACAACTTAAGCACCAGACTTGGTGTCTTTTATCTAAAGGGGAAGGTAAGATGTTTTGGCAGCTCTCTTGACAATTGGCTTTTACCACAATAAATAGGTTTAAATCATTATTGGAGTTAGCTGATTGTCACTATAAAACAACTCCTCCAAACAGATGAAAAATTATGTACAACTTTGTGGAAAAGCAGTTATTTTCCATGCTCATTTTTGAAATCTATGCCTGCATCATTGATGGACTTTGAAAATTGCTCTGCAAACTGTATATTCTCGCATGTGACTTCTCTTTTTTACCTTATCTTTGTTATGATTATGCCAATTGTGAAGCAAACAGCTGCTTATTGAAAACAGTTACTTGCTCTGGAAAACTGTATGAATAAAATATTGCAAGGCTACCCCAAATTTTGGCTTATATCCTGTGGTAGGACAAGCAGTGTCGAATTTGAGCCTTCTGCTCTGTAACTGATTGCACTGGACAGATACAAGCCCTTGGTCTTCAAGGCTAAGTGCAGTCTCTGCCATAAGCAGTGAAGAAGCCAGTGTCCAACTCATGACCGCTTCTTCCAGCCTGACTTGCAGTCTTTCTGGGTAAATCAATGTCTTTTTGTGTGATTGATGCCTGTAAAGCAAACTCCTGATGAGTTTTTTCACTAATTTAGGGGGACCAAGGACAAGCTGGGCCCCCCGGGCCTCCAGGGCCACCAGGACCCAGAGGACCCCCAGGAGATACCGGCAAAGATGGCCCTCGCGGGATGCCTGGCATACCAGTAAGTTAGTCTGTTGCTGTTGCTGTATCCAAATTCCTCTCAAGTGCATGCCAGCTCAGTTTCAAAGATGTTTTCTGAGGTAAGATTGGCAAGTAAGACATGTGGAAGTGGAACCACAGGAAGATTTCATGGTGTACCTGAAGGCCCCCACACACAGAGCAAGTTCCTAGCAGGGCCAAGAGTAACACCTAGGTTCCTTGCCTCCCACCCCTGACAGTTTCCCCACACATTCTAAGGTTTCTCAGTTGCTCATTGATGTTTAATAGTTACATGAGGAGGGTCTGCCCTGTTCCACAACTGGCAAATGTTTCTACTCAAGCTTTGAGATAAAACTGAATTTGAGACGTTGTAGTGTGGCTGGGCTTGACTTCTGGGTTCTAATGATTTAGCCTCAAAAATCATGCCCAAAGTATGGTGAATTTTGCAGTCAGATTCTGCCATCTTTACACAAGTAGAACAGAACCATTTTCTTTGGCTTGGCCCCCGTATTTCATTAGAACAACCAGCAGAATCCAGTATATTGCCTCTTGTTTGTTTTAGGCACAGGATCAGACCCACTGCCTTTGGCATTTTGTGACCTGATGACTACACAGTTTTTTAGCACATGCATAAACAAAGCCCTTTTTTTTGTTTAACAAAATATGAATATGGTTTTAGTTTTGTATTTTAATTTTAAAATTAAATTACTCCTTAATTTTAATTCTTTTGAAAGAAGTACCTCTCTTTTCACCATGAATGCCACTGTGTTATCAGTTTGGAAATGGAGTCACAGACAGGAAGGAGACAGGACAACTGGCACGCCACATGTACAGATGCACCCACACACACACACATGCACCCCCTTGATAAGTAAAGATCACGGCCAAGAGGACACATAGGGATCTAGCAAGGTGAGGACCAGCGCTGGAAACAGAAACAGGTTTTTTGAAGAAAAAACAGAGCCCATTATGTGGGGCCAGGACAGGAAGGCATAAAATTTGCCTGCAGGCCTTTTTTAGATAAAACCAGGAAAGGAAATACCTATGCTCCTGTTCTGGCCCTATTCAGTTTGCCTCATCTGAAATTGTATTAACTGTACAAATATGATATAATATGATGATAATAGTAAGGCTTTGCTAAAATTTCCTTTGAAAATCCGGCAGGGCTTGGCAGTTAAGGCCTGTAGTTCTCTAGGGTTGCTTTTATTGTTGTTGTTGTTCGGGGTTTGGGGTTTTTGTTTGGGTTTTTTTTTTACCACTATTGCCTATTAGTTCTAGCTCAAGATTATGAAATGACATTCAAAGTTTATTGCTTCCATTGCAATGCTTTACTTTCACCACCTACTCATTTATTCCTGGTCCTGGAGCACCTCAGGCTTTGGGCCTCGTGTAGGCCTCACTTGCGTACTTCTAATGTGGTGCAATGGACTGCGCTCAACAGAGTTGCTTCTGGTTAGATGTAGTGAGGGTGAGACTGAAACCAGGGCCCATTTCTGACCGCAGTGATACCATTTTTATAACCCACATAGAAGAGGCTAGGAGAATCAGCTGGTGTTGCCGACTACAACACGGCTGTGTGTCGCCTGGGGTTTTGTGCTTCTTAGCAAAGGGAACATTAGTGTTTGTCATAACAGGAGACTAATGCATTTTATGCAATGAGATCATTCCATTTCATAATAGTTCTGTAGTGATTTTGACTTTAGATGGCAAGGAAGAGTTTCTTTTTATAGTTTTTTAAGCTGTGGCTATCTTAAGCCCTATAGCATTATGGAAAGTCAGTTCATAATACTGCTTTAGGATCAGATACAAACAAGCACTCAGAGAGAAACCATCCAGATTGCTGACTGGTGTTACCATCCTGCTCCTTCCTACTGTCCTGTACCCTCAGGTTAATGTTGCTGATCCTCAAAAGGCTTCTTCCTCCACGGCTATGTGATATACAGTCAAGCAGGAGAGCCTGTAAAGGGAAACTTAGTTGAGAGGTAGTGAGAGCTTTCTTTTTAAAAGGCTTGTGTGGATCTTTGAGCTAAAGAGCTGACAACAAAAAAAATAGCTGCACCGTGTATGAGTAGGGACACTGCAGCATCACACAGCTATAGGATGGTCCTTACAGTGGCCAGCCACCATTAGAAGGCAGTTAGAAGGCACTCTTCTGCAGTGCTAAGCAAAGCAGGGGCTTCTCTTCCAGCCTGTCCTCCTCAATCACCAGAGCCATAAGATGATGTTTGGGCCCTTGCTTTCGCCCATGCCCATACACTTGCTTTGTATCCTGAGAAAGTGAGGCAGCCAAGGTAGCAAGGTACACGGAGCAACTCTAGCAGTCACCATTACTTCTCTTCCACAGTATAGCAGGATTGAGGAGCAGCCTGTGTGCCCACACATCTCCATCTGTGCCAACATGTCTCCATCTGTCCCCACACGTCTCCATCTGTGTCATGATCACTTTACATCCCAGAAGTGTGCATACTGTTGCAGATACTTAAAGCTTCCAGAGATAAGAATGTGTTGATTTCTCGGGCAGAAAATCTCTAGACCTAAGGAGGTAGAAATGTTAGGGAAGTGCTGTTGGGCCTATTGCCAGCAGAGAGAGAACCGAGGAAGAGTAGAGGTGTAAGAAAGGGTTGTCTAGCCTTCTGCTAAGCCTTTATTTGGATATCAACAGAAGAACATGTTGAAACCAAAGCATAATTACCTTCCTACAAAGTGATACGTAGAATATGTGCCTTCCCTTTGCATCACACAGACACCAGCACAAAGACTTTGAAACTTTAACACCTCCAAGAAGAAGTAAAAGAAGAAGGAGAATTTTTTGCTGGTAATAAGAATAAAATATGATACAAACTCTTGAAATTATTTCACCATTATTTCCCAACGTTTATGGGGATGTCTTGATGCTCACTTCAGGCTGTATGATTGCTGTATACGTAAGTTAGCAAGGCTTCAGAATGACCTGAAAAGTTCAACACGCTTGGGTAATTAGAAGTCAGAAACCTCTGTCTGTGTGGTTTCTGTCTTCTGAATATCGAGGTGTGTTTGCAGATGCTACGTGTTTGCTTCTGAATGCAATGTGCACACACCCAAAGAAGCAGCTCTGGTTCTTTTTAGTTGCCAAGAACAGCAACATCACAACAGTTCTCATCAGTTTTTTGACAGGTTTTCTTTTATGACAAATGCTCTGTTGGGTTTACAGGGGAGTGATCTATAAACCAGATCACTGAAATGATAAGAACTCTGTTTTTTGGATGGGTATTTTTAGCCTGTATTGTACAACTGATATGTTCTACTGTCTACAGACAGTGGTATGTGTTCATATGGGAAGAAAGGAGAGAAGGTAGATTCTGATTTTATGTAGAGCTGTGCCCTCAGAAAGAGAATACATTGGAAAAATGATGAATTACCATTTTGAAAGCCAATCCAGGTATTTAACAGCTGAGTAATTACTGGATGGTTTCAAAATACCAATATTCATGGGTTTATGGAACACGATAATTTGTAATGTTAAGTTATGCCTGCTGACTGAGGTGATGACACAGAGCAGTAGTTTTGGAATACGTAAACAGTTACATTCGGCACATATGTGAAAATAACCTTTCTCTGTGTCCATTAGCACCACTGACTGGAATGGAATATTATGTTCGGAATCAAGGGACAGAGTCAGGACACCAATACTTAACTGTTGGCTTGAGAACTGTGCAACTACATGATTGTGAAATAGTACTTTGCCTCTTAAAATGTCTGAGCTTTGGCCTACTAGTTTAAAAAGCAAAGAAGTAATACATTTAACGTGCAGTTTAAGAATGGAATTTTTAAGATACTTTATTATTAGGTAGGAAACTGAATTCAAGACGTGCTACTGAAATTATACACTTTTCTTTTTTTTATATTTTAAGGGTGAGCCAGGAAAACCAGGAGAACAAGGACTGACCGTAAGTACTCATTTCTTTCAGTTTGCTAAGGAACTGTACAGATACATGACATATACACATTTTAAAATGTGAAATTCCAGGAAGCTTTATATCTGTATCTTTGTATCTATATATTTCCTAACCTTCGTCACAGACTATTTGAAACCTCATTTGTGAAGAAAGCATGAGAAAGACAATATCTTCTTTTGACATACAGTTGCCTGTCACATAAGGACAACTTCTTGTGTAAGCTTGCAAAAGTAGAGGGAAATAAAACAGCTAAGGGTACAGCAAAGCAAAAAAGAGCCAAGTCAGGTGTTCCCAGTTCCTGGCGCCCACTTACTACTGTCTGTGGAGTTGTTTCCACCTTGGGACCATTGAGTAGTATAAGAACCATCTCGTTGTTTTAAGGGCCAAAATCCCAGCTGTCTCTGTGGCAATAGCTCTGGCCCTTTGCCTAATGGAACAGTGAAGACACAGCACAGCATGCTGAAACTCTCAGAATATTTTCCTCTCCTGAGGGTTTGGGTTTTTTCTGTGTGTGTGTGAGAATGTATCAACCAAATGAATGCCTTTTTTTTACAAATAATCATATATGGGAGTATATGTTTTCTGTTGCATCAGGAACTAATTAATCCTATTCATTTGGAAGCAAATTGAAGCTCCACTGGTTGTAAATCTGTTTCAGCCACAGGGTAAGGCATCAGAAGTTTTTGTCTGTCACAAATTCCCAGAACTGTGAAACATGTGGTGTTTTTTTCCCCCTTAAGATCTCCCTAAACACTCATGGTCATTCTTATTTTTATGAGAGATGACACAGTTGTAGCCCGTGGCATGTGGTTTTGATTCCTGAATGCTTCTGAGGAGGAAGATTATATACTCATCAATCAGTGCAGATATGTTTGCTATCTTTTTGAATTTATGGACTTTCAAACAGGTGTGATGATATTTTATTTTGACAAATTGCAAAACGTTTTGAATTGACAAAACCCAATATCTTTTGGAAGAAAAAGTTAACATTCTGAGACTTGGAAATACGTGCTGTGATCAGGCAGTTTAAGTCCTGTACTTTTTCATTTCGAGATAATGGTTTAACAAAATCAAAGCCTCCCAAAGGTATCACCTAGTGTTTTAACATGCTTCCAGGCTCTTTTTTTGTTCTTTCTTTTTGCTGAGGGCCTGGTAATAATAGGTGCAATAGCTGGGAAGGGGGGTTTTTGGTTTGGTTTTGTTTTGTTTAGAATTTTCTCCTTACTTGGCCTCTGGACAAAACTCACTCAGATTTTGCAACAGTGTCTTCCTTTTACACAGGACCAGATCTTCGGGATCATAGAGTATCTGAGGGCTTTTAAAGCAAAACATAATCCGTCACCTTTTAGTGTTCATGTTCAGAAGATTCCCACTGCTCTAAAGTAACCAATTGTGTGTAAGAACTAAAAAACCGGTACTGTTTTTCTAAACGAAGGTTTGTTTAAATAGGGAGAAAGGTGCTTCAAAAATCAAATCAGCAAGCGTGAATTATTGGAAGTTCCCAGATTACATGAGTTTCCAGCTCTGAATGCCTGCTCTAAAAGGCAGTTTGACAGCTTAAATGTTAGGTTGTGTATAGATCAAGTAAAGAGCATCAGAGTATCAGGGAGAGGTAATTAATTTCTTTTAATTCTTCTTGGTGCTTCTGACATACTCCTTATGTCTGTGCAGATTTCCAGACTCTCTTCCCTGCGGAAAGTGCTACAATTATTCAGGTGCTTCCGCAACCTTCGGCAAGTACATCCAAACTGTAGGGAATGTTTCATAGCATCTGGTACTCTCCTTGGCTCGATCTTGCCTCCATTCTGGATGAAGAACCAGAGTACATGCCACAGTACTTGATTCTTACTGGAAAGGGCCTTGGACATGTGAACAAATAGGAATGGTTATGTGGAACTAGCAAAATGTATGCTATGCAAGAGGGAAGGCCAGTAGTTTTCTTAGATTTTCAAGCTTTTCATTGAAAGTTAAGTTCTGCCTCTCATAGTCTGTCCTTTTTCCCGTGACATTTGTCTGCTCTTCCTGGTGATAGGGACTCTTAAATACCATACGAGAGTTCTTCTGTTTTATCGTCTCATTTTCGGAATGAATCATAAATGGATTTGTGATTCTTTTCTCCCCAAGAGCTAGGATTTCTGATTGTAGACTATTCAGGAGAACTTAAAGTGAGTCAGTGATGAGAAATCTCAAAGGCTGACACCGGTAGATCAACATCTTCAGACTCATAAACTGCAACAGGATAGAAGGTGTGCATGGAGTGGTTTTGTTTCTGATTTTCATATGGCAGAGGTTTTGGTGCTTTTATGTTTAAAGTATTTTAAACTAATGCATAGTAATAAAAAATTGGAAGATCAAAATTTGCAATCTTTTCAGCTCCTTGGAAAAGAATTAAATTTAAACATATTCAGTGTATGAATCAACCACGTCTTGTCACTGAAAAAAACCCCATATATTATTTTATGCCTCAAAATTGGCTTTAAAGACAGATAAGTGATTTTACAGATGTTTAGCATGAACAGAACAGTCCAGAATAACCAGAGAATTCAGGTAAAGGTGTCTCTTTGCAAAATAAATCTATACTATAATGATTAGCCCAAATGCAAAATCCCTCTGCTTTAAGATGTATTGTTTTCCAAACTAGTAGTTTTGTGCTTATACAGCCTTGCTGGGCATCTGTTCAAGAAAGTAAGACCTAATGTTACTGCTTTTGCTAGTTTTTGAGAATAAAGAGGATGTTATGCCAAAGGATATTGCCAGTTGTGAAAGACAGTGGGAAAGTGTAACCTTGCAGCTAAGACTGCAAAATGTGACATCTTTAAAACGAATTAATAGTGATTTTTCTTCTTAGGTTAAAATTAACAAAATGAACTCACAGGGACCAGGCAGAAGTGATGGGAAGTGCTTCTGGCTTCAATCCTGCCTTTCAGGCCAATGGCCAAGGCCAGATCCTCAGTCAGTGTGAATCTTCATAGCTCCTCCGGGAGACCACTAATTGTGATTTTGTTTTCAATGGCCAGAGTTCTGCAGCAGCCTTCTTTCTTTTCATTCTGGTAGCATGTTCACAGAAAATTTTATAAGGTGTTGTTCTTAAGCTGTTTAGCTGCAAAAGTTTACTAAGAACTAGCAGATGAAATGGAAAATTTCAGCCTGTGCCTCTCACAGCCACTAACCTTTTTTTCCCCAATACAGTGGCATTGACCTTAACTTGCAGGAAATCTCAGGAAAAATAGACTTTGACATTTTGTAACCTCTGTGCTTCAGTGATGGCTGCCACAACAGTGACTAAGAAAATGATTATAAGAAGCTCTGCCTGAGCACTAATTAATAGGTACTGCTGCTCTTTTCGTCAGTTAAGGGAGCTAGCATTGGAGGGGGCACTGCTTAATCAGAAGTTATATGAGGTTTCCCTTCATATGTGAGCTATTTTCTTATCTGGTTGTCCTTTTATCTAGGTGATTCATCAATGCTAAAACATTTCACGTTTCAATACTAGTACTCTAGAAATTGCAGGCTTTATGAAACACTCCTCAACCACGCAGGAACACTTTTTCAGAATTACATCATGTGGTCGTTATGCACAGAAAATGCTATCAGTGGGTAGAACACAGGCTCAACTGAAATGCAGATGACTACTTTGTATGAAATCTGTGCTTTCTTCTTCATGCACATCTGCTAGTTCAGGTTTCCTTCTTAAGTTCTTTATGCCGTTAGACCGGTAAGAAATTGATTTGCGGGAGTAAGGAAGCAATTGTCCCCCTGTACTTGGCACTGGTGAGGCCGCACCTCAAATACTGTGGTCCAGTTTTGGGCCCCTCACTACAAAAAAAACATTGAGGTGCTGGAGCATGTCCAGAGAAGGGCAACAAGCTGATTAAGGCTCCAGAGCAGAAATCTGATGAGGAGCGGCTGAGGGGACTGAGGTTGTTGAGCCTGAAGAAAAAGAGGCTGAGGGGGGAGACCTTATCGCTCTCTACAACTGCTTGAAAGGAGGTTGCAGCAAAGTGGGTGTTGGTCCCTTCTCCCAAGTAACAAGCGATAGGGCAAGAGGAAAGAGCTTCAAGTTGTGTGAGAGGAGGTTTAGATTGGAAAAATTCTTCACTGAAATGGTTGTCAAGCATTGGAACAGACTGTCCAGAGAAGTGGTTGAGTCACCATCCCTGGAGGTATCTAAAAGACGTGCAGATGCGGTGCTTAGGGATGTGGTTTAGTGGTGGACTTGGCAGTGTTAGGTTAACGGTTGGAGTCAATGATTTTAAAGGTCTTTTCCAACCGAAAGTGATTCTATTATTCCATCCTAAGTGTTTAAAGATTCTTATAGGCACCAAAGGGGAAATATATATTCTCAGGGACAGTCCTAGAACTTTTGTTGTCCCATAGAGACACAGTACCTACCTGGTCTTCTAGGTAAGAGCTTTCACTTTACATACAAAGTTTGGAAGCATACAGAAACAGGATTTTTTTTGGTTGGTTGGTTTGGTTTTTTTTTGCAAAGTTTTGGAATAAGAGATTTTTTGTATGACAGTGTATTTCTCCGTTGTGACATATTCTGCTGTGTAGGTTTTTCAGTATATAAAAGCATTCACTATTCCATTATATTTTTGTCAGGAATGTTCATTTCTTGGTTGTTCCCCCTCTCCATGAACTCCGATACCCAGTAAAACAAATCATTACTGCTGCCGCCCCCGACTGGCAAATTGAAAATGCCCAGATTTTCTAGTTCATAGTTCAAATGTTCATGTTAAGCAACTGAGTCACTTGAAGTTAAGTGCAAATACACCTCGAGAGGCTGTTGCTAATATATCAGATCCTGAATTACTGTGCTTTGAAACTGCAACTTTAACCTTTACAGGGCAGAATTCTTATTTTGCAGCTTGCTAAAGCACAAGGAACACAGTAAGCTTTAAAGAAAAACACAATTGTAACATTAAAAGGGAAGTCTAGGAAGAACTGTATTTACATTTACTGCGGTCTTTTCAGGTTTTTTTAATTTATTCAAGATAGTTATTTGGCAAGGCCCACCTGAAGTGTCCACCTTCATTCGATTATTTCTATTATGCCAAGGTTTGATATGATGCAAGCTCTGGAGGTCTGTTGATCTCAGAAAAAAACGGTGATTGAAGAGTGACATTCATAGCGGGAATATTTTATCTTTTAAAAACACAGTTGCATAGATGACTTTGATAAACATCTGTTTGTCCTTGCTTACCCAGTTTTCCAGGTGCTTAAGTAACTATCAAATAATTCTCCATCTCCAGAGAAACACAGATAGTTTAATTTCTTCGGAGCAATGCACCTTCTTCTTCCATCCACCTATTGAGGAGCTGTTTGAATGAGAACCTAATTCAGTGAAGCCCTGCAATAGCTTGTCAAGGCTGCCTCACAAGTTTACGCAATTGCACATGTTGGCACAGGTTTCTTCTGAAGTGTTCATGATATCTGAAACAGCAAGAACTATTCTTAATTTTTATTATATTTAGTTATCTTCCTATTCTGGGCAACTCTCACAACTGAATCTTCAACCCTCTCAGTCTTAGTTTCTCAGTAATGTGTCAATTTAGAGAAAAGTAGTGTCATTTTCAAAAATGCTCAGCAGTCACTTCATCCAAACGTTTTTCATGAACTTCCAGTGGAATTTTTGAAGCCTAGGTTCTGTTTATAAAATGAGCTTTTTCACATTAGTCACCAGTGGTATAGGAGCTGATCCTGAGCATCCCTCCATGGAAGCTCTGGCAGCTTCCAGTGATCCAGACAAAAGACAAATAGTTATTGTCAGTATCATCTGTGCAGACTATTATAGAGTGGTTTGTTGATCAATTATAAATATTATATATATATAGGCAGGAGGTGAAAGAATTCGGTAGCTCTTGTCTTAAAGGCTTTCGTTTTACCTCCTTCATATTCCCAGGGATGATAGTGACGGAGGCTGAGTGACAATATATTAGCTGTGGTAGGAGATCGAGCCCCCAACTAGTGAAGACTACTGTGTGTTTCATGTGTGCCTGGTCACTGCAGAGCAGAGGTTTTGGGCTTGAGGGAAATGAGGTGGGGAGCAGTTGGAGCAGCTGCCTGGACCCAGTGGCAGAAGAACTACCTAAAGTGAAATTTAGTTGAGTCTGTATTTGCAAAGCATCCCTTTGGTTGGACTGGAGCAACCAGCAGGGCTCGTATACCACTGCGGCTGTGATGGAACACAGAACAGTTGAAGAGAAAGGAAGGAAAAGCAAAGCAACCTATGGTTGGAAACGATGTATTTCTGGCCTTCTGCTCCTGTCTCAGGAGCTTCATGCAGATTTTGGTTGCTGGTCTTACTGTCTGTTCAAGTGGGCAACACAGCACTCTCCCCAGTTCAGTAGGATAGTCAGGGGGAAAAAATCCACATGGTCATTGTATTTCCTATCTAAATTCTTCTAGAAGGTTTCAATTACACATCCAGAAATAAACTTAAGTCTTGCTGTTTTTTTTAATTTTGGTTTGGTTTTTTTAATTTTATTTTATCCCTTCATGTTCCTCCCTTTCTCCCAGATTGCGTTTACTTGCTTATTTCTATCTCTCTGGTGTGATTCTGTACCTTGCTCAGAGAATGTAGATAACTCACAGAAAAATAAGCACTTTACAGCAATTCGGGAGTATTTTACAGTTTTTTTAAGTCATTTTCTGCTGGTAATTTAGTTTCAGGTTTTCTGTTTAAGTGGCTGCTGGGAGGCTTATGTGGGGGAGGGATGGGAGCTGTCAATGGATGAGCTCCTAAGTTTCCAGTGGCTTTGATTTCTTTCCCAATGCTAGGGAGCAGTGCTTTAAAGAAAAATTGTTCCTATTCAGCTGCGTTTTATAGTCTGAAGTTTAAAGGGATAAGAAGCACTTGTTATCGTGTGTAAATTGTGACATGTATCACTTTCGGTAAGCTTTTAATTGTGATTGGTTTTCTAGCACAGGGCTGAAGGTAGCTGTATTCTTGAGGACAGTTCTTGTCATCAAGTGGCATGGTAGCTCGATGGGCATGAGACACCAGAGCTATTTCCAGGTTGAGCAAAGGCTTAAGTACCAGAAATGGAAAGCTGCTAGTTGTATAAAATATTGATAAGTATCTGCTGCTTCTTTTCTCTGCGTGATTAATTTTTAAGGCAAAATAAGAGCAAGACTATGCTGCTACATGTGTATTTCCTTACTCAGTAACTCCTCTGGAGGAGCTGGAATGGTGGCAACAGTGAGGGGGAGATTCTGGGGAAAGATCTTTTCCTGCAGACATCTGGAGAATTATATCCATCCCACAGGCTGACAGCTGCAAGCGCCAGGCACAAAGTGCTCAGCAGAGCAGCACGTTTAACAGTTTACTTTGGGGATAGTATTAATAAGTGAATGATCATTTTACCTTCAAATAGTAACTTTGTATTGAGGACTCCCAAATGGTACTTTGATATAGCTGAATGTCTTTAGAAGGTTTTATTAGCTTCGTAAGTAGTTAGAAACTGAAGAGGCAATATCCACTCCTTGGACATAAAAGTAGCAGGAATGAGATAGGAAGGTAGATGTTCATTTTTCAGTCTGACCTACTGATGGAGGGATTTTTCTCAAGACCTGAAACCTCCAGAAAGCAACAGGTTAACATGGGAAAGGTCGACAGATAACCGATGCCCGGGACCTAGACATTTGGAGCCTATTTTGGTAACGGTGATATAGGAAAGCCCTAGTTTGAGCATTAATTTCTTGGAGTTTTTAAGATGATAGCCAAACTTGCATCTTTCTCACAGAAGAAGGGGATGCTCTGGAAGAAACTTACTTCCTTCTCTGGAAGAAAGGGAAAAAAAAAATTTGTGGAGTATGTCCCTTACCCAGCAGGCCACAGTTATTCACCACATCCTCCTGATTTGTTGTATTTAGTTTTGTCCCCATCTTCGGTTTTCTTGGAGACTGTTTGCAAGCAGTGTTAAGAAATAGGCTGTTCTTCAATTACCACATTCAGTATTAGTGGTGTCCTCAGCCTCTAGCAACTCCATGGGTTAGAATTCAGGCATTTATTTAATGTGAAAAGAAGACCTGATTAAACAGCAGGCTTTTTTGAAACGCAGCGGGTTGGGGGGATTTTTCTCCAATCTCTGCTCACTGCTCTGGTTGTCACCAGTGCTGAGTGCTTTGGTACTTTTGCATCCTTTTGAAGACAAGGGAGCAAATTTGTCACACTGCACCTCACAGGTGGCTTTCTGTTAACGACATCTGTCCCTACAGTCAAAAGGAGATGTTTACAAGACTCTAGTTCTGCTGAGACAATCAGGCAAAAGTTTCAAGGAGCAACACTGATCTTTGCAAACCTTTTACAAGGTTTGATGTCCAACCTTAGATGTATGAATATGCATTTAAAACTGCAAGGTTTCATATATATCAGTGGATCCAGGACCAGAATTACCACCAGTGGAGCTTTTCCGTGTTAGCAAGTTACATCAGAGCAATAACTCCAACAAGCCCTGCATCTACCAACAGGGGAGGATTCTGCCTAAATCCACACTACCTTAAAAATAAAATTGTCTCTGCATTCCAAAGCAGCAATCCTTTTGTTCAAGATGATTTTCTGAATAATTGCAGTTCTGGTATCAATCAAATCCTCTTTTATTCTTTCACACATCAGAAGCATTTGGATTCTGCAGTTTTGGCTTTTTGTTTTTTACCATCAGGGACTCAGAATTCACCTTGCTTGGTATAACACCAGCACCCACAGATTGCACCAGCACCCGTAGTAGGAACATGGAGAAAGACTACTGTGCTGGATATAGTCTGGCTCTTACCAAATCAGACTGCCAAAATGTCAAAGACATGGTTGCCTGGTCAGTTTTCCTGCCACCTCCCCTCTCCACCGTGGTCATAAACCAGCTGGGTATTTCAGAGATGACAGATGAGAAATGGGTCCTGTTAAAATCAATGAGACTTTGACTCCTGTTAAATTTAAGCAGTTAAGCTTTCTTCAATTGAGATATCTCTGCCTGCCTTCTTAGGTCATGGGGACAAAAATCATGACTCTGTACTTCCCAAGAGTGCTCTTAATAATTTCTGAAGTGAATTCTTAATTATTTTTCTCTTAACTTGCAAGTGATGGCAGAGATCCTGTGTTGGGTAAAATGTAGTCTTGTATGCTGATGCCTAAAAGGTGAGAAGATTATGAGGCTTTCACTTTTCTCTATCTTAAAAATACTTGTTTGCATAAACTTTGTTTTTATGCTGTGAACACACAACTGGCTGTTAGCTGGTATCAGAAAGAGGAAAAACCACACTTATCTTAATGCTGAATGATTTGTCAGTATTAGAAGAAATGGATGGGTTGGAAGAGAAAATATCAGAAGGGGAGAAAATTTGAGTCTTCCGGTTAGTAGTTAGATCAGTTCCAAAAGAGAAAAGACCCATTGTGCATTTTGAGCATGAAGTTATACCTTTCCTTGATGTATAAAACATTGGCTGGTTTCAGTCCAGTGTCAGAATGCTTACACAATAAGGCAGTTTTAATTGGTCATTTCAGTTTAAATCGGCTAGAGCTATGATGTTAATTGAATTGTTTTCCCTTTGCAGGGACCTCAGGGGCCTCCAGGACAAAAGGTATAGTATAAACAACAACACTGTGAAAGTGATTATTCCTCCGGGTGCCAAATTGCGAACAGAAAAGGTGAATGGAATTGGCTACTGTTCACTGTATTGAATCAGTTAGGTTAGATTCTGAATTTTGATTTTGCAAAATGTGAGACATCAAATTTCTCATTTCCCCCATCATAGGAAGTTCAAGCAATGCAGAGCAGACTGTTTTCAATCTGTCTGCTTAACTTTCAGGTGAAAAGGTCACTATAATTTTCTTATTCGTGCACTAGTACAACTAGGAAACCAAAGTTAAAACGTTGTGAAAGGTGGGGAGATAGAGTTTCTGATTAAATGCATGTCCTTACTCAAGTAGATCAGTGCCATATGACTAAAAAAATTGAGCAGCAGAAACAAAGGATATAGGTGTTGCTGATAAATGGTGCTTGGTTGGCGGTGTTCAGGTGGTCTGCTGGTGTCTTCCTGTTCCTTCAGTAACCCGAGACCTGACTTCCTGGGAATGCTTTCAGCATTATTTACACTCATTAAAGCTGACGGCCTAGTTTGATGGAGTGAGTTTAGGATTTATGGAATTACACTGTTAAAATGGTCCTAGATATATCAGCAATAACAGCTAATAAGTGGCACTTTCCCAGCATCTCACCCATGCACCACCAAGCCAAGTAATTTTGTAGTTGATTTCAAAAGATGAAAAAGTTGTATGGAAGATATTTAATAAAATAGGCTTAATTTATGTGAAGAAAAAAGAAATAGGACAGGAATAAATAGTATTAACATATGTGAGAAGGATGCCACCTCTGTTTTTCCTTCTGATGTAATATTCTTTAAGGGGAAGGTTAGCTTGGATCTGTTCAAATTGAACTTCATGAACAAAAGAAACATCCCGCTGATATGTAAAAACATAATCCCAAAGCATATAAATTGATAGAATTCTGTCAGCTGTACAGAGTTTGCAGGCTGAAGAAGACTACGTACCCTTCATGTTTGGCAATGAAGGAATGTGACATTGTAATGTTATACTGATTTCTAAGTTGCCATTCTACAATTATACCCTTAGACTTGAGAAGGTGGGTATTTTACATGTACAGCATCAGCAAAATCCATGTGCTAATGAGCTTTTGCATATCTGATAAACTTTTACTAGGCATGATAGAATCAGCTTTATTTACACTTTCTAACATCCTATGTCTCATAAGAAAAATCAGCAGCTAGAGAAGACTGTCACTGAGAGGAGGAACTGTTATGAATAGGATAGTTTATTGAGGCTGACAGTGTAATACCCCTCTTGAGCTTTGTCTTCTAGCTTTCTGGGAAAATTATGCAAAGAAGTGAAAATGTTCACTAGAATCCCTTTGTCATGTCCCTAGCAGTCATGAACGTGCATCCAGCAAAAAGAGGCAACAACAGGAATGCCAAAGTGGAAGCTTTTGGGAGTAAGGGGAGAGCATTCTGGGTCATGGAGATGCACTGGGATGCCAGTGTATGATTTAATACTGATTTGCAGCTCTACTACTACTCCAGGAGCTGGAGCCTCCTGGGCATTCAAATGTTGGAGGTTTTTTGAGGCCCTCATGGGTTGCTTCCTTTTCTTGTTTCACAGAATTTCTCAACTCTATTCATTGACGAACATGTGCATCCATTTTGGATGCATTCCCTTTGGGTGTTGGTGTCCTTTGACTAAACCATTTCTAGTGAAACCTCTAACCAATATGAATAGAGGGAGAAATGTCACGCACTGATTCTTGGGATGCAGAGAAAGCAGGGCATGAAAGGATTCACAGGGTGCTTATTTGTTTTAAGGGTTCTGGGAAACCGCATATTTCGCTATTGACAAAGCTTCTGCCTTTCCCAGTCCCCTTTTTAGCGTGCCAGCCTTTCAAACAGCTAGCGTGTCTTTGTATCCTGCTAAGGTGTTTATAAATGAAAAATAAAAATAATGCTTTCAGTTTCCTTGCTGAGAAACACCATTATGATATACAAAGAGGAGAACACTGTGTAAGCCCTAGCAGTTTTCTTGCTTTCCTCATACCTCAGGTTTTCACCGAACAGCCATACCAACTGTTCCAGAAGTTCCTTAAAAAAATTGTCCATCATACAGAAACTTATAGCGTGACAGCTTTGTAAAATATCCCTCTGGTATCACAAGTCAATGCTAATATTTTGCTTTCCTTTTTGTGTGCTCCTTGTGTTTGGCCTGTGTTGGCTTTTAATTTTTGATTGCAGTAATACTGATGCAATTTAAAAGGGTATCTGTAATTGGCACTTTCAGGCTGAGATGTTGCAGATTATCTCTTAAAAACCTTAAAATAGATTGGCGCAAGCAGTTACTGAGCTTGAACCATCCCTCTTAAAGCATTAGCGGTTTTGTTCAGGTGCTGTGTTTGATTGTGTATGATCAGTCTCAAATTTATGGAGAGCATTAAATGGAATTGTATTTTAATTCTTACATTTCTTGTGAAGCATCCCCGACATTACAAAGCAACCATCAGCTTGAAGCTTGTTGCTGGAAAAGGCCATACAGGAGATAGTCATTAAAATATACAGCATGAGAACATGTCTAATTAGTATAAAATGTCAACCGAAAAGAGAACTTGAGTAAAAATTAGTTTTTGAAAAATTTATTGCAGTTACAATAAGCAAGCATTCGCCATCATTCCTAAGTACTGTATTAAGAGATGAAAGGTTTCATGACCTGTTTAATTTGCTAAACACCGGCGTCTGTTTCCCACCAGGGTTCTGTCGGAGTGCCTGGTGTTCCAGGGAGAGACGGACAAGTGGTGAGTTCACCGACTTTGTCAGCACTGCCATTATTTATGTAGTTGATTAAAGCTACTTGGGGCTTGCTCACATGAGCAATACGCAGCCTTAACATCCAGAGCTGTGGTTTCAAATTGGCTTCGTGGAAAAGACTGTACAATCTGGTTTGTGCTCTGAAGTAATTTTTTTCTAGTTTTGCTTGAACAGGCAGCAAACGTAATTAATTAAACTAAAAGTTCAGTGTTCAGATTTGATCATGACTGATAGGTTCTGGAGAAATGCATATTAGTGATGTGCAACTTTAGAGAGTATATTTACAAACTAAGTTTTTCTGCAGATTTTTTTTTTACTTGTTGTTAACTCAGTCCCATGATACAAACACGAATGTTGGTAATTGGGTATTTATATAGAGCCAATACGTTGTTAATACAACCTATAAATAGAGACTAAAAAGTGACTGGAAACACAGGGGGAGAATAAGACAATGTGCAATTTAAGTTGGGGGTGAAAATGCAGGGAAATAAATCAAACAGAGATATTCTTGAACACAACCTGGAGAAAATGCTACCTCAGGTAACTCAGCGTCATCTTTCAGTGCCATCACCAAGTTAACTCCTAGTTCAGAGCAGGCCTCCATAAGGAGGAGTCACAATAAGGCAGCAGGACTGTTTCTCAGCATTGCTAAGGTTTGTTGGCAAATCTGGCTGGTGAAGTATAGATAATATCCCTCCCTGACTGTAAACAGTATTATCCATCTGTTCTTCTCACAAACACACTAGCGTTCCTAGGGAACTTCAAAAGCACTTGCAGGGAATACCAAAAGAAAAATGTATGATAGAGGTTGTTCACCACGTTTAAGCAGCAATAGATGGATAGTGTGTAAGGATCATATTATACAATCCCTTCTCCCTCCCCAAAAGCCCTAGGAATAAAAGCGCTAAGATGTTTCAAATAATTTCATTTTAATTCCTCTTTCCTGACAAAATGATGTATTGTTTCAAATAGCGTAACACACAGTCAAACCAGCTATTTCATTTCAGTGATACTGATAATGCCAGGAAACTATTTTTAAAATATTCAGAGCATTATGACTACTCTGAAACAACAAAAGAAAAATTAACAATAGAATATATATAAATCTATATATATAAATATATCTTTTTATATATATAGAATTATCTATATATAGCACAGAGGGAATTACAAGAAAATATTATGAAATAAATTTGCATGAAGACCTGAGATTTTTTCTTCGTATTTTATAGCTACATTCAATTGCAACATGAATGGTAGACACTGCTTGCCAATACAGGTGCTGTTGCTGTACTTAATTCAAGTAGGTTTTGTGGCCAAAGTATGAGTGAAAAGCCACACTTTGTAGCATGATTTTCTTTGGATGTTGAAGAAGGTGTAAGAAGACTGGACAAGGTGAAGTTGCAAACCACGTTGAATAGAATAGAACTGATGATTCACATTTTATCCAAAAGCTTTACTTTTAATAGCATCATCACACAAACTCTAGCCAGAAGTCTTCACTCAGATGAGCACAAAAAATGGATGTTGATGAAATAAGTCAAATGTGCAAAATTATCTGATTATTAAAGTGTCATTTTGGGAGATGTGGATTTTTTTTTAAAGCTGTATTGGCAAAGTTGTTGTATGTCTATTTTTAGAAGACCTACCTCCAGTCATGCTTCACAGGGAAGAAAAGAAATATGCAATTGCTTTTGATTAAGGGAAAATGCAAACACGTCTTTAAATGCTGTTTATCAACTTCAAATCGTGCTTTAAAATCAGCTCCTAGTATTTTCAATATTTATGGGTTTGTGTTTATTTGATTCATTTCAATATTTACAGCATCTAAATCTTTGAAGACATTCTTAAATTATTACCACTTTAATGAAGATGTGCACATATTTTTCATGTAGCTGAATTATTTTGCTTTTGCCCTTTAAGAAAAAAATGAAATAATTACTAAACTAAAGTCTAGATGCCAGGACAAAACCCATACAGATAAAAATGAAATGTGGTCACGTTCTTTTGTTTTCTTTCACAGGTTTTGGTTGATATTGACTAGCAAGCAATTCCCTATATACAGAAAATGTATTATTTCCATATAAGACTAAGCAGATGAAAGTTGAATGTTGGTATCTCTTTTAATGAATAATGAATTCTGCTAGCTTGGAAGTGGTGGTAGAAATAAAGTTAAACTGAAACAGTATTTACCTGAAGTTAGAAAGTACAGTGCAGTCTAGGGCTCCTATGCTAATATTTTGCTACCAGAAGGTTCATTCTTCCAACCTCTATGAAAGCACAGATTCTCAGTACAGTGTGACACAGAAGATATTGTTGAATGAAGACCAGAGTAGTAATTTTAAGAGTTGGGCTGTACTATGAGCTGGCTGCTGGTACCCCTGGCTTTACTCATACAGATTGATGTTGATTTGCAGAATAGTTGAACTCAACTTGAATGTGTGATGCAAGTCATTCCCTTTTCGAAGTTACATAGTCAAAAGGCTTTACAAAAGCCTTACTGTCTTGGTAGCCTTTTAATCAGTGAGTTTGCTCTGTCTGAGTTCCAAGTTAATATTTTTTCTTAGTGTAAAAGGCAATGAGTGTTAAGCACATGCTCAAAATTAAGTGTGTGCGTGAATGTTTTCCTCATCTGGACAATGAAATATTTTTCAGCCGGTGAATGTCAGCAGTGAATTAGTTTCACTCTTTCCTTAAGCTGTTGAATAATACAGAGTTAGGTCATCTCCATCTTATATGTGTCTGTAATTTTCCTTTTCTGTTCACCTCTTCTTTAATTGAAATAGTGGATTATGGGAGATGATTGACAAGTCTGACCAATAGGTCTGGAAATGAGATCATAGATTCTGAGTGCACGTAAAATAATTTTCTAGTCCCTTAACATATGAACTACTTCTCTTAGACAATCTCTAGATATTAGAGTAAGTGCAATTTTACACAACCCACATGTTTTTGCAGGACTGTTAACTAGTAGATTTTTCTTGTATTAAGAGAGGTAGCAAACTCATTGCCATAAAAACTTAACACATTTTTTTCTTTTAGGCTAAATCCAATGAAACTTTACAGGTAGTTTTGCAAGGGCATTCTTTCTTTGTTCCTACATTTGGGAAACTACAGCCACACTTTGCTTATCTTGTTGAGAACGGTAACTGGGAAGGAGTTGCCTAATAATAACTGCAGCTTGAGAGAGTGCCCCTGGGATGGACAGAAACCTTCTTAGATAGCAAGGAGAGTCTTTCTGAGTACTCCCTGTTCTTTGCACGCTGTTGTGCAGTCCACCTGTAGCAGGTTGTTTCCTAGCAAGACTCTATGGGAGATAACCTTCCCTTTCTTGATCCCAGGCAAGAGGTCCTTAGACACTTGAATAGTACGAATACCTGCATGGAGATATGAGGTTGTAGTGATCTAGGGATATCAGATCTCTACGTTAATCATGTTGAAATGGCCACAAAGGGGTGCTTTGAAAGTTTAACTGTGCAAGTATAAAATACATGTTCTGGTATTTTTTAAGTGGTAGTGATTTGATAAGGGCTCCGAGTGACTCCAGCAACAACACAAGGAGGAAAAAAGGGAGGTTCTGTAAGTAAGAATTGCATTTGGGCTCAAGGAACCCAGTTTCTGGAGTCTGTGCAACCAACTATCTTTGTTTTCAATAGGAGTTTTTCTGGAGTGCACCAACACCTCACTCTATACTTCCATGGAACACCTTTTCTTACATAGTACTTTGTATTTCTGGGGTTTTGTATGGGTGCATTGAGAACAGAATGTGTGGTCAGGACAGATCCCTTCATTTCAAATTCTTTCCATAGTTTGACATTAGCAATCTGATAAACCTCAGGAGAATTGCCTTTCTTATCAGTAGAGTCTGGGTGTGCAGATTTCTTATTGCTTATTTCATGCTTCTTATTACTCTAATATACATGCATTTTCTCATCAGTGTGTACTTACTATGTAGGGGACGCATTTTGAAAGCAGTATTATTACATTTGTTTAGAAAAATGAGAAAGGGTATGCATGTGCTAACATTTTTTCAAATAAAGAAATTTAAAGCAAGGAAGCATCATTAAATGTAGTTCACAAATTCTCAGACAGGTTTGCAGGCCAGCTGAGTCTTGTTGAAGAGTCTTTCCACTTAATTTCAGCTGGTGAGTGGGCCAGGAGAGATTTCCAGTCCTTAAGCAAACAATTCTAAGTTACTTTTGAGGAGGGTGAAAAGCAAGTTGAAAGGAGGTAATTCAACCCTGGTTTGAAATGGAAATCGCAGTAACATGTCTGAGAAACCACTTTTTTCCCTTCTGTCCTCGTTTATGTATTTTAGAGTAAAATTAGACTGGATTATGTTTGGGGGCCTCTTGTATTTCCTTATCCTTAAAATTGATTACATTCTAGTGACTGAAAAATATAGCAATACTGACAGCCTTTCTTCTCAGGGCGAGGTGGATATCAACCAGCTGGTGTAGACAGAGTTATGCATCTCACCAACAGCAAACCTATTTCAGAACAGCAGCCTCCAGGCTGTTTTCCTGTTACAAACAAGAAAAGCTGTGGCCTCCAGCCACATTATTTTCAGCTGATTAATTCTGGATATGAAGGTATATGCCCCCAGGGCACAGAGCACTCCAGTAAGGAGAAACACGCTTTCAACTGCCTTGACTCCTTTGATATGAACTCTAGTGGGTGATACGTTTTCAGACTTCTTCTGAAGTAGGTTTTATGGGTTCATACTGACAGATTTTTCTCGTATTAGCAGCAGAGCCCAAGCAGTGCTCTACATGTTTTGAGTGCTCATCAAATTCAGATTCACTTCATAGAATCGTAGAATACCAGGTTGGAAGGGACCTCATGGATCATTTGGTCCAACCTTTCTTGGCAAAAGCACAGTCTAGACAGCAGTGTCCAGCTGAGTCTTAAAAGTGTCCAATGATGGGAAATCCACCACTTCCCTGGGGAGATTATTCCAATGGCTAATTGTTTTCATATGAAAAGTTTTCTTCTTGTGTCCAATCAGAGTGTCCCCAGAAGTAACTTGTACCCATTACGCGTTGTCTTCTCCATGTGGCTCCTTGTAAAAAGGGAATCTCCATGTTGTTTATAGCCACCCTTACATGTCAGTGTAAGCATTAAGACTCCCCGTACCACGAGAGTATCTGAGAAAATTACTACACCTATTTGTTGGGCAAGGTGCTGAAAGTTGCTCTTTTCCCAAATACAGGAAAGACAGAGACAGTCTATCAATGTTAATGCAATTATACAGTTGATATATGCTCGAGAGTGCCAGGATCTGAAGGAACATCCTTCTGGTTAGTCTCTGAGTTACCTGAAACTCCTGAATTGAATGGCTGGGTCGGGTGTATTCTTGGCATGTTAGCATTTTGTTTGCCCTGGTAATTGATATTAACTGGAAGAAAAATCCAAAAATTTCTGAGTCTCAGAGCATTTTGTTGAAGCCGGCTCTGAAAATTACCAGAAGGTTTCGAGTAGCTAATGGTGATCTTCTACATAACTCGTTCAGTCATGCCCTCACATTGCAGTTTGCTGATGGAACAGTCTTCCTTTGAATTCATTGCAGTAGTGACAACAAATTAGTTTGTTAGAGTGGTGCTGTTTTTGAGAAACCAAAGTGCCTGCCCTCCCATCAGTGCATTTGGGATTAACATGTGGAACTTAACTGGTGTTAGTGGCAGCTCCCCATCCACAGGTTAGCTCCTGTAACATGTTAAAGACATTCCTGCTACTGGCAGCAAACACAACATTGCAACGTATCTGTTTGAAAATGCACCATCACCATTCCACTGATGGGGACCCTGCAATTTCCCTATAGCATGTAAACAACAGCAAAAAAGTCCCACTGTGTCTGCAGCATTCTTGTGTGTAAGTGGTCAACAAATAATGATGACCATCAAAAACATTTACACTCCTGCTGAGTTAAGCTGCTTGATTTTGGGTAAGTGAAAGGACAATAGCACATGTTCTGGCAATTTTTATTTCCACCATTCTGAGACCGTTTGTGAATTCAGCAAACTGGATCTAAATAAGTTTCGATGCTAGCGGTGACTAAATTACTTAAGTGCTTACAGATCTTCTAATGGCATTGTCCTTTTCTGCAGCAGACAAGAAGCTAAAGAATTACTTTCTACTACTACATAATTTTTACATGAAATCTGGGAAAAGACAGCTTTTCTTGCATTTTTTAATAATTTCTAGTCTATTTGTGTAGTGGGTCATGTCATGAAAACAGAATTCTCTTCTGGGGTTGGCCCAGTTACTCAGAGGCAAGAAAAAACATATGAAAAAGAAGTTAAAGGCTACCTAAATAGTATTTCTGATGCAGTATTTGCAGGTTTACCTGTTTGGGGCATGACATTTGTACATCTGGTAGTTTTGTTACCTTTACAAGTACAGCAAAATCTCGGTAAACAGTATACCCAGATAAGATGGTGCTGGTCCCACAGCATCCCACGAGACTGTTTCTCTGTCAGTCACGGTGTCACTTAAGCCCCCCACATTGCTGAGGCAGTATGTGGAAATCATAGCCCATCTCAATGCCAGCAGGGAGAATTTTTTTTTTGTTATGGTCTATCATGGTTGTCCCATGTGGTATTCATTGCTAACAGCAGAGCTTCCATGGTGTGGTCTAGCTGAGAATAAGAATGCAAGAGAAGGGCAGAAGGACTAGTGACAACTCCTCTAAACTCAGTACTGAGACATTTCACACCTCCCCACAGTCCATCTCCTTCAGGGAAAAGTTCCAAGCTCTGAGGGTGGCTTCATGCAATTTCTCTGGGCATTGCATCTTCTTCTTGTGTGAGGGTGCAGTGTAGCCCTCATCATAATTTTAATTGGGATCAAGAATTGTGTTTTACATAGGCACTAGAAGGTTTTAGATCATGTTGTGCTTTAGTGATTCCCGTCCTTCTGTCCCTGAGTGATGATTTTGCAGGAGTTCATGACTGCAGAAAGGCAGGCTGTGACCTAAAATCAGATGTACTATAGACAAAGGTAATCTTTAAATGGGAAAAAACACTAGTGAGGCCGCTCTTGGAGTACTGTGTCTGGTTGCGGGCTCCTCAGTACAAGAGAGACATGAACATACTGGAGAAAGTCCAATGAAGGTTCTCAAAGATGAACAAGGACTGGAGTGTCTCTGCTATGAGGAAAGACTAGGAGAGCTGAGGCTGTTCAGTCTAGAGAAGGCTCGGGGGAAATCTCATCAATGTGGTCAAACACCTGAAGGGAAGGTGCAGGGATGATGGGCCAAGTACTTTTCAGTGGTGGCCAGTGACAGGACCAGAAGCAATGGGCACGAACTGAACTGAACTGTTCCCTCTGAACAGCAGGAAACACCTTTTTTACTGTGAGGGAGGCTGAGCACTGGCACAGGTTGCCCAGGGAGGCTGTAGGTATCCTTGGAGATACCCTTAGAGATATTTAAAAGCCGTCTGGCCGTGGTCCCGGGTTTGCAGCTTTAGGTGACCCTGCTTGCCCAGGGAGAGTTGGACCAGATGATCTCCAGAGATGCCTTCCAACCTCAACCATTCTGTGATTCTGTGAAAGAAAAAAAACCCAAAACTATGCTCTCTTGATTTGAAAGCTAGATGATGTGCAGAAGACAATTGTTTCTGCAGCCTAATACTTTTGCTGTCAGCGCTATTAAAGAGAGACTGCAATATGAGTCAGCAAAGACATTAGCCATGGCCTGGTGAATGTAAAAAATATGTGAGACTAAGTATCTAGTTTTATAACTTCTTTCATTTTACCAAGTTGAAAAGCAGTCTGATTGAAATTACATCAGGTGACATTACTGAATGTCTAGTTTTCCTTTGCATGCATCACTCCAGGAGTGTAACTGTCTTCCAGCCTTTTAAAGGGCAGCTATACCTTTTGTTAATCTCCAAAACACTAACCTGTGGAGCTGAAGCGTATCTATATGGCATTTTGCACTCCAGTTTTAGTTAATGCTTTGATAAATAAATAAATAAGAGGATTGAAATGGAAGGAGAGAGATGGAGATTTCCATTTCTCCAATGGAAATGGGAGACCTAATAGCAGCCTTCCAGTACCTGAGGGGGGCCTACAGGAAGGCTGGGGAGAGCCTGTTTACAAAGGCCTGTAGTGACAGGATGAGGGGCAATGGCTTTAAGCTGGAGAAAAGCAGATTTAGATTGGAGATTAGGAGAAAGCTCTTTACTGTGAGGGTGGTGGAGCACTCGAACAGGTTGCCCAGGGAAGTGGTTGAGGCCCCTTCCCTGGAGATATTCAGGGTGAGGCTCGACGAGGCCCTGGGCAACCTGGTCTAGTGGGGGGTGTCCCTGCTGACTGTGGGGAGGTCGGACTCGATGACCTTTGGAGGTCCCTTCCAGCCTGGACAATTCTATGATTCTATGAAACTATTTAAGTATACTTCCTAACAGAAGTATTTTGAATTATATTCATGCCAAGAATCAAAATGGCTGTTGGGGACCAATGTTCCTAAAATAACACAGTATTTTAGTGCATAGCAAGGGAAGAGCTATCAATCCGCTCACCTTCAAAATGTTAGCTGCCATTTTGCTTCATAACTACTTTTGGAATTTCCTAGCTGATGGGTGGTCTGTCAAGGCTTTGCTCTTTTTGGGGGGTTTGATTTGGGGTGGGGAAAAACACTGGGGTTTGTGTGGAGTTTCGTTGTTGTTTGATTGGGTTTTTTATGGTAGGCTTTAATGGAATTGTTAAAATCTCTACACTTAAAGCCAGACTGCCATGCATACAAGACATGCAGTGTGAAAAAGGGAGGCTTCCTCGTACAAAGCTTGTTTTGCTGTGCACTGGGAATGTTCACCAGGGGCAGGATATAGAGTAGCTTATGTGCTGAACATTTTTATTTCATCTTATTACTCCCTGATTCCCTGTACGGACAAGACAATAGGGCTCTAAAATAGGGAAAGGAATACTGTATGACAGAAAATTATTTTAGCCCCTGTTCTTCTGGTCATTAGAAAGAGAAGGATAATCGCTTCAGGAGTATGAAGCCACAGGGTCGTTTCTGTGCTGCCCTTCTAGGTTTGCTTTCAATCTTTCCCACTCCCAGAGCTAATTCCTGCTGTGCTATTGCCTCTGGCTAGTACTTGGATTGCCGGGTGTGTAGTGTTGGCCATAGGAAGCTTGCATATAGGTCAGAAATGAGACTATTGGTGTGAATAGGGATTTACTATGACTAGGTGACAGCCTGAGGTTTTCATTTTTTTCCAGAGAAAGTAAGATAATTCTTTTGTCCCATTTCTGCAGTCACCTTTTTGCCACAGTAGTAGCTCTCCGCATTCATAGCACTGATGTGTAAACCTGGGAGGAAAGTGCAAGCTTGGGAATTTAAACCTTTGATTGGAGATTTAAGCCTCTGAAAGCGTCAGCCGACAGCAGCTGTTTTAAAATGAAGGGGACAGAAACAAACTTGTTTGAGGTGTGGAGATGAGGAGAAACAAGTGCATATTCATTGGTCCCGTCTGTTTCTTTTCGTCAACTGGCAGTTTTCTTCAAGTACCTGTTAGGTCAATCCTTTAGGACACTTACACCTAATCTCCAACAGCTTCAAATCCTGACCACTCGTATATCAAATGCCTGTCTTACTGTATCAGCCCTAAGAGCTTCTGTAGTACCAAGGAGCCTTGAAAAGGGCTGACTCAAAGAGCTGTTTAATTCCCTGTGAGTTTAACGGTACCTAACGCCTTTCTCTGGCTTGGAAAATGACCTCAGTAGAGTTTCACTAGAACCTCATTGGTTTTGGTTTATATTTTGAAATAGTCCAACTCTTGGTGAAATTAGAATGTAATTGATGATCCTGTTACCTAATTTAGAAAGAGACTGGTAGAATAGATCCTTCTTTCATGGAGAATCGGAGTTTATGTATCAATGATTAAAATAAGACTGTGAAAGTAAGAAGGAGAAAAGCCTGTTCTTAATGGAAGGCTTTTATGGAGGTTTGAAGATATGCATTGTTGCAGTTGGAACAAGCCTTTAAATTAAATTAGCTGTAACTTTTGAGTACAGGGTTGGTTCATCACGTCTACTAATTTTCAATACTGTATGAAAATTGTCCGCCGAGTTTCTGATATGAATTACTGTTTCTGGTTTGATTACCATCTTAGTTATTGCATTTAACCTTCACATGTTTTTATACATTTACATAGCAAAGGGCTTATAGAAGAACCTAGGCTTTTTCAAGTCTTTTTTTGGATGTTATTTTAACAAGCCTTGCCACCCTAGAAGTGCAATGCAGTTGTATACGTGAGGGTTACCAAAAATGACAGGTATTGTGAAACTGAGGCATACTTCTGCAGAATGTTTTACATAGTTAGCCATCACCCCTTGATGTTTTACAAGGAAGTCTAACCGTTGCTTTAGCATTTTACCTAAAATAAATAATATCTGTGGCTTTTTCATGAATCTGAGAAATAAACACTAGGAAATGTCTCTAAGGGTTTGTTTGGGGGTTGGATTTTTTTTTGTTTTGATTGGGTTTTTTGTTTTTAAATTTGGGGGAAGAAAAGTTTGTAAATAATTGTTATTTGTTGATTGATTTATGACTCCTTTTACTGTGGGAGAATATATGTGCTGTCCATTAGACATACTCAAAATGTGGATCATTGATGTAATAATGAAAATTTTTAAATCTTTTAAGTCTACTTTTCAGCCAGTTGTAAAGGCTGTGAACAATGGACAAGTAAGGTATATTTAAAAAATGAAAAAGCTGCCTTTTTCTCCCAACTCTTCCATTTCGGGTATGGGCCCTTCTCATTTTTCTTCATTATCCGCCTTCCATATGAGACCAGAAGCACAAATGTCAAAATCATTTAGGATAAGCTTTTCTTGCAATATTTCTAAGTTGTAGAATAGAGGAAAGCACTGGTAGTCTTGCTGGGAAGACTATGCTCTTAAGGTTAATTGGCCAGCTTTTCAGAATCAGAGGTTGCAGTTCTGTTTTCTGTTTAGTTTGACACCACTGTATTTCCACTGCCTTCAATAGAATTATTTCTTCTCTATACAGGAGTTAATTAGAATTAATCCACCCTAACTGATGAAATAAGGCATTTTAGTGCCCAGCTGTGGAGTACATATTCACAGAATCTTTTTAGATTTTGTTTATCATTACTTACCCAATGTGAGACAGTCTGTGAGATGCTGTTAATATTCTTCACCTTGTTTAACCCCATCTTTTGTTTTCTTTGCCTTTAGGGTGAACCTGGTTTGCCTGGCGTAGCAGGAGAGAAGGGAGCAGCAGGGCTTAAGGTTGGTATTGAAAATGGATTAAAAAGAGAAGCACACAGTATGTGAGTTTATATTCTGACTGGCTTTTAATGATCTGCTCCCTCCAGTGATCAGTGCTGTAAGATGCTTTACACGTTTCACCATAAAGAAGCGTATTCTTCTGCTGTGCATGTATAATTCCAGTCAGTGGCACTGACACGTATGCACCCACTGCCAAGGGAATGCGATATGCCTGCTAGTGTTTGGGAATTTGGGGACCTTTTTTAGAAAGGATTTGTTTATACTCCTTACAATGTGTTTCAGGCTTCTTTTCAAGAACTACTGTGGTCCATTCTTTGATGAATGTCAGGGTTAAGTCTCGAGGGCTGATTCTGCTATTATGGAAGTTAGCAACAAGCTTCGTTAGGAGCATGTGTCAGTCTGTGTTTGGTACATTTGAATGTCTCTTTGCACTTATTTTATTGTCAAATATTCTTTTCTGCTATTCTAATATTGAACAAGTGAAAGAGAACATAAAGCTTATGATAACCTCATGGAAAAGAAAGCTCGACATGTTCGAGATGATGGGATCTGAGGGCCTCTTGGAATGGGTAATGCTAAATTCTAATCCCATCAGCTGTGGGCGTGCATCGTTGGTGCACATGTGCTCCTCAGCTGATTCTGGGCATCACGCTGCTGCTGACAGACACGCCGGGCAGGCTTTTTACATTTACTGACTGGCTGCTTGTCCATCAGGAATGAAAACAAACCATTGGGGAGCATGACCTTTTCTTACTTTGTATACAGAAGAAACCAAATTATGGCAGTTGATGCTTAATTCATATTCACAGCTGTAGTCTTCGAGTTGCCTAGCGACCGCCAGCCATCAGAAGGGGCAAAGATGAGCCAGAGTGCAATTCTGAGCCAGAAATGCAGAGATAAGTTGTCAAGGTCAGGCTGGTGTGCAAAAGTGCATTGGCCATTGAGCTAGCTTCTCAAGCAGGAAATAATTTAAAAAAATAATGGCTATACCCTGTCTTTTTGCTACACAGAATGTAAGGAGCACCAACGGCTCTTTACTCTGAATCAATTATGAATTAGTTCAAGACACTTAAGGCTTTTTGTCTTTTCTGAGGAGCCTGCTAAACCATTAACAGAATCATAAAACTCCCCTCACTTTAGCCCTTGGATTTTTCTTTCATTTGTTCCCAAAATAAGGACAACCAAACATAGGGGTCACTTAGGTCCTGGCAGCCCACTTCACAAAGGCATATGCCCGTTCATCAGGATTTAATCTAGGACAAAATGGCGAGGTGGGGGCTGGGAAATTCTTTACATGCAAATTATTAAGCTTTTAAAATTATGTTGAACGTACACTGTTGAGTTCCATTAAATTTACAGTATTTTATTGTTTATTGAAGATTTTTGTATTGGATTTTATCATCTGAGACAACGTCATCAGTACTGACATAATTGTTAGTAATTGACGTACTAACAATAGTAATACTAACACTTTGATTTTTGCTTGTGTAAGTAACTTACAACTTCTTTGCTCCAATCATTTTCATCAGGGTGACCCTGGAGAAAGAGGAGAAAAGGTGAGACACGTTTCACTTCCTTTGTGGTGTTTTTCTTTCGGAGCATTGCTTGGAGAATTGCCGGTGCGCTGATTCAGAGTTTAAAAAGAAAGAAATGCAGCTACTACCTAGAACTTGAGCAGCATTGTGCAGCCTTTACTAGTGTCAAATAATACCTACTAATGGAGGTTACTGATCTGCGATTACTGCAGTGGAATTAGTCACAGAGAGCAGTGTTAAAGGCTGCACAGTTGAGCAACTGGGCAACTGATCCTAACTGTGATTAGACTCAGAAAAAAGATGAGCCCATCTGAATAAGGGAAAGATCCACACATTTCTCTTAACTTGATTTCAGTGCTCTGTCACCTATGTAAAGTAAAACAATTAGGTTAACAGACTGATAATTACATTGATTCTATATAATAAATGGATAATGATTCTCCGCATACTAAAAGTCTAGTCCTGTGTGCTTGCTTGGGTCATTTTAAGTAGGAGCAAGAGAATTTGCCTCGATGACCTTAGGCTATAGACTGTCGGGAGAGGTACTGGCAGCACAACTGGTACGCTAACAGTGCTCAGATTTGCAGTGAGTTAGTGAGGAGTTACTTCTCTGATGTCTACAGCCATGCCAAGACGAGGGGGCAGAACGAGCACCATGGGTGTAATTCTGCTCTTCTAGGGAGAGTGGCCAGTAGAAGCATCCATATAAAAGTACACACTGAGTGAGAGTCAAGCTTCTGCATCTGTACAAGGGCAGAATCACAGAATCTTCATGGTTGGAAGGGACCTTTGAGATCATCGAGTCCAACCACAAAGTTTGAGAAATGGTGTAAGCCTTATTTTGAGTAGGAATCTGTACATAGACTCATCTTCTGTGAGTACACTGAGATATGTTTTTAAAAAGTAAGATGCTTAATTCAAGTGCAATTTGCACATGTCTTTGCAGTTGCAATTGAATTTCACTCCCAGGTCTGTGTAAATCCATGTAATAGCAGCTGCAAGCATGCTTTGCAAAGGCAATTCATTTCACATTTTCAAGAGCACATCATAAAAATAGTCCAGGGGAATCTTGAAAGCGTGTACCCTCTGTGTAGAAGTATGTAATTGGGAATCTCTTTTCATTAAATCATTACTTCAGTTAAAATTATATTTGTTGGAGAGCTTCAGTAGTCATTTGTTTGTTCTCAGACACAAAAGGAATAACCAAAAATGTTAACATACACTGAATTTCCATTACTTAAAATCATTATGTTTTTCCATGATCAACCATCATCTTTTCCTAAAAAATGTAATTATAAATGCCTTCAATATGCTTTATTGTCTCAAAAGAGCTTGGAATACCATTCCTAACAGTTGCTGTCTCATGTTTCCATGTTTCATCAAGCCTTTAATGAAAGTGCTGCTGGATTGTTAGCTAATTCCCATTGATTGTGTCAGTGACTGTGGTATATAAAATGATCTCTGCTGTAAGTCCTCTGAATGGAATTTTACATTAAGGTTTTCAGAGCAATATGAAAGAAGCTGAGTATTGTTATTTGATTACTGCTATGATTATCTGACCAAGACCTACAAGAAAGTTTTTTAGCCTCCTTAGACTCAACATTTATCAATACTTTTGGCATTTTAAATATTTCTCACGCTTTACATGAGTCTCAAGTCCCGCAGAAATTTTTGGCCTGCAGTCTCACCTATAATGAAGACTTTATGGTGTAGTCTGGACTTACTCTATGGCTGTATTAATATACATGGAAATTCGGGTTTTTTATAGATAAATCTTTTGAAATATTTCTTTACAAAGCTGTTTTTAAAATAGAAAATGTCTATCCAGCCATGAAAAAGTTATCTGAACATCACTTATTTATCAATGAACAATGCATAGAATTTATTTAGAGATAATAGTAATTCTGGTAGCTCCTTGGAGGGGTGGCATTCAGTGAAATTTTTCTAGTTTGTGAAACATTCATGAAGGACTTCAGATTCAGAGAGTGTATACCATAAATTACTTGAGAATCCTAATAAAAAGTATTGCAATTGTGCAACTGTCACCTGAATTTGATTAGATGCATTTAGATTAATGTCTCTGGAAAAAAATACACATACTGGCAGTTTAAAATGCTGAATCATCATGAAATCATTCCTTCATTGCTAAACCACAGCGAATTGGGGAAGTCTGTAGCCTATACCTACAGGAAGATAGTTATTTGATAGTTTGTGGGTTTTTTTGAGGACCTGTGAAAGGGATTACAGTTATAGTGAAGACTCTAATCTCAGACATAATCAATCAACAGACACAGCTATATAAGCTGTACTTCCTGGCCATGTCATAGAGAGGTTGACTACCTGATTAAAAAAATTAGCTTTCTAATCATGTTGGAATGCTGTCTCTTCTCTGCATGCTGTGTGCTTACATAAAATCACTAAAATATAATATGTATTTTAATTATAGGGTGATGCTGGAGAAAATGGACCAAAGGGTGACACAGGAGAAAAGGTACACTACTTATTGATAGAGAAAATGTATGCTTTAGGCATGCTTACAGTACAACCAGCTAATGAATATAATCATGTGATCAAAAGAAAAATGCATTTTAAACTTTTTTTTAGATGCTGAATGATTTGACTGAATTCATTTTTATGAACAGCAGAAGAAATGTTGCTCTTCTTTCCAATTAAGCATAAAATTTCTGACTTTATACAGCAGCAGCTTTAGTACAGGATACATCAGCATGTCTCTAATTAGCACTCTGCTGAAATTTGCATCATACAGAAACTGTGGTCACAACCTGCCAGACTATTGGAACTGGGGCTGCTGAGTTATGGCCATCTCTGGTATATCCTTTTACGTTTTCCCTTCTCTGTTCCTCTCAAAGAGAGGGACCAAACCAATATGGGACAAAAAGTATGGTATCATGATAGGTAACTTCCCTTCAAGTTGCCAGCTGGACAATTGAGAGCTGAAGGTAAAAACTGCACTTTAAATATTTGTTGCCAGATGACATCAGTGATAACCTCACTTAATACCTTGTCTGTTCATTGTTGCAAAGTACCAATGTGTGGTAGAAGTCACTAAAGAGTAGACATTGTCAAAATTTTATTTTACTTAATTTTGATTTATTTTATGTGAGACTCATGCTGTATCACTGCAAAAAAAGAAAAAAAACCCATGAATTTTTAAATGTGCTTTACTTACACAAGGCATAGTCTTTAGCAGTCAGAACAAAGCCTGTGCTGCACGGGAAGAAGGATCAGTCACAATGATCTCTTCTGGCCATCACTTTGGAATTCATATGTTTCTAAAAACATTCATTTTAGTGACTACACTTGGGCAGAAGAATAAAAATTTCTTCTTGTGCCCTTATATGGGTGATTGCTTAACCACCTCACACCGGTTTAGTGCAAGGAGAAATTTCTGATGGATTTATCAAGCTGATAAAGAATGCCTGCAAATCTTTCAGGTTGTATCATTTGGATACAGTAGAGCTATGCTTTCAAGAACACAAGGATTTTATGGGGCATATGCTAAAATCAGCAATTAAAAATAGACATTAGAGTTAAGAATATCAAGTTATTTGATTCCCAGAGTTCATTTAAATAATACTTCGTCTGTGGTCATGCTTATTAACCCAGATGAAAGTCTTAAGAACCTTATTTAGTTAGTTCCAGTGTATGCCAGCAAGATCATCTTGAACCACTTCTATGTGATTCAAAAATACGATTTCTTAGCAAGTATGAGATGGTTGTTCAACTAGATAGTCGTGCAACAAGTCAACATGAAGTTAATAGTCTCGCTGGGAAGCCTAGTGTAGCTTCACTTGTTGCTTTTCTACTTTGTCAACTGTGAGAGGGAGTTTGCATCCACTAAAATGCCCGTCCTGCGCTGCACATCGCCCTGCTTGCGATCTTGTTTAAGGAAAGAAAAAGTTCTCTCCCTCTTTCAGTGGTAAATCTTTCCTCCCCAAGTATAGCTTTAAATACTTCTGTGGGAGCTTTCAGCTGCTTGGCAGTCTAGTTGGGATACACTTGTGGAAAATATAGGTCACTGGGAAACTTCTTATACTGCCGTATGTGAAGAAATTTCAATAAACTTGTTGAACTTTTTGACACAGAAGTCTCCCATCTCTTTCAAGTTTCATATAAATTTCAGAGGTGGAGTGGTGACATGGGAATATATGCTTTATGTGTGGAGTGCCTTGCTTTAACTGAAACAGACTAGAATCCACTGCATGAATTTTTACGATAGAGGGAGCAGAACTGTGACTGAGTTGACTTTCATTTTTTTTCTATTTTCCCTGCCTGCAAGACAGTCTGCCACCCAGAAAAAAAGATCTAGATCTTACAGGAAAGCTGCAGCTGAAAGTTTCTGGTAGATAGCTCTGCAAACAGCACTTTGTAGCGAGCTTAGGAAGGTGTTTTTTGACTGATAATTTAGGAGCGGGCATTAAACTTGGTGTCATTACATTACATTTGTAGTACTTAACAAGGATTGTATTCTTTCCTGCTCTTCAGCTTAGGGGGAAGTTTTTACTGTATGATCACTATGTAGAATTCCAGGATGAATCTGCCCAGCGATCACTAATCATATTGTGTTAGAGTAATCAGAATTATTATTACAGACACATTTTATTAACAATTTCAGAGTAGCCTTGACTTTTTTTTTCTATATTTATTCATTTGTGGTTTTTTCTGTATTGCGTCTGCAGTTTCTCTACTGGTGTCATGATCACCTTGAGGAGGCAGTTAAACTTACCTTGACTGTAATCCCTGCTATAGTGCAGGATTTCAAAGTAGTTCAATAGCATTCTTTCTATGTTTTCCACTGGGTGCTCTCTCTTGGGCAGGAGATTAACATAAAAAAACCTACGTCTATTGTCTTAAAAGAAGCAGATGAAATCAAGCTCCAGCAAATTTAACAGCCGGTCTTATCGATGCACTATGCTTATACGTGTCTTCTGTGACAGTTTTTCCAGGCTACACAACCTGTGCCTTGTATTTGGGTAGCTCTGGAAAGTTTGGGGCATGTGTTACATTATGGAGCTTCACTATGAGATGAGTACTGAAAGTTTTTTGCCAGCTGAACGCTTGTGGGGACAAGTGTAAGATTTAGTAAGGCTCAGTTTTTAAAGACTGTTTTCAGGAGAGCTGCTGGAAGGATTGTTCAGAGGCGAGATATTGCTAGTATCCATTCAGTTCTCAGGCGTTCAACCACATACACGTACAAACCCTTCCTGCTTTTTTATGCAAATGAGTGCAGAGACCATTGCACCGGATCATAATGCTACACATATGCTTAAGAGATTTAATTCATAGTTCACAGAACTTAAACGCATTTCTTTAAAAGCTTAAATATTGTTTCTGTGAGAGAAATACTAAATTTTCATCTATATGGTGAGAGAGATCAGGCAACAACAGTTTCAGACTTGGTTTAGGAATGGGATCCTGTTTGTACAATTAATGTAGCTTTGTTTTCTGAACTGCTGTACCTGGTGGCTCTCAGAAATATGGACTTAGGTGCCTACTTTTTGACCTGTGACATCAGAAGGAAACCGCCTTTGTTTAATTGGCCTACTTTGAAGGCAGTGTCAGTGCCAAATTTGAGTTCTTGCTTCTACTCTTCTACTGTAGCCTTGGACCCTAGAAACTATCAAGTATCTTGCTTATGTGGGCATGTTCCCCTGCTAAAGTTTCTTCATTTTCAAACTGACTCATCAGAGAACTGAGAACATGCTGTACCATAATTTTTTATTTAATCCCATATTAATTTTCATTCTTGCATGAAGGTGGATTATAAATACTTTGTGTCTTATCTTCCCCACATCCGTCATTATCCTTTAAAATGTTTAACCGGTGAATGTCTCTTACCAGTTGCTTTGCCACTTTATAGCTATAAAAAGTCCTCGGGGCTTTGCAGTTGTACATGCTTGTAAGGGGTATCAGCAGTATCACTCATGCATGTCTATCAAAATGAGGCAGCTCAGGTTTCTAGACATGAATCAACCCTTCATAAAACTGATTTTTGTTTTTTTCTTCACATAAGAGTGAGCTGCAGTAACTGTGTAGAGAAAGTCTATTGCTGTTCTTTAAAGAGCAGCGAGCGTGTTATCTGGTACCATTTAATTTTATGAGACTATTTCCCAAAAGACCCCGTACCCAAACCAACTTGAAAGCTAAGACATTCACAGAACACTTTCTCCAGCTTCACCAAATCATCACAAATGGGTATCCCCTGTTTGTATTTTAATGCAAAGAATAATAAACATCTACACTCTGCTTAAACATCTTCAAAGTGAATTACAGTACTGGCTTCTATGATGCCTATGTAAATCACTAGCAGGCTGTCGGGGAGGTTGAAGTTGCTACTGTGTAGCAATCAAAATTTATTTTGAATAATGATTAATGAGAGAGTTCTTCAAATAAAAGCACTCTAGCCATCTTTGACAGCGTATAGTTTGACTAGCAAACTTTTCATTCCTTTAGTTGGTTTTTTTCGTTTTTGTTTGGCACGTCATTTAACAAAAAAAAAATTAAACCAACTGAGTATACAAGAATTTTAAGGATCCTTGGACAATTGTACAAAACTAGGAGCTGAAAGCTTCCTTGACCATGTCACTCACTGATCCTCTGCCCTTGTGCATCTCACTGCCTATCAAATGCACCCAGCAAAACACAGGCACATCTTTTTGAATACTAGATGCCTCCTCAGAACAGAGACCTTTCTGAATACATGAATTACTTTAGCTCTCTCATCCTGTAAAGTATAACCCTTAACTGCATTAAACTATCAATTTAAATATGCTGAAGAGCTGTGGAAATAGAGCTATTAGATGTCCTGATGGAGATAAACACGTAGGTCACTGGGGTGTTTTTTTCAAGGCTAACCTTGCACAAAAAGGTTTTTCAGTTGAGACCTGACACTTGCCATCTGTAGAATTAGGTCAAAAAGATTGCTCATGTTCTTTGTAAATGGCAGTAAATTAGTTTTAATCTATATCAGCAATTTGGAGATGTCAAAGTATGTCTCATCATCTGGCTTTATGAAGTGCATTTATACAAAATCTGCAATTATTGCATCTACATTCTTAGTTGTGACATTTGAGGCTAACTATTATGCTGTTTGGATGAGCAAAATTAAATCTCTCTGTGTGTTCTTGAAAGCAATACTGTTCCTTTTGTGCATCACATTGATTTAATTCATTGGGTAAATTTCTACGTAGCAGCACAGAGAACAGGCAATCTTGCTATATAGTTACTTTGTTATATAGCCCTGCTATAGAATCATAGAATCATAGCAAGTTTTGTTATATTTGTTCCCTCAAAAACTGTATATGTAATGTGTGATTATTTCTTGTGGATTTTGTATCAGGGTGACCCTGGTTCTTCTGCTGCAGGAATTAAGGTAATTTAGTTTTAAAGCAGTTGCACAGGGAGAAGAGGGGTGGTTGGTCTGTGTTACTTTGTGGTGTAATGGACATTTCGGGTACTGTTAATTTAATGGTTTTCCCCAGCTCTAATTCATTTTGTCAGATCTCATGTCATTCATCTCGTTTCTTTTAGGGCGAACCGGGTGAATCTGGACGGCCTGGACAAAAGGTATTAGTTGGAAATGTTCAGCTTTCCTTTTCCTCTCTGTTGGATTTGTGGTAAATAATGTTACACAGATGTTACCAGTGGCACTTACCCGTAGGACGATGATCCCAGTTTAACAGCCCAAGGCCTGTACGCGTTTGGTGTATGATCATTTTGTATTTTAAAAAAGCACAGGAATGATGCTACTAATTAGCATGAAAAGCAATATTAGAATAACTCACCTCCTCATCTAGCCACAGCGCACTTCTTGCATTGAAAGCTTACCCAATTGCAGCTGGTGAGACTGACATAGAACGGCTCTGCTCCTTGAGTGATCACAAGTTAACCCTGCATGTATGACTGAATATTAACTTTCAGACTATGGTACCTTATTACATCTGATTAGGAAGATAATAAATATTGACTAGAAACCCTCTCACATATACCTGTAAAGGGAATTAAACTGTCAGAGGCACGCAGCACATTTGGAAGGACATAGACCAGCTAATGCTGCCCTGTTCTTCCTTCCAGGGGAAGAAATTCCCCTGGGTGCTGAGTAGCTGAGGCTGCTTTTGCAAGTAAAGGTCCAGCAGGAGCTGTAATGACTGCGTTGCATGAGGCCCTCTGAAGCTGGGGAATTTCCTCTTTGAATCCATACTACTTCAAACACAGTGAACGCTGTGCCTTCAGCTGCCTTTCATGAGAACAGGAGGCAGGTCCTGCTGGGAGAGCTGGTGAAAGGGCAAAGAGAAGAGACAATGAGGCAACCAGATTTTTGCTTTGCAGTATTTGGTTTCCCTCAGGAGCCTCCCGCACTGTTCTTGCCTCTTACAACAATGAAAATTACCCACTGCTGCCAGAATGGAGCAGAGTCCAGCTGCCAGTTGAGTTAGCAGGTATTCTAGACAGACAGCCAAGAGCTAAAATTCTGTATAGTGAATGACAGTACAACCATTTTCTAATACTTAAGGTGACTAAGCAAAACCCCAAACCACATATAAATATAAAATAAAATGAGAAGTTCGGTCTTTTTGTTTGAGAAATTATAACTGTCAACAATTATAACTGCTTAAACAAAGACTATTATGATTGCAAACACAGCTCTTCAGTAAAATGCAGTTTTAATTAGGAGAGGTAATCAAAGTAGTTTAAAGCTATCTAATCCACAGAATCATTCAGTCTGCGCATTCTGCAGCGTATGCTCTGCTTGGGTAATAAACTAGAAAATGCACTTAAGAGCCCATTGAGATTCATACTCTCATTAGCTGGCTGCCATGGAGGCAAAACTAGCACGGATTTATCAGCAGGGTGGATCCTAGTCCCCAGGCACTCAGGTCTGATCTCCTTTAGGTAGCTCGGATAAGCAAGAGGTACGTGGTTCAGACTTTCTACAGTTTCAGCTTGCTGTTCGCCCCAAAGGGGGCTTAATGTGTTCTTTCCACTTCACATCACAAGCTTCAAGTATGCCATGTTCATGTTTCCAGCCTGAACCAGCAGCTCCCATAATGTGTGCATTCAAGGTGCCTCCTCTAGCCAGGTGCCCCTTATCTGCTGTTCTTCCCCCTGCTTAGCATCCCTGAGGTTGTGGGGGACCCTTTTTTCAACTGGAGGCATGTACCCTCTACATCATCTCAATATTTTTCCCCCTACTGTGTGCCATTCCTATTTCCTTCCTTATATTTTACTACTTCCTCTTCTTCCAGTTATTCCTTATCCACTTTTCTAAGGACAGGTAAATATTGAGCTGCCCACATCAGTATTATTTACATGAAGTGAAATGCAATGGTATTTGAATGGCCTGACCAGCCTGCTGCCTGCTGTATGTATTGCAGAGGTGATAGAACGACCTGTTCTGCCATCCTGAGCATTACGAGATGGAATTAGTATACAGCCTTGGTTTCTTTAAAAATCATTTATCTTATATACCATACTCAGATCTTTTGTATCAGGAAAGGTCCAGAAAAGAAAATGTAATGCATTCATCTACAATACTAATGCTAATGAAGCATTAGTGATTTCATTGTGTTTCACGTTGCTTAATGTATCTTTGAGGGGCATTTTAATTGTTTTAGATTACTGTGGCTCTGAACCGGTTTTGCTACATCCTTTCTGCTTGTCATGTTGGCTCTGTGAGGGTTAGCTCTGTCCCAAGACTAAACAGTGACCTACTGCAGCAGTACTAATAGGTCTACAGCTATAATTATTCAAATATGTGCTTAGAAGTAAAATTTAGTGCTTCCACAATTAAATGAGAAAAGGTCACAGTACTAATGTGGTATGTATGGCTCTTCAAGTAGGAGAGCAAAAGAGAGGGGAGTAGGATTTTGGAGCTAGCATTTTGTCAGGAATTAATGCAATGGAGGCCTTTTAAAGGATTATTCTTTTGCAAGAGTGACAACTCATTTTCTGCTTTAGAAAGTGTGAGGCAACATACCAAGAAATAATATTTGTCTACTGAAAATTATATCCTAGCCTCTATTCTTTCATCTCATTTTATTGTTAATATTTGGAGATTGGAATCTTTCCTGTGCTTTTAGGCAATGTGAATAGTTAAGATTTTGGAGTGACTGAAATGTACAAAGAAGCTGTTATCAGATCCTTCTATAACATTTAGAAATCACTCCATTTGGTAAAGCAATTTGCAAAAACCCTCTATTGTGTCTTTAAGTTTTGTGGCAGAATTAATTTTGTTATTAGTGCTTCAAATCTGTTAAATATTACTGCCTCAAAGAAGTGTCTTTGGGTACTGTAGTCTAATGAACATCTGTATTACGTATACATGTGTTTATGTTTGTGTATCTATATATGTGTGTATGTGAGTGTATGAATGTGTGTAAGTGTGTGTGTATACACACACATATAAAATATTTTAATAGCACAATCTGTATGAATCAGCCCAAACCACAGAGTTGAAATCTCGGGAGTGTACAAAATCTGGAATATAGTTCAACTCATTATAAAGGTAAAAGTTGGCTTCAGAGTTCAGACCTGAGCTTCCAGAAAGTTCAGGGAATATTCAGATCCAAGCTGCTGGTTAGAATCCATCTCTCTATTAAAATAAAATCTCCAGCCTTTAAAATAATGTTTTCTTCACATGTTATTGCTGGGGTTTTTTTTCTGTTCATTATCTTTATTTCCCTAGACAACGTCTTTCCATTTAGCTGATATCTCAAAATGACCATTTGTGTGAATGTTGTCATTCATGTCTTAGACTAATGTCAACTTCATTTCAAAATTAATACATTCAGTTTGCAATTCCTGTTATAAAATTATCCTTGCAAATGCAGTACTGTAGGTCTTTTCATTGCAGTTTTAAATAGCAAGGCATTTCTGGGTAAAGCAATAGGAGGTTACATTCCCGCTGTCCTTCATGACACCATGTATATTCGCAGATAAATAGCAAGCACTGAAATGATGCTACGGATAGCTAGATAAAAATGATGGCCTGGTTACAATTAGACAGTTCTACTTGAATTGCACAATTTATACTAAGCTTTTCTGAATTGCTTTGTAGCTAAACCAGACAGTTACATAGCACAATTATCTAGCTGAACGTTGAAAATGGAACAGAATCAAACATCCGTCGTAAGTATGGAACTGAAATGGCAGCGTGTAAAATGAACCAGTGCTGCTTGTTTTCTTCCCTTTTTGGTGAAGGCTAATGTGAATTCATGTTTGGCTTTCCTGACATGGATTTTCAACCTAGGTGTCATCTTCACATCCAAGGTTCCCAGAAGATATTCAAGTTCTTAACATGACTCTTACTAATTGTACATTAAGTCACTCGTTTTGAAAATATCAGTCCTGCTTGAACTGACTAGCAGCCGTCTGTGCTCTTTTATCTTGCTGCAGAATATACAGGGGTGTTCACTGGGCAGTGACCATAACTGAATAATGTCTGTAATATTATGTAATTTTCCTATATAGGGTGAACCAGGTCTTCCTGGGCTTCCCGGACTCCCTGGGATAAAGGTAAATAAACCATAGTCTCTGTTGTACTGGGGGGACACCACAAAGAGGGAGGGACTGCAAGAATGTGGCTAAAACGGACTTACTGTACTTGTGCTATGGCTTTCTCTTACTCTCTGGTATTGAACTGGGGATTCATATGGAAGATTGGTTAAGTCTCTATGAGTAAGCAAAGTGTTTTAAAAAAAAAAATCAAATATTGTAACTTTCTTTATATTTTTATTTAATGGAAGAGGCTTGTTATCAAAGTTGTACTTGCTTTCCACTTTGATGGGTGCTTTCCAGTAGCAATAGTCTACTGAATTTACCAAGCCTCCAGTCAGAGAACTGCATTCATTATACACAGGCTGTAGAGAAATGGCTCTGTCGACAAATACTCTGTGCTCCATTACTCAGCAGTGATTTCCACTGACAAGCCAAAATGCTTCAATAAGATTCTATTCAGTATTAGCTCCAGTCCCTGACTTAATACCTGGTTTAGTCCCTGGCTTCCAGTTTGTCTGGGATCTTTAGGTACGTTGATACAAAAGACATGTGGTTGGTTTAGTTCTAGCATAAGTGGTTGCATCGGGAGTTGCAGACGCTTGCGCAGTTTGAGCTGTGACTCTATAATTCTGCACAAAGCGAGTGGATTCACATACCCTGAGTGAATGCAGATTGGAGTGGCTGCTTCTCCCTCATGGCAAAGACTGTTCTTCCAGAAAACAAAATCTCTTTGAAACTGTTTCTTTGCATTCCAGCATGGGTCTGTGTATACCCCAGGAGATAGTTTATGTAATTTCTCTAATAACAAGGGGGATGAGCCAGAGGCCAAAATCTTGTCCATTTTGATAGGATTCAGGATTTATCTCATGGAATGTAACATTTGCAGTGGTTTTCTCAAGGGACCTGTGAATTGCCACAACATTGAAGCATAATGTCCCTTCTGTGTTATTGGTGAATTAGGGGAAGAATTGAATGTCCATATTAAAGTTTGCATGTTGCAATACCTGAAAATATAGTTCCCAGGGAGGTTTTTCATTTTCTGAAAGAATGAACCCTATATTGACTGGTGACAATCATGTCGGAGCAGAGTCCTTTGTGTGATGAAACTTTATTTTTATATGGACCTTTGCCAGCAGTCCCTATTCTGTTTGCTTTAATGGTGAGCAAAGAGTTCCAACTCAGTTGGAGTTCAGTGGCAGTGTCCAGAAGGCACTTGCCAAAACCAGCCGGAGTTACACCCCCAAAACCAACTGGTCTTTGGGGATTCCATGTTCACACAGACCATGCATGTCCATGCATATTATCAGCAAGTAAATAAAAAAAATTGAGTGTCTGCTCTGGGAAAACTATTGCTGTTAAACTTTATTTGTTGGTCGTAAGAATATCTCGGAAGGGCAGCTTTCAGATTGACCTGAAAGGCAAGATGTGATGTGAAAAATGGATGAAGTGTGGGAGTTTTTCCCAGAAAATTTGGTTCAGAATTCAGTGGGTACAGTGGAAAAACAACACAAATGCCTGCAGAATAAAATGGAATAATTTGATCAAATATTAATCTTCTAGGAGAATGCTAGCTTGTATTAAAAATATAGGCCAGAGGGAGACTGGTGGTCGTTGAGTGAAGAAATTCCATCTGGTGTGTTCCTGCCTCCATTGAGGTGGCTAGGTGTACCCTGGGTGGTGACAAGCAAGCTAAGCAGAACGTGCATAGGAGAGCAAAAAGCAGCTCTGGTCACATCAGACTTGCAGGATGGGTGCTGTTTGATTCAAGGCATTTTTAAAACTCTCTTTAAAAAAGGAATCTGTAGGAAAAAAAAAAAAAAAAAAAGGCTAGATTTTTCTGCTGCAGGGGCTATGTCTGTGGCATGAGAAGTGGTAGCAAAAACCAGAGAATGGCTGGGGTTAGGAATGTGAGTGCTTGTCAGCAAAGTGGTAGTTTAGCCGTTTTCTCCCCTTCTGCTTTAGCAAGGATTTATGTACCACCATGGTAAAATCATCTCATTCATTTCTAATAACAACCTCAGTGATCTCTCGTGGAGAAGCAAATTTCCAGTCAACTGATGTTGATTGAAAGCTACTTTTGAAGTAGCAGTGACAGGATGAGAAACTTGAACGTGGAGGAAAGCCAGTTGTCTGGACTTGCAATCCGTTGGTGCTATCATGGTGTTACTGCACAAAGTTGAAAGGAATCTTATTTGGAGCAATGAATTATTTTTTTTTCATTTTTTAATTGTTCCTTGTTGTTTGTTACAGTTTTTTTCAGGGTTTCTGGGATCTGTCCCCATCAGGAGCTTATAAAACTCCCTAAGATACGTCTTTGTTACTCTATTTTAATAGTGATATGCAGTGGCGTCGTAATGCAACAGACGTAGCACAAACCTCGCAAAGTGTCATTACAACATCTAGGAACTTGTTACAACATATAAGAAGTTTCCATAAGGGAAGTTTTTCCTAACATTTAAATGGATTACGGAGTTCTCGTGCGTTTGCGTGCCAGCACAGTAGCTGTCAGCAGGGATTTTGCAGGCTACTCGCAACCTTTGTGAGATGGACATCTGGCAACTCAAGCGAAACGCGACAGGGGCACATAGGAGAAAGTAATGGGGTTCAATACAAGGCACCGGCCATTTAATCTCTTTCCCAGTAGAAAAAGCTGAGTAGTCTTGTATTGCTGGTATTATTTTGATACTAATCTTCTTTTCTGTAGTATTGTTCTCTTCAGTTTCTGTTACATTACGCAGGCATGCATATGTACACTCAAAAATCTTCTACTAAATTTTCTATTGAGGTCCCTTGTAGTTAAAAAGCTTTAGGGTTCTCACTACACTTTTTGATGTTTCTTAGTCTTATATAATTGGAATTACAGAATGTTCTCTAAATTTGTGTCTTCCTATGATGTTCTAGAAATTAACACATGCTGTTTGTTTTCTGGCTTTTACCCTCAGTTATTGACAAAATGCATTTCCCAAGCAGGTTTGAAAGGTTAGGCCCAGGAGGCAAAGGCATCTGAAATGCATTAATTCCTGTAGATGAATGGATATAGCTTAACCCTGTGATCAACCAGCCAAGCAGTCAAGTAACGGGGGCAATATATTTTCTGGAAATTAGTTAAATAAATAGCCAAAGTTCATATCCATTTGATATGCAGTAACTGAAATCACACAGGAGATTTCAAATGAACAAGCTAATTGTCTGAGGATCATGTTTACAGGGCTTTTATGTTCTAAACAGCTTTGAAATGGTTAGATATTGATGGACTGATACATGCAGGCATCTTCAAGTAGATGAGACAAGAAAAAGAGACAAGAAAAGACTCCGTGTTGCCTGATTTTGAAATAATTTCCTTTAGTATCTTCTAGTACTTCCATATAAAGAAAAGAAAGTCAAGATACAGGGATATTTTACAAATAGAAAACTCTTGGATGTGGTTCTTCTGGTTTTAAATATTTACCCTTTGACTGCTGTGTAAATAACTGAGGTCTCCTTTAAATCTGTTAGTTGAACTACAAATCTGCTTTCTTGTGAATGAATTTCTCTACAGTGGCAGGCTGTGTTTTGAAATGTTTTAGGTAACTGTGCACATACATAGCACTTTACAAATGCTACACCAGCCTGTGAAAACATAAATGCTGTGCCAGGCAGTGGACCATGTCTTTCCAGCTACATCTCATCTTTCTTCTCATGGTAGAAGAAACTTCCCAAGGCAGCCAGTCCAGCATGCTTGAACATGTAGCCAAACTACTTAAAGGATTAATAAATACTAATCACTGGGAAAGTTTCAGCTTCTTATAATGCCGTTTCAATTAATTAATCAATGTTCCTCGGAACCTGTTAGAGCTTGGTTGAATGGGGTGCTGGAGTCTGAATGAACAGCAGCGTTGGATGGACATGCGAGCGTCATGTCTGAATTCAGAATATGCAGCAGGGTCTTTCATTACTTACTTTTCTAGACCCATTCACTATGCACATGCGGATGTTTTGGGAGTTCTTCCTGTTCTTTTTCATTCTCTCCTCGTTGTCAGTTGGTGCCATGGAGGAAACACAAGTGCAGTCAGTTATTTCCAAGACAGTGATGAAGCTGTCTGTGACATGCTGGGGAACGTTTCTCAAGCACCTGTTGCTGTTTAGGAATGGCTGGAAACTTAATGAGCCCCTGAATGTGTTCCTCTGTGTCACTCGGGAATCAAGTAAGGCACCTAAACACGGAATATTAACTCATCGCTCTGATATCTGACGCCAAGCAGACGCAGAATATTTTCTATGAAACATAAACTTCAGATATCTGTTTTAACTCATAACTTTCACGGGATGATGCGTACAAAGCAGCACGCACTTACTGTAATGGAAATCACGCATACCCTTATTCATTGTAATGTCAGACATCTCTCAAATCCATTGTGTTATATTTTCTGGCGTTCGGGCAGTACAGCCCTCAACTTCATCGCTGCAGTGGGGCGCCTTCACAGAACGCGAGCCTTTTCTCAGTAGCTGCACTTTATGCAGGATCTGGCTTTTCTTTAGAGTTTTCTGGCATTTCTCCCTCTGTTTTTAAAACAAATCCTGAAACAAAGCTGGTGAGTGCACCTAAGTTTTTATTCGATCGTGTTCAAGAAAGCTGCTGTTGAATTATTTGGCATGAGAAAAAAAAAGGCCTGCTTAGCCCTTCTGCTTTTGGGAGGTAGAGAAAGTTTTCTGTGTTTGCAAAGCCAATTTGCAAACTGGCTGATTCAATAGACTTGCCAGTATGCACCGTCTTGTATCTTTTTATACAATTAATCCATAGATTGACTTCCCTGGGACTGTGCCTGAGCAAGGCTTTGGAAGAACCTGGATGAGGATATGGGAATTTGAATCATGTTTTTTTTCCTTTTCTTTTTATGGGAGCAAAAGCAGTTCCAATTTTCATCTGTTCTTTACTTAAATTTCTTTTTTTTTTTTCTGTTCATACTCAAAGATCTTATCCTGTGACTTTCCTAATTCCATTTAAAGAGTGAAAAACTCACTGCTCCACAGAACATTTTTTTTTTTAGCTCTGGAAGAGTTGATATTCCTTTCATCCAGTGAGTTCTGTTACAAGAGAAAACTTTCAGAGAAAATGAGAGGCAGAAGTTTCAAGCTGAATGCATAGAAGTTAGTCTGCTATTTAAACTCTTTTCTAAAAGAAAGCATCTGTTGTTGAAGCTCATGTATTTAGATGTTGCTCTTGTCGTCTGGTAGCAAAATGAAATGAAATCTGAAGTAAATGGTAGTTCCAAGTATTTCATTTTGGAGTCAATGCCATTAACGAACTATAGGAAAGTTCTTCAAACTCTGCTTTTCCCCCAGGAGTTCCTAGGAAGGCTGAGTACCTTTTCGTAATGCATTTTTCCTTTTCCATATTTCCATTCTTCTTCCTGTTTTTTTTCCTTGGTAGTGACTGTTACCAGGAAACCTGCAGGGCCTATATCTCTCTCTTTCCATTTTTTTCCAGGACTCAGTTATTCTTATCCAGGTTTCAGTTCATCTTTATCCTATAGGTCACCATTCTCAGAACTCTTTCTAGATTGAACTCAGGAGCTGGAAGGGACCAGCTGACCTTGGGACAAGCATCTCCAAGCCCTGGATACAGACATGTGCTGAACATATTAATTGCAACAATTGAAATTGTGGGAATTCAGCTTCAAACCCTGCTTTGTACAAATTTAGGTTTCTCCCTGTATGCACTTGCCTTAGCTGATACATATTTTGAAATACTCATGTGAACTAATTTCTAACCTTTTATCACTCACATACAGTGTTCTCAAGAGTGAGTCTTCTGCCTGAGTAGGGGAAAATATGCGGTGTAGTATAGGTGAAATACTGAAAAGTAGACTATAAGGATGCATATTCTGAGTGAGAATCTAAAAAAATAGGACTTAGTACTTGAATTTGGAGGGTTGGTTTCCAGAAGTAGCTCTATGCATGGGTCAGTAAAATATAAAATAAAAAAATTACACAACTGTGCTATTAATTTTCAGTATTCGGTTTCCAGAGTGGAAAAATATACACAAACATATATCTGTATGTATGTAGTTATATATCTAGCTTTGTTCGTTCATTCCTAGCTGTCTGGTTTCCATATGTTATGGCAGTAGTCACTTGCATAGGGTAGACATGTAATTTCCCAGAATTAATTTTGAGAATCAGGGCCAGAAAATGAAATCATCATTAACATCGGATAGTATGCACGTGTCAGGAGTGTTTACTGGGGGCATACTTTGAGATGTACACAGTTCTTATTAATCCATCAGAAACTATATCCTCCAGAGTATGAAAGCTCTCATTTTCTTTCCTGGAAAAGGCTAAAACATAAGTAACTGAAACACAGGATGTTGTTTCCTCTAAAGCTATTACTAGTTGGAAGACTGATCTTATAAGGATCTATTTCACAGCATCTTTTTTATAGCATAGTTTAATTTTAATTTGTAGGAAAAAAAAAATTCAATCCAATTCCAAAGTTTTGAAAACAGAACAATAATCTGAGAGTCCAGTATTCTGCTGTATTCAGAAATCAAATATTTTGTCATCCACAAGGAAGATGCGACATCAGTAATCTGAAAGTGTCTCTATGCCTCAAATACACAATTTTAGATGGTCAGAAATGAGTGCATGCAATAAAGGTCTTTATCTTTCAGAGTAGCAACAAAAATTCCTTAGGTTTGTCATCTGTTTTCTAAAGGAAACAATAGGGGGCTAGACTCTTCGTAATTTAGCTGTTCAGTCATCGCTAAAATTTAATAACGAGGCACTCATTACAACAAGTGTTTTTATTCTAATCCTCAAAAGTAGGTACCTTGCTAACTTGAATTATAATTAGCCTTTAAGTAAGAAGTCCTTGATATGACTAATGCATGCAGAATTAATCAGAATTATTGCTGGTTCTGTTAGCAGCCTCCCAAAGCAGCATACCTTCTAAGCAGGCAGAACTTAAAAGCAATGAGAAAATTAGGCTCACTAAAAAGCAATAAATGTTCTAGGGCTCGTTGTGAACCTTCAGGGTTTTAGCCAGGCTGTGAGATTTTACTTCTCTAACTGTAAATGAATCATAGAGGCTAAACATGTGTTTGGAAATTCTAAACCAGAATTGTTTTTCTAAGTTTAGAGACTGATTAGGGAGTAAAGATATTGTTTCAAATGAGGTGAGTGAGCCAGACAACCTGTTCTAACTGGCCATTGCTGGAGCCAATTCAGAACGGGTATGAAAAGCCTTAACAAAGACCTTATAAAATGGGGTTAGGGTTTTTTTTTTATCAGATTTCCTTTAACTTTGCTCATTTCCTTCTTATGAGCTGAATGCTGTAGTCCTCCCGAGAGCAAAATTCCCATGGTCATCGGGCTATATATAAAATCCCTTTAATGCCCTTCACGGTGAGAAAGTCTAAGGTGCCGTTCTCTCTGACTTCTATAGTCTAAGGCTGGCTGAGTTTCTGAGAAATCTCTTTACTGGAACTGAGTGCTGCAGACGTAGGCAGGGCACCAGCAAGCACGGGTTCATCAATTGACCTGGATTGCTCTGTTCTAGACTCCTGAGAATTTGGCCCCCACTCCTCTCCAGAGTGGAAAAGTTGCAGTATTTTGGTTAGATGGTAATCTCAGAAACTAAGTCTGAGGGCAGCAGATGGCAATTTCTGGGAAGTCAGCATGGACGCCAGTGAACCAAGTCAAATTTATTATCACTTCATAGCTGTTCTCAAAATTGCCTCGCATCTGGGTTCGGGGGGGGTGTTTCTAGCTCTTGTTATATATATCTTCACCTTTGCATGATTCTTTCAGTAGTGTTAGGCAAGGCAAGGGCGTCATGCTGTTTTTCTTTTAAATATGCCTGTGAAGGAATCAGGGTGACTTTTAAGATGAGCGTACCTTGATCGCTTGCTGTGTTTAAAATGGAGACTCTTCCACGTCAGAAAGGACACTTTGGGCTCTCCCAAGGTCTGTGGCTCTTGAGGAGTTTGCAGGCTGCCCCATGCCAGACACAGGAATTTTTGGAGAACTGCTAGACCTACCAGCAGGAGTTTGGGAGCTCTGAGCCTGCCCCCAGGTTCTGTGTTGGAGCACGTCAAGGTTCCTCAGACCCACGCAGCTAGGTCTTCCGCATATTTGCATTTTTCCCCAAACTGTGGGTTGGACGCACGTTACCAGAATTCTCCACAGAAATTCTGGATGCTTTGGCATGATTTGCCAACCCGGAGGTGTGCATTGCAGCAGTCCTGGCCTTGGCATGTTCAGACCTGCAAGTGAACACCAGGGAAAGGTGCTCGTGTTCTGGCTCCATGGTAGACCTTCCAGTAAGCCCTGAGGCACAGGACTGCCAAGGTCCCAGCGCTGGGGCAGGCAGCGAATAAAATATTTCAGGATCAACGTACTCTGTAATAAAGGTGGGAGTTTGACATTTAAACTTCTCTGGCTAGTTCTAGTCCATAGCACTAGATAAGGGTGCGGATTGAAATTACATTGTTTTTTGCAAATTCATGGTCTAAAGGTTGGTTTGGTCTCATTTCCATAGGCCCAGAAAAAATAATGCACTAATCTGATGGAGAAGGAAAATAGTAAGGTGGCGATGAGACTTTAAAAAAAAATTTAAGAGCTCTTGCACAGTTTATATCCATAAAGGGAATAACTGGCTCGTGTGTTTTATGGCTTTAGCAACCATAAAGTATTTTATCAGTGACTTCAAATATTTTTTATTTACCAAAGTAGGATACCTTTGGTAACTTCAGAAATGGAAGAGAATTTATTTCATTGTTACGGAAAAGTTGCAGATTTGAGCGCTTTCCTGCAGCACAGGTTTCCTTTTTGGGCAAACATTGATCTGGATGGGAAAATCTGTGTTATAGTCATTAGAAGAATAATTATAGAAGGCGGAGGCTTCTGTGGGAAAACAGTGTATCCAGCAACTGCTGTTCTCTACTGATTGCTTATAGCAGCACAGAGCTGCGTATTTCGGGCACTGGAATTGGACTCGGCCTGTCTGTGAGAGCAAGGTTTAAAATGATTGTGTTGCTGTATGTCTCAGCTGTGCAATGAAGGCTAATTCTAATGGACTAGCATTAGAACTACATTATTAATAAACGCTTGCCAAATCAGTGGCGTCTAAAACACCAATTAGCATTGCAAATGGGATTTTATCTGTTGGAGCTTTTTTGAGTGAAAGTCCAAGTTTCAGCCAATTACAGGTTTTATAAAAGTTAAAAGAAGACAGCAACAGCAAACAGAGTGTCTGAGGGTTAACCTCTAATATCAAAGCTAGCCTCTGCTTCAGTCCATAAAAGCTTTGATCATCATGAAAACCAGCTATGAATCTGTCCAGATAATAATCCTCATAAAAATCTGACATAAAAATCCTCTGAAGTAAATTACAAGGTAGCTTTCTTACTATCAAATTCTGATGGAGCTCACATTATGCTAGGTGTACAGCATGCCATTATAGGGGCCTTTTCTGTTTCAGATGTTTTATGATAAGAGGTGAAAATGAACATTAATGAGCTTTGTGAGTAGTAATATATCATTTGCTGTCGGGCCCATTAGTATTTCTATAGTTCACAGACATGAGGGTGAAAGTGAGTATGCATAGACATAGTCTCTTAATGTCTTAAAATATTAACATATCAAGATATTAAAAATTATTCTTAAAAAGATAAAAAATCACTTCTGTAAAATGGAAGCAATTCCCGAGCTTGTTGATTTTTATTTTTTTTTAATACTAAGTTGCCTGTGTGGTACGATTCATACAAATTACTCCAAGCCCTAACAGTAGATGAAGTTTGAATACTGGAATTCATCTTGTTGGCTTCCTGTGCAACTTAAGCAGTGATTTCATAACCGTGCCAAAGGCTTAAACTGAAACGCGCAGAGAGTTGTCACTTGCTGATGGCTTTCTACACAGTCGCCGAACAGTAATTCAAATGGGGTAGTACCTCACCTTTCTTTCAAAACCTACCTGTTTAACTTCTCTTCGCAGATTTTGTGTTCCCTGCCCCTGCTTTAGCAGGCAAAGAAGCTTGTGGTATGTTCTTAATGGATAAAACATTGGTTTTGTTGTAAGAAGTTGTAGTGAGATGTTTAGAAAAATTTAGAAAAGCAATTCTTGGTTACTCTGGTTGCTTGCGTTCCACTCAGCATTTCACGGTAGTTTGGAGCAAATTCTGAGCTCTTTTTAGCAGGAGACTTAAGATCAAGACATGCTTCAGTGAATGCCAGAGCTACAATGTTGTCAGATGAAAGTGCAGTCCTTTACTCTTGCTTTCCTGCAGCTCTGTGCCACCTAAATCACAGATGTATCATATATTTAAAACAAAACCTAAACCCCTTAGTCCTTGGTTTCCTAACCGCATTCCTCTACAGCTCTGGCATCATGTTTGTGTGATGGGACTAATCAGAATGGTCTCTCCCTGGCCATTGGTAGTGCTAATTTTGATAGATTCTCATTTCTTTTTGGCATGAAGTGTAACATAAAGCAGGAAGCCAGCAATATTTGCCGAATACAGTTGCAGGATACCGTAGGTGTGAAGAATGGGCGTTGCTTCTCAGGTAAATGTTTCTCTTCTGAGTAACCAGGACAGAAATGCCAGAGACAAACCTGATACAGTTGTTACCTCTGCTAACTTTGAATGGTGCAGTGAGCATTTCAGTTAATGCCTTATGCTGTGGTTACACTCAAGAGATTTGAAATATTAGAGAGGACACGGCTTAGTTTCAAAGCGTCCAAACATGTTGTCTTTTTACTTAGAAGCTTAGTTCAGATGGCAAAACAGATCTGTCTGTTAATCTACTTAGCCTCACTAGCAGTAGACAGAGGGAGAGTAGCATGTTTTTCTTAATGTAGCCGGGTTTTAACTACTGCGGTTTGTTTCATGTGTGATGAGAGTACCACATTCAACTTGGTACCCACCATAACCACCACATCCTTCTCAGCAGAGCTGCTACCCAGTCAGTCAGTTCCGAGTCTCGCCTGACGCACCACTTCTTCCACTTGACCTTTAATAATGTTTTAAAGCTGTGTCACGTAAGATCTGTGTTCTACTTATGCTAATCAAGCCACGAGCTTCTTCCAGTATCGATTCCACTAGCTATCGCAAAGCACTTTCTTCTTGTCTCTAAGAGATTTTGTGGGAAGGTGGGGCTTCTTTTTGGACTTTAAACTTTTGGACTTTTGACTTACAGTCCTGAGCAAAGTGCAAGAATTTAACTCAAAAAAGTGGTGCATCAACCTCTGAATGACACTTCTAAGCCTTACCACTGAAAATATTGAATCATGTAGTCACAGCATATTTCTTCTGCCTTGAAGTCGTAATTAGATGGCAAAAATATTCGCCCTGGTAAAGTCCTATTAAAACAATTTGGGGCAATCAAGTACCTTCTTATTCTAAAATAAAATTATTGAAGTTGCGTTTACTGACAGTAAAGTGCTTCCATCTGCAATGACAACTTTATGTTATTCTTCCTGCTGGGGACAGCTACAAAGACTTATATAAGTTGTAGGGTTATGTTCCTAAGACAGAAAAATGCGATGCTTCTCTATGACATATTTGTCTTGGTTTATTCCTTTGTTATCATGTTTTGAACCATGGAACTTCAAATGAGAGAACTCATTATCCAGTTGTATTTTTTGATAATCTAAATGGAGGTCACTGAGAGATTGCTATGGCTCTCGATATAGTCACAGGAAAGATTTCTCTGATTATAGGTTTGTTAGAGACCTTCTTTGCTTTCAACTGTTAATGATGGCTTGTTGATGAGAGTGCAGATGAATGTGCAAGAATGCTTCCTAATTTGCTTGCCCCATGCAGCATACCTGTATTTCTCTGGGGACTAAGAGGTGAAGAGAAATATTATCCAACTGTTTATCTTCACTCTCTCAATATGTTGTTAGTAATTATGTCAAGACAAGATTATGACACATATGTCTTTTAGATATTTAGAGGCATTTTATGGGTAATTTTTAGTTATTAAGTTCAGATATATTGTTAAAAGGCTAATAAAAAAATCTTTATTAAATTGGTTACACTACTGATTTTAAAATTTACAATAGCTTGTGGGTACATCTTCTTGATTCAAATTTATGTGAAAAAATGCAAGATTAAATAGCAGGAAACCTTGCTCAGGAGAGTTTGTGAAGGAAAACATATGGCTTATTAATCTTCCCTTATCCCCCTTCAGGCATGGAGATAGGTAATAAAATATGTCCTGACTGCTCTGCTTAATGTTGCTTCTGCTGCAAGTCAGCTTGATTCCTGCTATTTTTCTGTTCTGTTTGTACAAATGAATGGGCAAGAAGTGGGCAGAACAGAGAGGGAATGAGGAGAGCTGTGGCTCTTTCCCAGCTGTTCACAGCCAGAGAAGTTGTCCAGGTGCAGAGAACTGAAGTATTTTACTCTCAGAATGAGGAGGGAGAGTGCCATGGTGCTGGGAGTCTCTGATTTGAGAGATCGCTTTTGATCCAACTCTATGAACTTAAAGGTCTTTTCCAACCTAAATGGGTCTGTGATCTCCTTTTTGGGGGTGATGCAGCTAAGTATCTCCCTGGAAAACACAATGCAACAGTACCATCTGGCCTCTGCGTTTGTCATTGCTTTCTCATGCCCTCACCCTCTCTGCCCATCCATTCACATGCTGCAATAGAAAACTACCTTGTAACACAAGACTGAAATGAACTATCCCTCTTTAGATTTAGGAATCACCCAGAACTCCCCTCCTGCTTTCAGGCTTGCTTTAATATTAGTTTGCTATATTATGTTAAAGTCCAGGTTGCATATTAACAGTCCTTAACCTCATAAAAACTATGTTTGACACCTTCTGCTTCATTTGTGTTTCACAGGCTGTGTGATGGCTTGCTACAAGAATTTGGGCTGATGAAAGTTACTCATGATGAAAAGTGTGTCTGTGTAACTGTTGCATCACAGCTGGAGAGCTGTAAGCAATACAGGGAAAATACTACCCCAAAGACACTTGTGTTACTGTAATTGCATATTGATAAATATCTAATAATCTCACATTCCTCTCATATTGTATTTTTAAAGGGTGAACCAGGTTTCATTGGTCCACAAGGAGAACCTGGGTTGCCAGGGCTGCCAGGAACAAAGGTAAGGGTAATTGGCCAACAGTCTGGTGTGAAGCCCTTAGAGCCAACGTCGAATTCAACTTCCTCAGCACGTGGCAAAGACTAAGACTGTTCTAACTGCATAAGAGTCTTTATCCAGAAATGTAAAATGCTGAGTCAGAATCTGATTTTGTAAATGGCCAGAAATTCTAAAGTTCTGGTTAAAACATGGTATATGCAGTGTTTGAAAATGTGGCAAGTCATAGTCCATGGGCCAGTGCTATGATACACATGTCTTTGTACTCAAAAAATGTGAAGGCAGATGTTCTATCCATTCCTAACTTAAGTTCATCCATTGCTTTTGTTCCTGTTAACATCCCAAAACTTATTTGTTCAAGAGGCAGAATATGCATGACTAAAGCAACTGTGTTGTCATAAATGTTTTTTTTAGAAAAAAAACCTCAAAAGCGTGTGCAGGTATTAGAACTTTGATACTACACACCAGATCCTGAAAATATGGATCCACTAAATGTGTATGTTTTTCTTTCTTACTATGGGTTTGGTTTTGGTTTTTTGCCACTGTACGGCAGAGTTAGAATATTATGAATCCTACAACAGTGTCACAGTTTGGGGAACTTTATTCCAGTCCTTTCAGATTAGGGGAAAAAAATACCTTAGAGATCCCATTGCCATTTTGAAGCCCTCTTCTCTTGCCTTCAAGAAGACTGTATTTAATCAGGGGATAGTTCCCCAGCCCCTTACAAATCATAGATGAACTCAAAAATGTTTTCTTCTGATGGTTTGGTTTCTTTGGTCGTTCTGAGTTGTGGTGTGCTGAAGGCTGCCCGGTGTTTTGTGATGGATGTGTCTCTGTTGCAATAGGGTGACAGAGGAGAGGCAGGCCCTGTTGGGAAGGGCGAGCGAGGTGAACCTGGAGCTCCTGGACCAAAGGTCAGTCTGATTTTACATTGGAAAGGTTGGGTTAGTCTTACAACTATGAACACATCATTTCCTGCTGAAAAATAGCACAAAACTTGGTGAGTGAGCTTTTAAATGAAAATGTTGCCAAATAATCCATTTCAGTCCAGAAGACGATGACAGTTTTGTGTTCACAGCTGTGGACCTGCAGTCTGAATGGACTCTTATTTGGTCTACAAAGTAAAGATACTACCTACACACACTGTCATGGAGTTGGCCTAATTCATTCCAGCTAAAGTCCTGACCTCCGGGTCCCTAACAATCAGCATTGAAGCTTGAACCACAGTAGTTATTGAATGCAGAGAAAATCCATTTTGCATGCTGTCTTCTAACTCTGTAAGAAAAAAGATAGTTCTAACTACATTTTAGCATTGTCTTAGTATTTCCCACTGTGTCGATACCATCAAGTTTTCCTTTTCTAATACATCTTGGAAAAAATCAGAGAGATTTAGATTAGATATTGGGAGGAATTTCTTCCCTGTGAGGGTGGTGAGACACTGGAACAGGCTGCCCAGAGAAGCTGTGGCTGCCCCATCCCTGGAGGGGTTCAAGGCCAGGCTGGATGGGGCTTTGAGCAACCTGGTCTGGTGGGAGGGGTCCCTGCCCAGGGCAGGGGGATTGGAACTCCATGATCTTTAAGGTCCCTTCCAACCCAAACCATTCTATGATTCGATGATTCTGTGCTCTTTGGCCAGTTAGTTTGTATTCATCTGAGCCACTGAGAAAAAAAGTTGTGGTAATACATTATTTTAATATCCTTATTTTAAGATTTTTAACTGTCTTCTCTGTCTCTTAGCTGTCATTTTTCAGGAGCTATGGAATGACATAGGTCATTCCTGCATACCAGTGTTAATGATGTCTACTCTTTGCTAATGCCAATCATACTTTTCCTTTGGAAGGATGGAGTCTGTGGCCTTTGCATGCCGGTGTTAAAGAATATATTACTCTAGGTGCCTTTACAGATTCATTATCTTGTGCCTTTACAGATTCATTATCTTGTTCATATAAAATGAAGTGTTTCTGCTGTTCCATACAGTAGTTAGTCATTACTAATTTCATTTTACCTGCACTCCCATTTCTCTATCATATTTCTTCTATCTTCCTTCAAACAGGGGAAAACAGGTGAACCGGGATCTAGAGGCCCCAAAGGGTCAAAGGTTAGTAGTAAAGAAACTGTCTTTAGTGGAGTAATTAACACAATGATTTTTAGGATAAATTATTTGTGACATTTCACAGAAACTTCACTTTACTCTTTAAAAGAACCTGTAACGGTCTGCAGTTCTTTAAAGGTGAAACCTTCTGACTTTTCAGCTTTAGCTATTAAAGGCCTGCGTGTTTTCAACACTTTGATTCTAGTTCTTTTTCTCTTATAACATCTGTTTTACTCTGCTGTGGTTTTCCTCATGCAACCTGGTTTATCTCTGTGTATAACCCATGTGGTTTAGTCCTCACACATGCTAGGAATCAACACCTGCCTGTGGAGGTTTAGTTGGTTTTCACAAAAATGTTATGGATCCACACTTTGGTGAGTTAGGAACCAGTGGTATCCTATGGACTGCAGGCTGAGATATGATGGCCAGAAGTTCTACGAAGGCAAGACTTCTAGGTTACGTTACTGCTTTACCTGCTTTAAAAAGCTACTTTGATTATATCTATCTATCCATCCATCCATACATCCATCTCTATATAGGTATCATTGGTTCACATAGATGTAGAGGGAGAGATAAAATACATGCTTTCCTATTACTTCACCTGCTGTGCAAATACTGTGCTCACTGGACTCCGTGTTACATTATGGAGTCAAAGTAAAATGAAAAGAGATTTGTTTAGGTGTTTATTGAGTCTACTGTCAGAGTAAAGATGATGAGACAATGCAGGATGGTAGGACAGTGTTTACAGTACTTGAAAGGTACTTGAAGAGCTGCCCATTCACAGTGCTTAAGGTTACAATTAAATAAGCGCCGCGACCTCGTTCATTCTCACCAGAAAGAAACACTGGAAGGTGAGGGAACTGATGAGGGGATTAAAGCATCAGAGTGAGAGTAGAAGAGTAAATCAACCTCTCGTTTGACTACAGTACCTGGGCACCTCACAAATGCACCAAAAAGATAAGGGTATTCCCTTTAATTCCCTTTTTATCAAAAACAAATATACGGTTTTGATTTTACCTGCATACCTGACTTGAAAACCTGGCCCACAGAAGCTAATTTAGTAATTGGGAACTTCATTTTTGAGCAACTCCAATGATGTGTTCACTAGCTGCTGCCAAGGCAACACTGGAAGGAAAGGCAAACGGCCTTGATTATGTCCTGCCACCAGACTGCTCTCTGTATTCCTTCAGTGGCCTCATGCAAGTTTTCTGGATTCTATGTTTTCTGGTACCACTGATGAATTAATCACTCTTCCCTGACTTGTACCAAAATTTTATAGATCTCAACAGGAGCAGAAGTTGCAGATCTTACCCAAATTAATTTTGAGTAATAAAAAAAATATAAGAGCTTACTATGAAAATGACTGTGAAATAAAATTAATCATAATCACTGGATGTTGGGTAATGAATGCATAAATGTTGGAAATTCCCTCCATTTCTTGAAAAATACAAGTAACATATAAGAAAGCGTGTAAGATGGTAAAGATCTTAAGCCTGTTGCATTAAGGGAGTAAAGGAATTCTAATGCTGACAGTAATATTGTGGTTGGGGGGGGGGGCAAAAACTCAGAGCAGGGACATTGAGAAAGTGGAGAAGTGATCACAGAAAGAAAAGTATATAAACTTTGAAACACAGCTTTGAAGAAGTGGTTGAGTGTTTTCAGACTGAGTTAATTTCTCTGGCTTTCTTTTAAAGGTTTTGATAATAGTTCTATTAAGAAAGTTATACAAATTACTTAATTGGTAATTTGTCTTTTACTGATTGATTGGGATTTCTTATTCCAACCCAAGACCTTGCTCTTGACAATTCACACAGAACTAAATGCAACCTTGTCATTCCTGACCATTTTACCATACACAGTAACAGTGTTACAACCCCTACAGCCCTTTTACCATACACAGATTTTGAAGGATTTTTTCCTTTCATTAATTAAGATCCACATTCTTTTTATGATGAGCGGCCTTCTAAACTGGTTTATTTAAGGCAAAAGTATTTAAAAGGGAAGAACTAAGGGATACATTGTCAAATGGCATATACATTTTTAAATATCATTTTTACATAGGGCGATACAGGTGACAGAGGTGACACGGGATCTGCAGGTCCACGGGTAAGTGTACTTCGCGTTTCAGCTCTTTGTTTTGTACTCGTAGATTCAGTCCACACTATCAATTGAAACTGTAGCAGCGACTCCAGTTAAACCCATGAAATTGGTCATTTGACTCCAGCAGAATGGGTGTTGCTAACTGTTTTTTAATATGATTAACAGCCCTTACTGCTTTTCGAAGCAGTCTCCTCCTGTTCACAAGTCACAAGCAGGATGTTACATGCCAGACTTTCTGACATTGTTCACAGCCAATACAGAACTACAGAATTGGAACTGCTTCAGCAACAGAGGCTGCGTATATTTTCCACTGCAGCACGAGTCACTGTGTACTGACTGGCTTATTTATATTCAATTTTCTTTAAAAATCGTTTTTCTTTTTTCCTGGTTTCAGCTAGGGTAGAGTGAATTTTTTTTCTAGCAGCTGCTGTGGTTTGGATTTGGTATGAGAAGAATATTGAGGAATATTGACAAGATGTATTGTTTTAGCCGTTGCTAGGTAATGTTTATATTAGTCAAAGACTTTTTCAGCTTCCCAAGGAAGCTGAGAGGGAGCATGGACAGGACAAGCTGACCAGGGGGATATTCCATACCACAGATGTCATGCTCGGTACATGAATGGGGGTTGACCAAGGGCAGGAACCTGCAGTCAGTGTTTGGGATGGGACGGGTAATTGATCATTGGGTGGTGAGAGCAACTTGTGTTGTATCACTTTATTTTGTATATCCTTTTACCATTATTAGTTTATTATTATCATTATTATTATTATTATCCTCTTCCATTACTGTTCTATTGAACTGTCTTTATTTCAGGCCATGAGGTTTTTTCTTCCCTCTCCTTCTGTCCCTCTTCTCCCTTCCCTACGGGGGGTGGGGGAATGAGTGAACAGCTGCATGGACCTAGTCGCCGGCTGGGTTTAAGCCACTATACCTTTAGAAACAAACTTTACTTTATTGTTAACTTCTGTGGTTTGTTGTAATATATTTTAAGTACAACAAGATTCCAACACAGCATAATTAAGTCAAAGCATGTGTCTGTAGTTAAGTATCTAGAGTAGTCTTTGGCAGGTGTCTCAAAATTTTTATGGAAAATATATTACAGGGACCACCTGGACAGAAGGGTGATCAAGGTGCAACAGAGATAATTGATTATAATGGCAATATCCGTGAAGCTCTGCAGGTATGCAAACGTAACAAGGCTGGAGTGGCTTGGTCTGCTCTGGGAAAAAGCAGATTGACATCATTGTATTTCTCTTTTGTGTAGGCCTTGAAAACGTTTTGTGTGCAAAGATTTGCTGAGCTTATTAATCAGGAACTCTTCCTATATTTGGAAACCAGGTTTGCTGTTTGGTGTTAGACAAACTGTTTCCTTGATACAGTTTAGCTGAGTGAATTAGTTTCATTTCCCCTGGAGAGTATTGACATCATTTAATGAGGGTAAAGCTGATTCATTGCTGGCTCTGGTGCTTAGTGCTGAATTCATGTAATAAACCACATACAAAGGTTCAACAGGAGCGTCTGCTTTTCAGTTCATGTAGTATAATATTGACATTTCTTTTTTTTTCCTCCTTTTCCTCCTTCTCTTCCTGCAAAATGCAAAGAGCAGAATGTTTGAGATTTGGAGACCATGTAACACGGTTCCATTAGCAAGCTGTGGATTCAATCAGCAACTTGAGTATGTTAAATAGACCAAGCACCAGTCTTCCCGCTTATTCATTTCCAGAAAACTTATTTTGACTGGTGTGCAGGAAAGCGTGGAGGATTAAAAGGAGGTTACAAAACGAATGAATGAGTGTTTGCATAAAAGCAAAGTACCAAGGTGACATATGTCATTGCAGTCAAGGTGATTTACATTGCAGTATACTCAGATGCAAATTCTGTGCAGTATAACCCCACCAAAGTGAATGGTTTGCTTATGTGCAACTTGAAGACTGAATTTGGCTCATTGTGCATCTGATCATTTTCTCACTGAAGTGGCTGAACTCAGTGGGAGCGGATAGGTGTCTGGCCAGTCATTTGGTTTTCAAGACTCTTTTGAAAAAAAAATAAATAAAAATCTCCCTGCCTTTGCTAAAATCTAAGCGCCTGTATGTCATTAAGGCTAAGACCACTCTTTCATTGTGAGTGGTGTCTACAGGGAAGTCTACATAGGCACGTTCTGAGGGTCTGCATTATATCGGTCTTATTTTGTTTACTTTTAAGGGAATTCAAACTCACAACTTCCAGTCTTTTATATCACTCTCTGAGTTAGATGCCTAAAGCAGCCGAAAATTAATGTATCATATTACCAGACACGGATTTACCAGAGTCTTTAGCCTTTGTATATCCTGTATTATTTTTTTGTGTCTTAACTGTGGCATCAATGTTACTCTCAAGCTTCCTCAGAAAAGCTGCAGCGCATAAAGCAGTCTTAAAAAGCAACTAAAGCCTATTGCAGCGACTGAAACAGATTAGGAGGCCCTTATCCCATTGTAAATCATTTCAAATGTCATCACCTTCTGATCCAGGGCAACAAATAATTGATATTAATGGGAATGGCTGTGCTAGGGTGGTATAAGTAAGATTATACAGGATCAATCGATTATACCCTTGCCAAATCCAGCCTAGTCCTTTCAGATGGCAAGCACCCATTCCCAAGTCTCCTGGTGACAAATTCCTAGGGGCTCTGAGATGTGCAGCTCTCCCGTACGAGAGCTTTCAGTGCTCAGCACTTCAGCACTGAGCTGTGAACTTGCACAAAATTTGGCCCGCTGATTTCAGAAGCTGACAAGAGTCTGCCGCCTGTCTGCTTTTTTAGAATTTAGTAATAAATCATCAAGCAGCCTAGAAGCTTCAGAACTTTTTAGTTACTTTGCCTTGTGCCTCCTACTCAATCTCATGTGTCAGTGGAGAATAAGACCTCTTGGTCCGTCAGCACTGCAAATTGCCATCTTAAAATTGTCATCTTAGTTCAGGGAAGACCCCTGCTGAGTGTCCGTGGCTTTCACTTGGAGGACTAGATACAAAATTCCTGTCTCTATGGAAATTGTTTTTCAGACCTATTCTGCAGAATTTCCTAAGGTAGTAGCTGCAAAAGTTTAACCTGTGGAGGGACTACAGGATCAGATATTAAAATCTGAATATGCTGCTGGAAAGGAACTCATTAGCGTAAGCACGCAAACATTGATTTGCGATGGTTATTTTAGGTTTTCATATCTAGATAAACTGAATTTTTCAGTATTTTTAAAGTTCTTGATATATTTCCACTAATATGTTAAAATGAAAAAAAGACATCAATATATTAAAACCATGTGTTAGAGAACATTTTTTTTTTTTAAAGTACTCTGTATTGAGCAGGTTCCAGATTCTTGACAACAGTGTGTATTGTTTCACTGGCAAATGAAGATTCCTTTAAAGCTTAAAACAGAAGATTTGAAAATATTTGTTTGCACATAGGAAAACTAGAAAAGCTAAATATTTCTTGTTCCATGTAGGCCAGTAGGTTCTTCACAGTCAATAGCAAAGCACGTGCAAGAAGCAGTATTTGGGGGTCTTAGTGTTTAAAAATATAGACGAGCATTTTAATGACATTTAAACACTTTCTCACTTGCTTTTAGACTCTTTTGGCAAAATAATAGTAGCAGGTCAAGATATTTTGCCTCCTTCCCTGACAAAAACGTCTTTTTTCCTTCCAAACATTTAAAGCAGAATTGTAGTATATAATATGTAACAATAACAATACTGAGTTTGAAGACCAGCAGTTTTGGATTTAGAACTTAACTCCATTGTGCATCTGCATTTCTATATGAAAATCAATGTTATACCTCCACTCTAGGAAATATATTTCTTCATTAAACATTGGTGCAAAATCTGCAGAGATTGCAAAACATATGGCAAGCCCTTTATTCAACTTAAGACACAAACTTGTCATGTTTTCTTAAAAAGTTTAAAAAAAACTTTTGGAAGAGTTTTGCTATGATTTTGCTATTTAGTTATCATTTATTTGATCTCTCAAATTGTATGAGAAACTGCAGTCTTCACTTATGTAAAATCCTGATACACACAGAAGCCAAGCAGCTGGCAGAACACTGAGAGTTAAAAATAACGCGGTTTTTACTGTTATTTTTTTGGAGGCATGATGTCTCCCAGGTGCAGCTTAGGTTTTGTGGAGATGATAATTATAGCAAGCAGAATAATTTATATCCTTGTTCAATTCTGGTAACGGTGTTTCTTGTTAATCCGTTTTGCCAACAGAGGATTGCCACCCTGACTGTCACGGTAATTCCTATCGCATGACTTACTGTGTGTTGTAGAACCTCCCCTTTGTCTTGCAGCGTATCCATAATTCTGCCGGTTTCAGGACACGTCTTCATTGGGTACCGACCCTGGTCATCATCACATGTATTTATTTATTTGCTCTGCGTTCCCATAACAGAGAACCCATTGTCAAAAGCCATTCAACAATAGAGCCAGTTCTGCTCCTGCTGAATTAATGGCAAAACCTCGGTTCACTGAAGTTAGAGACCAGGAAAACACAGAACTCAGTGTTTCTGTAGGGACACATCTAGGCCAGTAGCTGCTTTGGACTTTTTGGTGTATGTTCCCATCTCTGTGCATCTACATGGGAGACCAGAGAAAACATGAAGCAGGTTTTGAGGACCATTTTCTATTTTCTATCATCAACCTTATTTTCAGGGCAGAAACTCTGCTTTTTGAAATTGGCTTGTGAAGAAACATCATTTGGGAATTTTCAGACCAGATGCAAAGTATTCTCTGAAAAAGGCCTGTCTCAGTTAACTCTAAATAGGTAAAGCTACGCAGAAAGCCCAAGTGTGAGGAATTCTCTTGCCCCATCTTATCAGATCTCAGAAATAAAGATAAATTTTCCAGCACCTGTCCCAGAATGTGCGGATGACTGAATGCTCCAGTGCTCTTACTCCAGCCAATTTCTGAGGGAGGTTTAGCCACATCAGGCCAGACACAATTTCTGAGAACACTGACACCAGCTGGAGATGCTTATAGGATTGCAGTTCAGCCTTCCCTTCAAGTTGCAGGCTTGGTGTAAGCAAATTATTTTATTCTTCTTATTGTTTCAAGTTCTTCTCTGCAAGACTGCTGTTAGTCCTGTCTTCCCATGTGTACAAATGGTCTCTGCGTATTAATGTAGGGGATTTCTAAATTTTATCTCTTTTTTTAGAGTATCCCCAGAGTTCACCATCCAGACCAATAATTGATACGTGGCACTGTGTCCACAACCCGAGGTAGAAACGAAAGAAATAGTTACAATTTATTCCATGGCAGTTTCACACAGCACTGGGTATCCCCAAATGCACTTAAGATATTTTAGCAGAATCCTCTTTGCATTCAGTTGGAGGTTTCTCCTGAGCGTGGCTTGTTTTGGATCAGGATGTGAGCGCTCACCAATGTGGCTGAGATGAGTTTTGACCTCCCTGCCACTAAGAGGAGCTTTGCCACTTCATCAATGGGAGCAGCAGGACTTTATTAAAAAAATATAAACTGCACTGTTTTTTTATCAGTGATTTTTGTGATACCCTTCTGTTTGTTGAGAGTCATCATAAATTAACAACTTGTCCATAACTAGTCATGGTTCCCCTTGTGTTAAAAACCTAACCCATTTTGTTATGGTACCTGTATTAACATTCAGCCTGTGTTTACGTGGCAAGTCCTGCAGGGATTTATTTAAAAGCTGAGAGGTTTGTGTGTTTCTGTTTAGGGGCCACCAGGACCACCGGGACCCCAAGGGCTGCAAGGACCAAAGGTGATCTTCCTTATTTTACCCATTGTATCTTAAGGCTGAAGGTATTTTCTGCTTTTTTTAACTGATGTGTGCACACATACACAGGGAGCTCTCCTGTACAGCATGTTTAACTGTAATTTTTACCAAATATGGCATGTTTCAAACTTTGCATCCTCGCTTTTTGGAACGAAGCTTTCCAGAATAGGTGCTTGGTTTAGTTGCCACGCCGAGATGCTCAGCTGAGAACCAACGAAATGAATTGGCACTGAAAGGGGGCAGAAACATCTCGCCCATGGATCTGCACCGAGGCTGTTCCCTAGGACTCCGCAAAGTAGCCGCACAATCGGAGAGTGGCTCCTAAGCATCACTTCTGGCTGGGTGGGAATGAGGTGGACGAAACTACGTGCAAAGCACCTCTGGCCAGAGTATAAGGGCAGCTTTATATTACAGTGGTCCCAACCCAAATAAGCACAGTATTTTCTAATGTCAGTAAAAATTAAAACAGGCACGTGTGGGCAGGAGCCTGGCTGCAAACCCAGGTTTGCTAATCCCACCTGGCTGGTGCTATGCGGAGTACCAGAACTCTTAGTGAACAGCCCACACAGAGACAATGAATACCATATGCTGCGCTGCTCTATAAAATTTAAATAATAAATAAATAAATGCTTTAAAAAGAAAAGAAAAAAAAAAAAAAAAGAAGTGTTGCAGTTAGTGGACCCTCCTTAATTGTTTTTAAATTAGTTGAGATAATTCTCCTATTTTTTAAATACTGGATGTATCGTATCTTTTATCAGTCACACTAAACTTTTCCAAAAGTAAATACATGTTTCTGCAATAACAATACCAGACATTTCAGTTTTAGGCTTCACCCAAGGTATCGTATGGAAATACATCACATTATACATGTTAATTGTTTTGATAAATGGTGAGAAACCAGGTTTATTCTTCTACATGAAAATTGATAATGGAATACACAGCTAAGTGTGCAGAAATGGCATTCTGCATTAGGATCTACCCAGCTTTTCTGCAGCCTGGAGTGTATTGTAAAACACAGAGGAGATGGAGAATGAAGAGGTTGTGTTCCTTCATGTGGGTGAGCATTGCCATCCAAAATTAATGATGTAGAGCAGAATTCAACCTAACAGGAGTTTCTTTCTAATATCATAGTCCATACCCATCAATGTAACTTGTTCCCTTGGAGACAGGGCAACGTTGTGAATGTGAACTCCTTCCCTGGGTGACTTAAATTAGCCAGGAAAAGAAAACATGAAATCTCTCTCTACCCTACACATATTGAGAGCTGTGATTCCATATTTGTTACAGTAACTGACAAAGTTTCCATTGGATTGAGGTCTTTTTACCAGGTTTCTGCGGTTTCTTCTTTTTTTCTTTCTTCTTATGCGCTTGTCTGGCCTTTATACAACCCAAAATACGTGTACTGGCCTAATCAGCAGATTATTCCACATGTTGCATAAAGGTATTGTATATAGACTGTTCTTTTTGACCGAATATTCTCTGGTTTTGTTGCTGCTAATTGTAGCAATTTACTAATCTCAGACATTACTAAGCAGTTTAATTAATTTATCACTGCCTCTTTCCTCTAATGTCTGGGACAATTGGGATAATCCAATTCCATCTTATCTTTTGCAGGGTGAACCAGGATCCCCAGGAACTCCAGGAGTTGATGGGGAGCAGGTACAGTATGCCTAAATCATGTGGTGCGGGTCATGTGAGCAACCATAGGTTATTTCAGGAGATTATTTATGTGATCCCAAATTGTAGCTGAGATTTTATGATGTAAATAATAATATGATAGTAGTTAATAAAGTTCATTATTGTGTCACTGCATACTCTGAGGTCTAATAAGGGCTGCGTTTCTACATATCAACAACAAAGGTCAATCTGTAGAATGACTTACTCTGTTAGAATCAAAGCTAGAATTCTGTTGGTGTCTCTTTTTTTTACACGATTTACTAAATAAGTACGTATTTTAGGGTCTTAAAGGCTCAAAAGGAGATACAGGTGATCCTGGAATGCCTGGAGAAAAGGGAGGAATTGGACTGCCTGGCCTGCCAGTGAGTATGAAAAATGAATTAATTTTAGCTAAAATACCTCTATTTTTTCTCTCTTCCACTGTCAAGAATTTCCAACAGTGCTGATAAATTGCAAATGGGACAGAAAGCACCGGGGAGGAAAATTCTGAGATTGTTCTGCAGCTAATCTAGGAGGAGGTGTGAGATTGTCAGAGTTTTTCATTCCAGTTGTGGTCAAACATGACATTGCTTTGGGAAGAGATTAGTTGGCATGCTGATCAGATTTGTACCTCTCTTGTAATGTACGGCACAACTTGGGCAAGTGTAGCTTGTGGGAGAAAGGAGCTATGTTTTGAACACTTGCCAGGAATTTCAGATGACTTAGATTGAGGAGGGGAGGGAAATACATCAATATTTACGGGATGCATTCACCCTATTCCTATACACATATGTATGTACAAGTGAAATTTCTCAGTAAAAATAGAAACAATTCCAAAACTATATCCAACGTGCAATATATCACGAATGGAATGCCAGTTTAAGGACTTGTGATAAATACTGTGCTACAATTGATAGCTGACAAATCAAAGCATACCTTTACATTTGTTAACAGTTATTAATAAAGTAACACCAAAGTAAATAAAAAAATAATCTCACTACATGTCAGCTGTATTATAGTTTTCAAAAAAATTACAATTACTTGCAAGTAAGTATTATCATTTCTAGATTGAATGCTAATAAGATTAAAGCTGCTTATAAATGCTGTTTTGTAGGGAGCCAACGGTATTAAAGGCGAAAAAGGAGATGTTGGTTTGCCTGGTGCCCAAGGTCCTTCAGTAAGTCTCAGCGTGGTGTTGCGGTGAACATAGGAATCCAGCAATGGTGCTCCAGCTTTCCATTCTGAACAATACTTCATTTTCATAACTGATCTTTCCTGACATCTTTGATGGTTCCTACACTTGAACTTTCAGTCTGGTTTTCTTTTTTTTTGAATAATCATTTGCCCTTTTGAGAATGGACAGATCTGGTCGTAGAGCTAAATACTGTTTAAGAAATCCTAAAGATATAATCCTCTTCTGTTCTATTCTCTCGCTATGAACAACAGCCCTGCTCACTTCAGTGAAAGCTTTCTGGCTCCGTAATGAATCAGAAGATAAATGCTTTGCAAGATAAAACAGAGAGATAAAACTGATGGAAAAAAACCCCACCTAAATCTCTCTCAACAGCTTGTATTCTGGGGATCTCCCAAAGTCCAGTGAGAGCCAGACTAGACTGACTTCAGTGATGTCAGGAATAGTGACATGTAACCCAGGATAGAAATTAGTTTTATGGGACCAGACATTCTCCTGATTTGTCAAAGCATTAGAAAGGCATTAAAAAGCAAACAAACAAACAAACAAAAAAAAACCAAACCCACACCCCAAACCAAACAAAAACCCCTCCCCATAAAGACAGTACCTTTTTGATATGGATGTTAACATTATCAGAGCACAGTAAGTTAGGAAACCTCAAAACCTCAGAGCAGAAGTTAACTACCACTGCCTTGTCAGTGGTGACGTGCCCTGGGTATTTGGAGCCATAGTTCTGAGGTGTCAAAGTGGTTACCTCCTGCCACAGCGGGACGTGCTGGGCACACTGTATCTCCAACTCTCTCTCTCAGAAATGAAAATTAATTCACTACAAATTAATACAGTAATTCATCTTGTTCTGCTTGTTTTCACTTGAAAAAAGGCTTTCAGTTTTCGTGAGATGTGTCTGACATTTCAAAACCCGTTTGGTTCCACTAATGCCATCACCAACAGCTAGTGTAGCAGAGGGGTTGAGCATAAGTGTGGATCCTCGATTTTGGAATAGGAATTCCTGACCTGCTGCCATTTGCAGGTTACAATAACATCTCTTTAGGATTAAACCCAGGATGAGAAATTATATCAAACTGTAAATATCATCATGAAATTCTCTTCCATGGATTTGTTAGGAACACAGAAAAGCAACACAGAATATGCATGCACTAAATGCTGAGTAACCTGATTACCTATTTTAGTGACTTTAGGGAATTCTTGGTACAAGTGGGCTAAGTAAAATAAAAGGAGAGACAAAGGGCAATTTTGAAAATATGCCAAACCTTAGCTTGAATTTAGTATCTTTTCCATTCATCAATATTGGGGAGGAATAAAATCACACATCATCTTCTTCTGTTTCTGTAGATTTTGTAATATAGGGACAACTAATGAGGACATATCATAAAATATTAAAAGTTCAAGTATCCCTGCTCATTACTATTTGTTTTAGAGAGATTTTTTTTTCCCCATAGCATCTTAAAGTTTATCTTAGACCCTAGGAGTAAGAATCAGGAGACAGGCACGCTGCCATATGGCACAGGCAAATCTACGTTTCAGGTACCCTGTCTTTTGAATCAGAATAATTCCCATTCCTAAAAGCCTCTCTAGATAGGCTGTCAATGTGCACCATTGCATTGCTATGTTTGCCTGCCAAGAGAAGGGTCAGTCTGTCTTTTGGTATTTGTGAGGGAGTTCTTTACTCTACATGATTTAATGCCATTGTTTTTTATCTGTAGATGATAGGACCACCTGGACCACCAGGGCCACATGGTCCTCCAGGCCCTATGGTAAGCTTGGGAGCAAGAGCGGGGCTACAGAGGGCTTAAGCTCTCTTGTCATTTTAATGCCTGCTTAATTGAAGTGCTATGAGAGTATGTGACCATTAGAGAAGGACGTAGTTTAGGACCTTTTCTGCATGTCTTAAAATTCATAGGAAGTAGAGGAACAAATTGCACATGCCGAGGTCTGGTTCATTCTCTGAATTGAGTGTTTACAGTTGTTTTATTGACAGCTGCATTTCATTTGTGAGGAGAAAACTACAGATGCAGCTTGCACCCCTATAAAGCAACAAACTCTTAAAAATGTGTGGCCTATTTCCATAATGAAAAATGGTGTCTTTATTTTCAGGGACCTCATGGACTGCCTGGCCCAAAGGTAAATTAGTGGGTGTCTTGAGTAGTCATGTTCCTGATGTCTGTGAAGTGTCATGCTTTGTTCTTTAATGCATGCACCTATGTTTTGTCTTATGCCTCATGTAATAAATGTTTCTGATATTCTTAAACCTTAAAGCAGATTTTAATATTAACAGATAGCTTAAAAGCTTTTTTAAATTTTCACCGATTGTTTCCGAACAATATTTCTCCTGGGCTGAATCCATTTTTTGTATTAATATTTGTGATATGGCACTAAATTATTTAGTTTCCTGTTTATGGCCAAGCTACTCCACTTGCAATTAGAATTGCTTTTGAACATAGAAGCGTGTTACACGCTCAGGAAATGGAATCAAATAAGCTCATGTTCCTTTATGATCTCTTCCATCTCCTACTTGTTCCAGTACCAATGGCCTTTCACCTTCTTAGGTGCCATGTACTTTGCAGACGAGTTCCTTCACACAATATGCAAGTTCCCCATCACAAGCTCATGTGTGTATTTTCATGTTTTCCAACCTGGAAACCCTGATCAGGCAGATCTTCAATACTATTTGAACATTTTCCACAGCATAGTACATGAAGGTACACTGTGGGGACTCTCTAAGCCCATGAAAACAGCTCAGGAGGGGAGAAGCAGGTCTTGGCAGAGTTGGAATATTTTAATTTGTGCTTTAGTTCAGTAATCACCAGTAAACTAAAATTCAGCGTGACACTATGGCATAGCATTCATTAGGGCCAGTGGTGTTGTCAGGTGTGAGCGTTTTAATCATTATGGCTCCCTAATTACATGCACCTTTCTCAAAAAATAAATAAGAGGAAGGGCATTTTTTTTGGTTTAGTTTTTGGGTTTGGTTTTGTTTTTTGAAGGTGTGAGACAGAAAATCACAGGTTTGAATCGTTATGAGACTGTTTGTGTTAACCTTGGCGCAAGAAGCCTGAGTCATAAATCATTTTTTGAAGTCAAGTCTGTTCCATCTTAGCACCAGCCCTGCCTTACCTCAGGCTTTTGGCCTGAGACTCAGGCTTTTGTGAGATTTCTCAGGTCTGTTTCCAAAACTTGAGCGTTTTCACTGCTACCACTCTGAAAGTCACATTGAGTCAAACAGAAGAAGAATGAAGAAGCGGCTACTTAGGGAGGGTGCAAAGCAGGCAGATGAGGTCTGGAGTTACTTAAAGCAGCAGACTAGATTCTATTCAGATATATATATTTTTTTTTCAAATATGAATATGATATAAGGTAACATCAAAGGGAAACCTAGGAACAAGGCCGTGGGGAGCAGTCTGGATTAAATACCCACGTATTTCTGCTTCCCAAAAGAAGCAGGCATGGTCAGCACGCTTTTTGACTGGGCAGGCTTCATGCTGAGGTAGTTTTTCATGATGCGAGAATGATTTATTGGCAGTTCCAAGCCCACCATTATCCTCGTAGTAATGTTTAATGTAATAGCCGATCCATAATTTAACAATCACAAGAAGACAAGTGCCATTTCTTATGTTGTTTAAACTTCTCTCTACGAACACAGAAACCGTGGACCTCCCAAATAGCTTGGCATTGTATTACCTATACTGCTTCTTTTAATTGGTTACTGTTTAATTATGTGTGCTTAAAGGTTTAAAATATCTTTATGTAAGGTTTTGCTGCAAATTCCAGTTTGCCATAAGAAAAAAATATTGCTTCCTTACAAAATGTAATTTTCAGGAGATCCCATTGGAGAAGCCTTCAGTTTTGAGGTTTATTTTTCTGAAAGTTTTCTTTCAGTTTGAATTATCTGTATAGGGTATTTCATGGGATTTGAGGAAATTCCAAAAACCCCTGAAACTCGTGCTTAATTCAAACCATCTAACTATAGTGATAATTATTAGGAAAAGATTGACAAGAACCTGTGACTCATAAGTTTCCTGTAGTCTTTTTCATGCAGATTTTAAATCTCCAGCAGACACCTCCCAAGCGCTTTTGCCCAGTGAGCAGTGTGTAAATTGCCAGCAGGCAGAGGTGGTTGAATTTGTGTCCTTGTTTCAAACTGGAATTTGCAGCTATTTCTGAGACTGGCTTCTTATATCCCCGCTTAAACACCCATTACAGCACCACAAATTTGGCATTTATACTTTTACGTTTAGGGTGAACCAGGGTTAAATGGTCTTAAAGGATTGAAGGGTGAACCAGGTCAAAAGGGTGACAGAGGGCCCCTTGGTCTTCCAGTAAGTAAAAAAACCCCAACTATTCAATCTCAATGCAAACTTCTCTTTCTACTCCTGATGAACAACTCTGGTTTACTCAACAGCATACACAGAATATACCATTTTAGAGCAGAGCATCAGTCTTGTTTTGTTTTACCCCAAATCTGTACTGTAATGTCCTGTAACACCCAGTGCTGTCAGGTTTTTGTTACGTGTCGGTTGAAAGTGTTCAGTGTCACAAGGATGCCATCGCCCCCATTACATTAGTCATATTGTTATTTAAGTGTTGTGTGGTCTTTGCGTTGAAAAAGGAATCTTCCCTTTCCCCCTGTCTTTTTGGTTATTCTTCCTCTGGTTTGCACTTCTGCAGTTAAAATGGAGAGGTCTAACTGAGAAAAGTTAAAAATTGGTTTAGGGAATTTTATTGTATTTTTTTTCTCATTTATCAATGATGGTGGGTTGTTACTTTCGCCTTGTTCTTGAGAAAATTTCCATTCTGAGTGTTTGGCATGAATTTTGTCTTAGAAAGAAATGAAGGACCTTAAAAATAAATTTTCATGTGGAGCGCTGTGGTTCTTAAAACTAAGGTTGACAAAAGCAAAAATACTTTGTGTGCTTACTCTGTGTGTTTGAAAGGACTCTGAAAAGTTAATTTTTTCCTCACAAAAGAGTTCATTAGTTCTTTATTTCTTTGTTTTTTTTTTTTTTTTTTTTTTGTTTAACATGAGGACATGAAGATTACTCCATGTGATTACGTTGTTAATAGCAAAATGGAGGAAAAAGACTTAGTTGACCCAAAGGAAACCAAACCCCTCAGATTAATATTGTCAAGAATGATGTGCAGGGCCTCTGGACAAGGTCAATGTCACTGACAGTTTTAATATATTTTGAAAAAAATTATCATTTTCAAGATGGCAGTTAGAGCTATGTAGAGAGGGAGCTCTGTAGGTCTGAGCCAACCCCCTTAAAATGGCTAAAAGGAAGAAGAAAGTTTTGGTTCTGCAATAAATGTTTGTTCTAACCCAGAGCAAAATATGCCATTAGTTTTTAAACTTTATATAGATCTTGTCTTGCTTTTGCTTGCCACTTTTTCGAAATGTCTTTTTAAGGTGCAAAGACCAAGTATTTGACTTTGTAAAGATGGCTCATTTTCACCTTTAATGAGGCTTTTTGCTTTTTTTTTTGTTTTGGTTTGGTTTGGTTTTTTGTTTGTTTGTTTTGATTTGATTTGATTTGTTTTGTTTGGGGGGGGTTTGGTGTTTGTTTTGGAGGGGGGAAGAGGGGAGTTGGCCCAGGTTATTCCCTATGTCCCAAATAGTTTTAGTCCCCTTAGCCCCAGCAATGGTGGGACGGATCTTTCGCTGCTGCTCTGTTATTCGCGTAAAATCCACCAGAGGTCATGCCGTCCCCGAGGATGCTGAAGCAAATAGCCTGCAAGTGCCGGGTGCTTCCCACTTCCAGCCCTGGGCTCTGCTCTGAACTGGGAGTATATTGGGAAAACAGGAAATGTGATTGTCTCCCGGGCTCTTGGAAATGAATGAGGCCATTATAGTCAGGATCCAGATTTTGTTGGCTGCATAATGCAGTATTCTTGCACTTAAATACTTCCTATCGCGGTTAACATACATTTTTCTTTCTTTGTGTAGTACAGTATTCAGTATTGTCCTTGTTTACAAATTAGACAGCATGCAAGTGAATTACAAAGCAAATATTTGCGTGTTAAGGCTCAAAAACAGCCTAACATCTGATGTTTGTAGCACTCCTACAGCCTGACATTATTCTGCTCTAATACGCTGTGATGTGAAGGCAGGGGTGGGTCAGTGATGTTACACTAACGGGAGAAGAGAATCAGACTCTTGATGTTTTATGTGAATTTTTAACTAACATGCTGTAGTAATGTGATGCCCATTCCAGAACCCCCGTCACAACTTGTACTGTACGTTTGAATTATGTTTATTCATCAGCACCACTTACTAATCTCACGTTCTTGTCATTTGTGTGTTGTACCCATCATCCATGCTTCCACCTAACCACACAGGGAGCATCTGGCTTAGACGGAAAGCCAGGACCCCGGGTGAGTCCCTCGTCTTTCTGTGTCATTTCTTCGTTACCAAGTCTGTGTCTTCTCAGGAGCTCCCTCAGCCACGCTCCCACACGGCACGGAGGAAGGCAGGCCAAACGCCACAGACATTTCTCGTGCTGGATAAGATGGGGCTTCCAGCAAACTCTTAGGGCAACGTGTCGGGGAAGGAGAATGTCATTCTCTGTAGAAGGAGCGTGACTCTTAAAACGGCAGGTTGGTTTTGATTTTTTTTTTTTTGGTTGGATAACTGCCTTGGTTGGGGTGCTTATTTTCCTGGGTGAGGTTAGGGATTTGGTTTACCCAGGAAAACGTCCTTGTTTAATGCTAATATGGAATCAGTGAAATGGATGCAGACGTGCTGGGGTTCTGCTGCAGGCATTCTTGAATTTAACAGAGGTGTTAAATTCTTTGCTTTTTATAATGATAACTGGATAAAGTGAAAGAAGAGTGGAGTTATGTATTTGAAGGCCTCTATAAACCTCCCATTGATCACTGCAAGAATATGTCCACTTTCAGGTGGATATTTCAATTTTAGAAATAATTGAAGTTTAAAAAAAATAATCTTTCACCTTTGTTCTTTCAATAATTTTAAATCTTTGTAAATCTGGTGACTTCCATGAATAAAGTAAAATCCACCTAGAAGAAAGATGGGTTATCTCATAACATGAGAGTTTATAGGGGGAGTCTTGAAAGTCTACTGGATTTGTTTGGCCAGATCCCATCACAAGCAAGTCTGAATTTTCAACTGGTGAAGACTGATTCCATGTTAGTTCTTGGCTAGAAGACCGCTATTAAAACCAAAGACTTGTAAAGAACAAGACCTCTCTCTTACCCTCTTTGTTTCCTTCGTAGGGTGTAGATGGCCCAGTTGGTCCCCATGGCCCTGCAGGTCCTAAAGGAGACAGAGTAAGTATAAGTTCTGTGTGCTTCTCTTTACAAAGCGACTGCCACGATGGCAGAATGTCATACGGCTACTTAGAGTGTGCCCAGATGTTACTAAACAGAACGGTATCTCATCTGTTTAAGAATCAGCCCCAAACTGTGTGTGTGTTCTAGTTACACACACATTTATCTGTTGAAGGGTTGATTTTGTAACTCGTTAACTTCAGAGGAGCTGGTATTTTGTAATAACTCATCAGTAAGAAACTTACAGGACTTTCAAGTTCCTGGTGCTGCACAGAGCACAATTTTTGTTGGTTTCATTATTTTGTTTAAATGGATTGAGAGAACAAACTGGGATAAAAGAAGATCGTGTGACCTGATTATATATGTATGCAATGGCAAAAAAAAGGAGTATTTCCCACCTCTTTGCACTTAAATGTTTCTATCTTGAAAAAACCCTAACCTCTATAAAATTTAAACTTTTCTTCCTTTATTTTAAGCTTACAAGACAGCACCCCTCCTATTTCATTTGAAATATTCACAGTAGATTTTCTCCAGTGGAAATCGGATAGGGACCTTAATCATCTTCAACAATACAGCCATCAACTCGTACAACAAAACAAAAGATGGTACCTTACACTAACTAAAACCTCCAAAGAGCTGCCAGCCCAGAATTTCGTCTGAATTTCTCAATTTAACACAACAGCTGTGCTAAAACGACTTCAGACTTGCTGTATTAAGGACGCAGCTATATGGCACAGGGCCAGTTAGCTTTAACAGCAGTACATCTGAGAAAGGTATGCGTGACTTGATGATTCATTTTTACAGAGCTGTGTGTTGAGAAATAAATACAAGACACGCAGCGCAGTCCAAAATAGGAACAGTAGACTGTAGTTACCACTCAGACTAGTTAACTGTTTGAAGGACTTGGATATTTTTCTTTTTCTCCTAGAGAATTACAGATTCAAGTCTTTTTTTCAACCAGGACATAACTTTTTTTTTTCTATCAGCTCTGTGAAAGGATAGTTGAACATCATCTTCCGAACTTGAGGAAATAATTTAGATGAGATGTACATGTATGCATATATAAATACTGTACATTTTATTCTTGCAAGATGAGCTTTTATCTTGAAGGATATGTGTACGTACTACGGGTTGAAATTTCTTTCAAAACCAATGTGCCACAATATAAACTATTCTTCTAATGTATGGAACATAACTATAATTTTTTGTTCTTTTGAAAGCATCCAAAGCCATAATAAGTCTACAGCTGTTGACAAGCAGGAGTTACAAAGGGGATAGGAACTGCTGTGATGTAAAGCAGTTCAAGCATCGCATAAGCACAGAGGGACAGACTTGCAAAAACATAGAAACTAAGGTGTGCAAGAAATTCCTGCACACCCACCGCTTTCTGTGTAGCTAAATGAATGGTAGGAAGTTCACAAGAAAGACGGAAGGGGTTTACTTCCAAGCAATCGACCAGCAAGATTGTTGCTGTAATTGTTCATTGAATTATTCAGTACTGCTTGGGAGGAGAAGTTGTTTGTAGCGTAGTTATCTAACAGGTGCCTGGCATTGAGGTTTCCTTATCTAAATAGCATATCGTGTGTTTTTAATGCAGTTTTACAACTTGCATTTGCAACTGTTGAACTTGTTTATGTGAAAGCGGGAGGAGAACATTTTTGCCTGCAGTTTTCAGACATTGGCTTTTAATTAAAAATGCTGCATAGTGCCACTGCTCGCTATCACTGGACAGGATCACATTTTTCCATTCTGATAAGAAAAACTTTGGGCCAATATTTACCTAGAAGGGCACTAGGGATTCCTAACATGAAGTAAGACCATGTTCTTAAATCCACATTACGTAAAATTTGGGAAGACAATCTCACTTTAAGAGAATACATATAAAATATTGGTCACTGTGTATTCATGTCTCCTTAAAAGTTAAGGAAAGCAAATATAATCAAACTGAAGCCTAGTGATTTCTTCTACAGAAATCATGGATTCTTGGTTGCATAGGCTGCGTTTGAGGCAGTGCTGAATTACTCTTCTTAGGTAGAAGAGACTGTTGTACAAATTAGGGTTGGTTGGTTTGTTTCCAATTTAGCTATTTAATTAAAATAGAAAACATCAGATAGTCTTTATACAAAATGTATTTAGATGGTGAGAAAGTAGACTAGGAAAATAGTGCATGTCACTGGAAAATAGGAAAGCATGAATTTTAGAACAAATGCGCTATTAACTCACTGTGTGAGCTTAAACCGTGTCATTCTCTCTCTAAACTTTAAACTGCTCGGTGATTATTAAAAGGTGATGCAGGATTTAACACTTCCTGAATTACGATACTAGTGAACATTCCCATACTGTGCTTTTGTGCATTTCTTTTGGTAGAAACAGAAATGATAATTAATAGAGTGAAATACTACCATCTATTAGGCTGGTGTCTTACAGTCCTTAATAAATTTTTTGGCTATTGAAAATACCATTTTTCTAGGTACTTAGACAACTTTTACTGAGATCATCTTCATTAAATGGAGGAGTTAGTAATAATAGGCCTCTGAATCTGGCTGTGTGTCTGTTAATCTCACATATTGTCTTGAGCAAAAATAGAGAACATTGGTAAACAGGTAAACATCTTCAACTACTACTCGTAAAAGGGACCACTTAAAACTGAAGGATAATGACAGGCATAATGTATATCCAACTTCTTGTCCATCTAAAAGAAGCTGAAAGAAAAAATTAATGAACTACTAATTTCCTGAAACTCGTCTTGATGGCAAAGACCTGGTTTTGAGGTTGGTTTTGGCTCTCAGATGTGTAGCTTGTGCAGCACTGTCATCACTACACAATTTCTGTACTGGGAGGGAAAGTGCATTCTCTTTAATTTGGTTAAAACGTTTGTCACCGTGGCAGTCTTATGAAATCTCTGTATCAATCTTAATGGAGACACCAATTATGCAGCTTTATTCATGCGTAGTTAATATGCACCCATGATTCAGGGGACTAAGGTGAAATAGGAGGCAAAACCAAAAGCTGTGGTTTCTGTTCTTTGGGTACTGATGAATTGTCTTACAAAAAGACATTAAAAACCTTCCTGAAGTTTGTAAATGTCTGTTCCCCTGAAGGAGATGCTTTATCGTGGTGGCTGAGGGCAGTATGCTTATGACAGTCCATCAATCTTATCTAATCCATAAACATTCATGACCTCATCTGATATTCCAAACGCATTTCAGCATGTGCTTTGTATTGGAGGCAAAAGATTGTGAGATACATCTCTCTAAATATATTCTTACATAACAGATGAGATTATATCCTAGACTGATACATTCAGTATCTTTATGTCTACCATATGTTTAGCAACGTTATAGGCCTATCTTGAGAGAACTTTGTACAGTCATCTTTGCTGTTGAAGGTTTTAAAAAAAGATAGTTAACTAGTCTTGACGTATTTCAAGTATTGATCAGTTTTGTAGCTGTGTTACGTACGTAGGTCAGCACATTAGTTTCTCATCAGCAGAAAGTTTTAAAACTCCAAGGGATTTACTGTTTTGAAAATCAGCTGTAACCTCCCAGTACCTCCTATTGTTCTGCAAGGGCATCCAGCCTAAGTGCTGCTCAGAAACGGCTGGAGATTTGCAGAATCCATAAAGATCCGACATTACACCTCTAATCACCCCGAGACTAAAGTGAGCATAGACAGCGTCCACCTATGTAAAAATACGAAATATCTAAAATTGATCAAATGTCAGTTACTCTGACAAACTCCTTACTGCCGGGCTTATTCAACAACAGGTTCAGGCTCGGTTTATTCTGGTGCCTGCTTTTTTGTATTATCCGGCCAATAAAATTGAGACTTAGAAGGCCATTTTCAGAGCTGTGCTAAGGGACTTGGCTGTGCCGATGATCACCGGTATTAATTAGGCACACATCTACATCTCTGTCTTGTGCTTTTAATAATAGAATAATAAATTAATAATGAGTAGTAAGTGGCCTAGATTCTTAGAGGATCTTGTTCACAGAATTATCTGAAGAGCTCAAGTGCAGCCATTGCTCGGATGAAACACAGCACTTCTGAAGGCCAGGAGACTCACACAAAGCCTTGCATTAGATTATGTTAGGAAAGGAGGTGAAGGAGGGATCCAAATAACTCTACATAACAAATCCAGAGTAGGAGCTTTGAGAACTGGAGGTGGTCAGGACTTTTTTATCTCGTCAACGCTGTAAGCAGTTTAGCTCTCTCAAGAGAATATGGCTTTTCTGCTGGGTTTTATTCAGAAGAAAGGGCATCCCAGTCTGAAACAAGTCTGCCCTGCCTCCCTAACAAGCTCCCGGAGTGCTGGGCTTGCAGTTACAGGGGGTAACTTTGCCTGACTCAGGAAGTGTAACTCCATGTCAATCTTGATGAAGAACAACTGAAGAGCAAAGATGATTACTACTGCCAGCCTGAAATTTGTCACCTTGAAACTTCATTTCATTTGGACATGTTTGCTCTATATTAAGCTTGCAAAACGATTGTGGTAACATCCCTCTGGAAACTGGTAATTTTTCCATGGATTTTAGTGCAGAATGAGATCAAACTTCTGGAGTAATCTCTGTACTTCTAATTTCTGGAGTAATCTCTGTATTAATCTTGGATAGGCTTGAGACAGTCCAGAGAAGGGCCACAAAGATGATCGAAGGACAGGGAAGGCTGCCGTATGAGGAAAGGCTGAGAGAAATGGGTTTGTGCAGCTTTAAGAAGACTTAGGGGAGACCTTACCACCACCTTCCAGCATTTAAAGGGTGGCTACAAAGAAGATGGAAACTCCCATTTTACAAGGAGTCACATGGGAAAGATGAGAGGTATTGGGTACGAGTTACCATTAGACGCAAGAGGAAAATTTTTCACAATGAGAACAATCAGCCACTGGAAGTGATGGATTCCCCATCAACGGACACTTTTAAGATTCAGCTGGACAGGGTGCTGGGCCATCTTGTCTAGACCGTGCTTTTGCCAAGAAAGGTTGGACCAGAGGATCCGTGAGGTCCCTTCCAACCTGGTATCCTATGATTCTATGATACTTGTTTGTCTTGCACATTAATACAGATTTGATTTCGTAAACCAGGGTATTTACATCACTGATCTAGAATCCAACAGAGCAGTTAGCAACACCGTACAGAGCAGGGGATAATCTTCACAATGTCACTGTTAATAGTACAAGTTTTGATTGACACATTATTTGTGCTTGTCTCTGTGTCATATCTCAGCTGCTGTAATGGGGCTTGATGCTCTATATCCTCAGTTTTCATTACCACATGGGATTTTTACTGAGCGTGGTGTTGCAGCTGTTACAAGCTGAATTCGGTGCAAGCTCAGGTTGAAAAATATTTTCAGTTACTAATGGATTTCAAAACAAATGTAATATCATATGCCTAAAAAGTCATTTTGCCTAGAAAGTAATACACGCCTTCTCTTTGCCCCCTTAATCATTTCATAAAAATAAATGAGCTTGGACATTTTTCCCTCAAAAGATACAGGAATACATAAAGTTTAACCTAAAGCACTTGGTAGAGATGATTTCTATCTAAGACGGACAACTTTTTTTGTTTGCTTGTTCTGTAATCTTTTCTTAGGGTGAAAAGGGAACTGTAGGTGAACCTGGACCCAGAGGACCATACGGCTTGCCTGTAAGTTTGTACACATTGCACTTTTCATCACTCCGTGATTAAACTTTGTGTGCTTTGTGACTGCTTTTCACCTGGCAATACCATTAGTTGGAAAAGGCAAAGGAAGATAATAATCCCTGATAGCGCAAGGTCACTGGTCTGTGTCGCAGACTTAGATTCCTACCCATGCATGTGGTCGTGCAAAAGTAATGAAACAGACCTGACATGAACCACCAAGAGAGAGGAAATCCAGAGTGAAAGTGCTCCTGTTTCTGCCAGCTGTGGCCACCTCGCGTGTCTGGGGACCAACGGAGAGTGACAGGAGTTCAGGATCAGCTATAGAAAGCTGTGATTTTCTTAATGTCAGTAAGCTCCTTGGATTTCCGTGCTGCAAAGCTGCTACACCAGTGTATTTTTGTTTTGTTTGACACTTCAGAGAGCAGTTTTGTTTTCATTTCTGTGCCATGTGCTCAGAAGCAATTTGAGAAGTTCAGTGTTGATCATTCGCAGGTGGAGATGGTATGCTTTAAATCAACCATTTAAATGATATTATCCGTTTCTAAAATAAGAGTCAGAACTTCCTTTGGCCTAACGAGGGTAGCCCAAATAAAATCAGTTGACTTGCTGTGTTTGCTTTGCTGGTGACTGGGTGAGGTGTGTACGTATACACGTCTGTTCTGTACTTTGACACAAGAAAAGCCGTGTAAATGTGCACAACCAGCCGCTGCAAGAGACTTGCAACGTTTCCATACCCTCTCCAGTCTAATCTATTTGATTAATTAATTTAAGCTGGAATACAGACTCATGGTTTAATTGGATCCATTTAATTGGATCAGGAGTCAATGACGAGAGAGAGTTTTCAGGCTCCGTGGAGTGTTAAATTAGCTTGCAGTGCATGTTCGTCTCAGGGTCGCTTTTCTGAGTTGAAATTTTAAAAATTCAATTTCTGTTTCCGCTTCGGTGAACTAAAAATCAAAAAGGATAGGCTTTTCTGTATTTTAAGCTTGCTCCTGGTATCTGCGTACAAACAAAATTTTACAGTCAAGCAAGATTTTACAGTCAAGTTATCAGTTATCCTGGAAATGTTAAACACTGACAGAAATGCCCTTCACTAAGGCAATGCTGTGTGTGCCCCCTTAGCAACAGGGGGTGCCACTCTATAAAGGGAGCGCCCAAGTCGGGCATCAAGGTGGCCATTTGTGTCACAGCTTAGGGATGCTAATGTAGTTTATGTGGTTCTTTGGCAGGGAAAAGATGGCGAGCCTGGCCTTGATGTAAGTAATATGTATGACAAATGCACTCTTAATGGTAGGTAAGCGTCTTTCAGGAAATAGCTCACTGAGTGTAACGCCTTTGTTTCGATTAGTGTGCATGCAGTACATACCGCCAGCGTGCTAAATGCTGCGTTTGTTCATTCTCTGTGATACAGAGGACAAAGATTATGCAAAATACAGCCCTTATCGACAGACCCCACCAGATATAGCGCTCAGTAATACAAGTAGTTGGTCCTTTGGAAGTCAATAGGCTGAAAAACTGCACTTGGTAAGAAAATATTCAATCTTGTGACTCGGTCGTAGAAGAAGAAGGAGTCACTAACATTTGGTTAAGTAAATTTATCCTAATTAAAGAGAATAATTCCATAACCTGTAAGTGATACATTTCAAAATATAGGCTCTTTCTTTGGCATGCTAAAAGGACTTACTAAAAGCCTTTTCCTCTAGTCCTACGCTGAAATCCCTAACCTGGAGGAGTCTTTTCCAGAACATCCATATGCTACATAGCATGGACTACTGCCATTTTGAGTGATACGATCACTTTCCATTGCTGGCAAAATGACTCTACCAAACATTATGACTGACTTGTCTCACGTGCCCTTCTGTGCATGCATGTGTGCACACATAACACACGTACACGTACGATGCATGTAATGAAATCATCTATTTTTATGTTTTCCAAGAGTATTTGAAAGCTTAACCTGCATGTGAATAAAAGTCAACCGATCTTTGTCCATTTTGTTTTTATAGGGTTTCCCTGGTCCTCGAGGAGAAAAGGGTGATGTAGGAGAAAAGGGAGAAAAGGTGACCACAGTGTTATTAACTGTTGCTTGGTTCCTCAGCCTAGTCAGTTCTGCTGTCTTTATGCTATAAATTGTCCCATTAAAACTTACCTTTGTTTTTACTGTGTGCCAAAAGGCAGGTCACAGATACATGCTAAGCAAAATCGTGAAAAAACACAAAAATTTATGCACAGAATTAATAGTATCAACACCTCCCAAAGCACACCTTAGTTTGGGGCTCTTTTTCTCCAATCCATCCTACACTTGTTGAAAATCCTTGTCAACCTGAACTTTTTGATGCAGACGACCGAAATGTGTCATTGTGGTAGTAATTTTATACTGAAGATGTCAGTTCCTTGGCAGTATTTGCAGTATAAGTTGGTCCTAGTGTCCCATGCCTGTCCATACTTCACATCAAATGCATAAGGATGGGAGCTGTTAAAATTTTTATGTTTGGCAATGTCTTATTTACCGTTAAGTACTTTGTGATGCTTGTGGATTGAAATCAAATCATACTCTCTACTGTTCTGGTAAGCCAACTAGACAGTGAAGTTAACAGAAACAGCCTAGCTTCATTTTTACTGTCCAAACACAGTGACTTGGAAACACGTTTAGTAAAAAGTAATTTAGGACTAAATGCACGCAGAGAAAACTCATGAGCCAACCTCCCCTATTTCTAACTCACACAGAGCCCAGTTGCCAAAACTGCTGAATTAGCACCACGCCGAGCCACTTAATACCAAAGTTCATACACACATCAGGTGATTTTTCTAGATCGGACAACTATTTTTTCCTAACTGACATGTACAGGGTCCACTTTCCCATCACCGAATCTTAAAGAAGCAGCAGGGTTAAGAAGTCACCATGGCTGTTTGAGTTCATCTCCTTTTCTTAATGCTGTCAGGCAAAACGCTTCCCAAGAATGCACTGGTAAGGGTACTAGGAAATTCATTGCCTTCTGTCCTTTGTTATATTCTTCATTTTGAGCTAAGAGATTACTGGTAAGGTACTGAGTTTGCAGAATAACTGTTGCTTAAGCAGGTGCTCTAGGAATATTATAAAGGCAATGTCTGACGTGGGAGAGTAATCACAATGGATGGTGAGCTCTTGCTTGCTGTCAAAGACTACAGGTCTGTCTGTCCCAAGCAAACGGCTTTTCTTTTTGAGAGCAGTTATCAGTAGAAAGGTGTAACTGATAACTGCCAGCTCTGATGGATGGCTGGCAAAATGGCCAGCCTGTGCTAAGCGGGAATTACAGTAGGTGCCAAATCAAATGAGCTTAACCGTATGTTCTGTGGTTCCCAGTGACAGGACGAGGGGCAACGGGCACAAACTGGAACAGGGGAAGTTCCACTCAAATCTGAGGAAGAACTTCTTTCTGGTGAGGGTGGCAGAGCCCTGGAAGAGGCTGCCCAGGGAGGGTGTGGAGTCCCCTTCTCTGGAGATCTTCAAGCCCCACCTGGATGCTCCTGAGTGATGTGCTCTGGGCAGCCCTGCTTTGGCAGGGAGTTGGACTGGATGATCTCCAGAGGTGCCTTCCAACTCCAACAGTTCTGTGATTCCGTGATTCTTATACTGGGATACATTAGAATGGTTGTGTCCAGAAGATTCAAAAAGTAAGTTATTACCCCTCTCTAATCAATCCTGGTGAGGTTGCTTGAATACTGCAGGTGGTGTCTGGGGCCTCCCAGCTGAGAAATCAGAGAGGAAGAAGGCTACCAAGCTGGCAGGGACCTGGGGCACACGCAACTGATAGAAGAGGTTGAAGGTGGACTGGCTTAGTCTGACAAAGAGGAGGCCAAACTACTTGAAGTGAAGGCGGAAAGATGGTGGAGCAAAACTATTCTGGGTAATGGCAAATGGGAAAACACAAGACCACAACCTGCTCCTGGGAGGTTCAGAGTGGCTCTTAGGAAAACCTTGTTCACTAGAAGGCCAGCACAGCACGGGGACAATTTACCCAGAGAAGTGGCTTAACCACTGCCCATGGAGGACTGCAGGACCTGGTCCAGTCTGACCTGATCTATGGTCAGGAATCATCCTGCTCAGGATGGGAGGTTAGACTGGTGACCTCCAGAAGTCCCTTACAACCAGACCTTCTGAATTTGTGATTCCATGTACAGCTAGAGATAGGCAGACAAAATAAAGCCACCAGAGCCCCAGAAGATCTGTGGGAAGAAAAGCTGGAAAGCTGGTAAAAGGGACTTATATAAATATGATACCATGTGAAAATGGAAGGGCTGAGATTCTTGCACTTGGGATGTAAAAACATTTTAATGTCCTGGAGTCCAGCATGCTGCTTTTGGCTATTAATTCATTATTCCCAGAGACTAAATCGCTCAAACACAGGACCTCCAGTTGCAAGAGGGCGAGAAAATTGTGTGTGGGAATTGTGTGTGGCCACAAGGCACAGTCAGGCCCTTTTTGGAGTTCAGTTGCGATTCAGGCTGCCCATGTAGCCTTGTTCACCTGGGGCTGAAGGACACATCTCCTACAAAGTCTACTCCACCATCTCCCTAAAAATTCAGAAAAAGGCGAAACCCGTTTCTTGAGGAGAATTCACGGGATACAGTATTTAGCAGGTCTGACAGATGTCTTATGTTCTCTTTCGGGCTTTCAGACTAAGAGGATTGCCAGGAAGTCTGTAGAGTGAAAATGGGGATGGAATCTCTGCCTTGAAAGTTCTCAGAATTACTCAAAGAAAATTAGAAGGCATAAGGAAGGTCTTCCTCTGTGAAAAATCAGGGAAGATACAGTTGAAACCTCTGTGAAACAGACTTCTGTTGCACAAGTTTGACACATCTTTTCCAGAAATGAGGGAATACTTGTATCTTTCAAATAAAGTGGTTTCACCAAAGCCACCTTAGCTGCTTCAATATTCCTTTTCCAAATGGAAGGCTGACTCTCAAAAGACAGAATGTAATGCTTTCATATTCATGCTAATAGAAGCTTTCACTATAACAAATTTTCTCAGTTCTGATGGTTTTTCTTACGTAAATTACTAATTATCTGTGACCAAATTGGTGTAACAGCATCTATTTCAACAGAGAGAAACCAGTTTACAAGCTGAGAGTCCAGCTCATGATTTCTTGGTTTTTTAATATTCTTTGCAGCATTGGCTGTTAGACTGATATCACACAAGTTGAGATTAGTGAGTTTCTGGTTAATTCAAATTGCATTGCAAAAATATATATCATTACTAAAATTCTATTGAGAACCACTGATACTTGGGTTTTTCATAGACGCGCTATGATAGGCAGGGAATAAATCTTTTTATTTCTTCAGTATGAGATGAGTCCTAGAGTGATGGTTTTTATTTTAACCTGTCAGTAGTTCTGCTACAGTGAAAGCAAGTCAGTGTTTGCATTATAATGTCTGCTTAACTTGGCTGTAAAAATAATTTTTAAAAGTGTTCTAGCTCTACTTATACAAAATTACAGTCCAGGAGCACGCAGCACAAAAAGGGTTTGTACAATTGATTTTGTATTCTCAAGTTGTATGACTAGAAGAAAAAAAATCTTTTAATAAATGAATAACCTTTAACAAAAGGTAGAGATGGGGTTGTGAGGAGAAGGAGGGAAGGGGGCTCTGGTCCCAAATGTGCAGTTGTGTCTCTTGTTATAAATATTGTCAGAGGAGTACGCTGTATCGCACCAGTGGCTGGAAAGACATCGTCCTCTTCCCCCTACGCTCTGCACTGATGAAGATCTGGGCATGTGGGGATTGGAGATGCTTCCATCCGTAATGGTGTTACAGAAGTGCCACAAATTTGTATTTCTCTAGGCACTGAGGAAGGGCAGGAATGAATTTTTTTTAATCTTCATCAGATGTAGATTCTCCCTATCTCCTGTGAGTCTCTCCAGTAAGGAGGTGAAGATTAAGAGACAAGAACTCAGTCCATAGAAAAAGCAGTAAAGTACTCAGGAAATCCCAACTACTCTCTACACAGATGACGGCCGCATTGGTTTGAATAAGTTCATAGGTTTGCCCTGAAAAGCTGGAAATTTAAACAGTTATCTGCTGATTTGTAACCCAACAAGTTAAAGAAATGAAAGTCCTAAAGATATAAAAAAAGAGTCAGAAACCAAACTGTCCTGTCTATTTTCAGAATAAATTTTGGAGTATGTCCATGCTCTGTGCTCGCATACACTTGGGGCAAACACATGGGTGTTACATTGAGCACAGATAATGAGATTTGATGCTGAAACTGTTGGTCTTCTGTGCTACGCTGTCATGTTTGTAGGTTTAAGACGGAAACTTAACCAGCTTACAGATCCCAACTCGTGGGGATTTTTTTACACCACAGTCTTATAATTTGGTAAAGGATAATGTCTGGGCTGCTGTTTTCCTTAATACTATCCTGCAACTTTTTGGCACACAGAAAAGATAGACGAGACATTTTTGCTCCTATCGTGTCACGAATGCAGTATGTTTGGTTCAAGGAAAAGATTTTTTTCATTTGAATGTGTCAAGTGTGCTATGATATTACACGAATAATGTGCTTTCCTTCCTTTTTTAAGTATGTTATAGCTAATTATTTTTTAATTCTGTAAAAATGGGTTTTCTCTCTTCTTAATGCATTGTTTCTGTACTGGTGTGGAATTAGTTAACTGTCTATTTACTATGCTTCACCAAAATCCGTCTGTCTTTCCAAAGGGGCATTCCTTCCTTCTCCTTCTACCTTCATTCCTTACAATTCCTCTGTCTTTTTTACCCTTTTCCTCACAAATTAAATCCTCCCAATAGCCACAACCTCGCTTGCTGGTTCTCCAATGTCATACTAATTTTCCTATGACTATTTTTCCCATTTCTTTGTGATATTCCTGATTTACTCATCCTTCCTATCCCATTTTTTTACAATCCTAGTCCAATTTGTTTCATTTTTTTTAACGGAACCTTTTTTGATTTTTGTGAAATTGAGAGCAAACCTGAAACTCATTTACCATTGTGATCAACTGGTGTGAAACCAATTATAAAATGAACTCCTTAAACATCTTATGCTGCTTGAAGGTGAGGCCATCTTTGCAGGTAGCATTGTTGAGGGGAGTCAGCTCCTTTCCGTGAGTAATTAAAGCTTTGAAAGTTTTACATTTAAGGAAAAAAACCTCAGTGTCAAATCACAGGACTGAATTTTGGTAAAAAATGTAGATGAAATGTTGCCTGCAGTAGAGAGAACATTTAAATGTAATATTTAAATAAAGAATCTAATTATAATTTATGATTACTTTATGATATCAAGACATTATGAAATCATTGAAAGCGTCATAGCGCCTCTCCATCAAGCAGTTTGGATGTTTTGATTCCTCTAACAGGGTTTGAAATGGTCCTGTTGTATGTGGAGTGACAGAAGCACACCCCCAGGGATGTCTGTGGGTTTCTGTGGACACCACTGACAATGGGATTTGTCCCAGACTCTTACCAGAGCGCAAAGGGTCAGTTTGGCAAAGGATGCACTGGGCCAAGTTCACCCTTGACGTGACGCCATGGAAGTTGATAGAATTTAGCCAGAGACCAGCCGTCCCTGCGAAACGTCTGTGCCACAGGTCTTTTGTAGAGAGACTTTGCCGGTGTACTCCGCTCTCACAAAGTTACACCTGACTCCTGACAGATCTTCTAGGGAAGCCGACAAATTCAGCGTAGGGTGTGTGTGCGCTTCAGTACTGTCACTTAAAATAAATAGGAGACCTCTTATTTTGGGGTGTGGATTTGGGGGGGACTTGCAGATTTGCCTCTGTCTCAAGAAATCAATGATTTCAAGCCCTGTTCTAGGATTCAAAATATTCATAGTACTGGTATGAAGTACCAACACAAACTAATACCGAATGATTGCAGTACTTGCTTGTGATCATATAATCTATTTTTCCACATAATGCACCATCCAAACCAGAACACAGTGGTAAGTGTCCTTTCAGCTCTCCATTGGCTTAAAAAGAAAAACCCAAACTTTTAAACCAATCTTTCTTTAATTTTTTTTTTTTTTTCCAAAAGAATGAAACTTGTTTTATCCAAACCATTGTATCCACAGGGGGAAAAGGGAAAGAAAGGCAAAAAGGGGCCTAAAGGGGAGAAAGGAGAACAGGGTGCTCCTGGATTAGATGCACCTTGCCCATTGGTACGTCTCACTTGTGTATTGGACAATCGATTGTCCTGCTGTAGACTGATGGCATAAGAAATGAGGGGAGAGGAACAAGCACCAGCTTCTGTATCACCTTTACCCTTCGTTAATGCAGCTTTATCTCACGTTCTGGCAAATTTTGGAGCAGACTTTGTTTGTCAACCTCCACATTTCTTTTAAAGCACCAGACTTAAGACCTTCAGGCTAAATTTGTGGGGTTTGTAGGTCTTTTTTTTTTTTTTTT